>CM033630.1:27289497-27740057 GCA_019453435.1 Rhinogobius similis | reverse complement strand
TGAGGTGAACAGTTATGTTTCTCCCAGATTTAAAAGCAGTTAAAGTCGACCTGATCTCAGTTGCTGGTGCAGAGTGTTCCACAGACGAGGAGCATCCAGACTAAACACCGGACGACCTGAGGACCCTCTCTCTCTCAATTGGAAAAACATATCCAGCATATATTTTGGTACTTGACCATTTCACATTTAACAAGTAACATTTTAAAGTCACTTCCATGGCTCACTGGAAGCCTGTGAAGAGAATGCAAAACTGGTGTAATGTGCAGGGACGTCCCGTGGCATAAACATATAAGCAAATGTTTAGGGCTACAACCAACCCTGTATGTTCTCATGGCTGTATCCGGAGCAGAAACACACATAAACACCAGTTAACATGTAAAATTACAACTATTCAAAAGAGTAATTAGATCAAATAAATTATTATGCACCTTAATAGGGCCTTTAAATCCCCCTTAACATCCAAATAACCTTTTATCCCCAAGCCACTCTTGATTTCTTGTCGTTATTATTTTCAATTTATATGAACAGTGTGTTTCGGTGGGCCTGTCTTGTTTAGGGTCTCCAAATGCCAAGAGTGCCAAAGTGCAAAGTCTACTAAAATAATCATAGGTTGCAGCCCTAATAGATAGATAGATTTCATTTTTGCAAATATAGTTTTGTCTATGCCATTTGATAGATACTGCCATTTTATCCACCAGTCTCTAAAGCTCCGCAAATACTCTTAAGTAACAACAGCTTTCACGTTACAATCTGTCATCTGTTACTTTCCCTTGCACGTCCCGCAATCCCATAAAATGATCAAAAACGCATAGAATTACACAAAAAGCCTTAAAACCTTCAAATCGGCTCGCAATCTTTCCAAGGGCAAGTCATAATGTTGAAATATTTTACCCCAGAGATCTAAATCAGCGTCTGACTGTTACAAAACAATGAAAACCATTTAACAGAGACGCACGCCGCATGCTAAAAGCTGATTATGCTAATACTCCATTTGCCGGCGTTAACCATCTAATCAGTTTAACATTAATACCGAAAGATGAAGCGAATACATCAACAGACCCTTCGCTCATCTTTATTCTGTCTATGGAAACAACTCCCTGTCAATATATGGCCGTAAAAGTGAAGTGTGGCATTGTGAGGGGAGGTAGCGGAGATTTAAGGCCCGGCCCATATGTTTAATCATGTAAACACACCAGCATGAGGGTGATTTGTTGGCTGCCAGTCTTCTTTGCCCGGCACTTTTAGGAACAGCCAGTGAATGAGATGGAGCCAGCTGGATGTTCCGCCGCTCCACTCCCCAATTTAAGACCATAATCCAAGGCCTGTCTTTGGGCGGCCTGGCCAATATTGTTGTTTGAAGGAAATTTACAAATCGTCATGTGTTGGTTTTGATTTATTACGCACAATGTTGCCAGCAATTACAAGGAGATTTTTCTATGGTGAAATCTCAATAATAAGGGATTTGCGCTCACTAATTAACTTTCTAACTGACCAACCGACCGACCAACCAACCGACTGACTGAATGAGAGAATGTAGCTATAATATTTAATTTTTTAAATAATAATCAGAATTGTTGGGAGAAAATAGCCTTTCGTCCCTGTGCCAGTCAAACACGTCCGGTTCAGGATTTGTCAAGCATTGCCAGATTTGACTTGCACACAATCGCAATGTCTTAGGGCTCATGTCTTTGGGTCCCAAACTAAGAGCTAAGAACTTCAGTGACAGAGCTCCCCCTGCAATGAAAATACACTGCAGTGAGAAGTCTGCAGTGTATTTTGAACATACTACATAAATATATTCAACCGCCCCAAAAATACATACATTTGCAGTTACAAACACGGTAAAAATGTTCTTCTTTAAAGTCCAAGCTCATGTCTCTTCTTTCAGCTTTCGGGCTACTTGAATTGTGTGATTTAGTTCATCTCCAGCTAATTTTTTCGTTTACATTTCCACGTTTCTTTTACAGCACATCCTCAGAAAAAACGGCTCATATATTCTAGACATTATTCCTATATATTGAGGCCACATAACTTCGTAAAGGCAAAGTGTTGAATGAACTACACATTTCTCCATTCTGAGGCCAATAGTTGAATATGTATGAGCTCTGCACTCCAACTCCACTGTTACCTGTTTATGTAAAGTAGTGCAAGCCATGGTTCAAGTATCACGTACATTCAAAGCACATTTAGAGCTCGATGTTGCCAGAGCAGTTGAACTGTGTTAATTCACAGAATGGGGAATGTCAGTATAAGGGTCACAGTGTTAACAAGTTCCATGAGAGACATTTAACTACTGTATAGTTTAGCATTTCTATTCTGTCTTTATGTTGAGCTGTATATGGTTTCGTATGGTTTGTAAATGTGATGCGGCGGCTGTCAGTCTGTGATGGATCGCATTTGGAGATGGACATTATTGGGGAGTAAACCAGTCAGACGTAAACCTGCACTCAGCCCTAACAAAGCAACATATAGACTAAGGTATAGGTTAAGCAATTAAACTCCGGTCGCTGTTATACTCAGTTCGATTCAGCTTTATTCTGGACTCCTGGTACATTTTAAGATGGACAAAATCAGTGACAAAACAGATATAAACAGTTATTTTATGTATTTATTTTTTAGGAACTGAATAGAACTCACAGTAGCCATCTTGTTTTGAATAAGGGACCTTGCCAATTCAAACCATGCGCCTCTGCATACAAGTAAACATGATTGCACAGACGTTTTGTTCGCGATGAAGGATAAGGTTTCCAGACAAAGTCCCTCTGTAGAGCACACAGACAACATGTCTAGTCAGGCTTAGATAATGATGTTGATCTTTTGAATATTGTGTTCTTTTGCTTTTTGTCATGGTAAATTAACAGTTACAGCAATGCATGCAAGGATATATACTTAGAATAAAGGTTCTATTACTATTGAACATTGTGGATTCTGCTACCACTAACCACAGAAAAAAAACATTTCTAAACAGAGCCATTTCTCACTGGCATGTGCTGCTGGAAAAATTATGCTAATAAAGAATCATTGCGTTTTTTAAAGAAGCTTTAAGAAATCACTGTTTTGAATATGTGTGTGTGTGTTTCGCCAAAACCTAAACTCTTGTAATATAAACTTTCTTGTAACATTTCAAATAGTGAGATTGGACCTTGGGAAGAATAGTCTCTGCTGCAGACTATTGGGATCCTTATATATACAAAATAAATCAACAGACTTTCTGCTTTACTCCTTTAACACCTTTACCTTTCTCTCTGCATGCCTTTAACCCATACATTGCTTTGCGTGGCACTCTCCATTACCCTTTTAATGGACATGTGATCCGTGGCTTTCAAAAGGTTAACCTCTGCAGCAATGCAAGTCAAACAAATCAAACAAATGAAATGTCAAAGTTGCTGTCCTGGCGCAGATAAAATGTCACGGACAACACTTTGGCCCAAGCCCTCCTTTACACGGCGTTACATCCCAAGGCCGACTCAAGAGCCCTGTCCAAATAGGCTTCCTGACCTATTAGAAACCTCTTATTTGAACTGCTGAATGAAAGGTGCAGAGGTCCCTTCATCTTGCCTCGGAAAATAGTTAAGGTCGCAAAGTAGAAATTCTCCAGCACATTTTTGGCGTCCTTTGGCACTTGACATATCAGTTCTCCCCTCTCGTCTGTCTGGCACGGTGCTTCCATGGCTCCCAGTGTGGACACTCTCCCGTGCACTCCAGCGGCGACTATCAAAACAACAGTCATTAGGCAAATTTGCTTTGGTGCAGGATTACGTTAATTATCGTGGAATCATCACTTCATTAAAACAGGCAGAGATAAATTATGTTTGATGAAACAAATGCAAAATGAGGAAATAATCATTATGGAGGAAAAAATGCAAAGAGGGAGACTTCTCGGTGAGGATAATCACGACATTGTTTCGTGGCGGTTTGTCATGAAGAGGAAATGGAAATGCAAACAGCGCTTGTGAGGACCACCCACACTTTTTTCAATGAGTTTCAACACAGCTGCTATTCTTTTTTCGATGCAAACAGTCAATATAATTAATTATCTTGTTGTTTACCATATCCAAGTGAGACCGAGTGAAAAGTGCGTAGCTTTTATAACAAACCATGTTTTGTCATGTTTTCTTCAGTAATCAAATGATCCATTTTATTATTCTCTTGCACTAAATTGGGAAATAATGTGTTAGAATGATATAATGTGTTGAGCAAATAAATAAATCGTTGCCTTATGTTGTTATCTATTACTGCAAATGTAATAGTTGTTGCTTCTCAACTTGAAACGTGTAAGCAAGAGAGGCATTCCAGTCAAATTTACAAAAGCACAAAATGTATCACTGACAAGAGGTTTAGTTGAAGGAAGTTGTTGGGTTTTTTTCTAAAGGAAAAATATTATGCTTTTATTTTTGTTAATAGCCTTTAAACATGCTCTTAAATTTACCATCACATGTTTTGAAACAAACAAAAAAAGTTTCTTATTTTTTAAATGAGCCAGTATGACTTTTACTGAGTGCATCCAGCCAGTAGATGGCACCAGCGCTATATACAGTCTTGTGAAGTTGGTGCTGAAAATACACTATGTTGAGGTTTGCTGCAGCAGTTATGGTGTTTAGATGGCAGAAATGCTCTGAACGAGTCTGGTGATAATCCAATGACGTAAAATAGCAGAAGATTCTCGGATAAGAGACGTTGACGATCCGAAAACACGTCCTAGATCCAGGATGTTCAGCAGGAAGTGTGTTTGACGCTCGGAGGGGGGTGGATTTTCAAATGGACATTCCTCAAAACAGCTTGAATGCAACTGAATGCTACTCCAGGTATGTTTTTGACGACGGAATATTGTTAGAACATGGTTAAAAGCTCCAAAAGTCACTGTAGCAGAATATGTGTCCTTTAAATATCAACAGCTGTCAATGTTCCAACGCCAGAATCCAATTGTTTTAAACCTAAAACTCCTGCCTCTGATCTGAATCCTCACTGAAGCCCAGCATCTACAGCCAATCATGGAGGCTCTGAGCTGAACATGAGGCGTGACTGATCTATATTCTGAGAAGAAGAAACACTTGGATGTGTCCTATATGCAGTTTAAGGCACTGGCATGAATAAGCACATTACGTCCAATTAGGCCCTACGTTTCCTTTTTATGGTCTTAGAAGATGATATTTTGCCGCCAAGAAGAATATTGGAGCTCTAACACAACTTGGGAAAACTTTCAACCTCAAGTAGGACTCAAGAAGAAGAAGAAAAAAATAACGGTGGGCTGAACAGACGCTCATTTTGATCTTAATTTACGCTACTATCCAACCCATCGCCACCTGCTGGTTCAGTTGTGATTGTAATTCCTTTATGCAAGCATTTTTTTTTTTAATCCACACGGACTCAGCAGTTAAAACTTTTGCTTGTAATGAAACTGAACTGAGTGCTGCGTGGAGACATGGCATTCAAAGGTATGGCGGCCCATAAAGACATCAATATTTGTTAAGATATTTGTTGAGAATTGTTAAGGAAGAGGACATGCGATTCCGATGGATTGCTAAAACTAGAACCAGTTCTCGATACCCATGATGCCCCAAAGTGAACCAGTCTAAGGGACCAGGGCAGATAAAAACATGGCTTAAGGGTTCACTAGTTTAAACCTAAATTTAAATTTGAAGTAAGACTTTTGATTGTCTTGTTCTCATTGTCATTGGAGCTAAATCTGAATGAATAGATGCTGTAAATGCTCCTCATTGTGGATGCTTGGCTGTTTTTTGTAGATATGATCCTAAACCGAGATGCAATGTGTAATACCTCACATAAAATTATACTGGCAAGATATTAACACAGAAACTCATCCTTTTTTCGCTGCTGCTGTCACATTCCTCTTCATTGCTATATGCAGGAAGTGATCTGGGGAATTGATGAGCTGCACCGCCGAAGCTAATCCAGACCCCACCGCAAAATCCTTAAGGACCTAATAATATCACCGCGTTCCATAAAGATGCTAGTTTGCCTTGGAAATTGGTGCGTGGGTTCATTAGGAGTCGCGCTGTTGAATTTGAAATGCAATCTCCCAAGAGAATCGCAGAAGGCAGGCCAAAAGAGCGAGCGCAGAGACGAAGGAGAGATGGCGGAGGTGGATGGAGGCTGGGCGGGCGTTTGAAGGCTCCCCCCTTGTCACCGCAGTGCTGCCGGTCACAGGACGGCCTTCAGTTCCTCGGGATGTTCTTGCCTGGGGAAAAGCTCGCACCGGCTGCTTATTCTTCATGAGGTCACATTAAACAAAGACACCGGGTCCCCAGAGCTCTTCAGGACCTTCTAACAACGGTACAGTGCAGGGCTGAGCTGCATTCGGAAGTGAGTTGTGTTCTTGAAAGAAGGAAGCGACTGGAATACTGCGGTGGTGGAAGAAGAGCTTAATGTTGGTTGTTTAAGTAAAAGATGCATGCACAAAAGGTGAAGTTGAAGTGCATGTTTTAAAATCTGCTAAAGGTATGTATGCGTACGTGCCAAGTATAAAGGGAATATATTTTGCACAGATTTTGAGAAGTGCTATAGCCTTACATTTCCTGATTTTTGATAAAGAATTGTGCTTGTTTTTGCTTCACACAAGCAATTCAAATTAAAAAAAAAATCTGCGTGTGTATTTTTGTTTGCTCAAAGCTGGGATTTGAACTCATAACCTTTATACAAAGATGTCACCATGAACGTGCTAAAACTAGCTATAAAGGCTGTAAAAACTTACAAGAAAAGTTACATATCTGCTGTCAGTGAAGAAAAAAGTTAAAAGTATATCTTCTGTTGTATGTAGAAGTGAAACTGTAGTTGAAGTTAAATCGAAATGAAACTGAATATAAAGTTAAATAGAAAAGGTATTGAAATTAATTGTTGACTTGAAATTATAGAACTGAAAATTAGGAACTATAGAAGTCAATAAAAGCATTAGAGATTTGCTAATTTCAAATTCATTACATTTGCAAAATTATGTTTCATTTATGGCTTTTCACTTTACTTCATACAATATTTAATTACAGTTTCTAGTGGCAGTTATCAGTCAAAATACGTCTTTGGTAAAAGTTCATTTCGTGTACTATTTTAACTGTTAAGTCACAACAGACCAGATCAAAGACAAAAAAAAAATTGTTACTTAACAGATAAATACCTTCATTCGTTCTCTAAAAGGAGTTGCAAGTTCATAGACTTATACACAATGATCGGGAAAATTAATCAGCATTAATCACATACATCTTCCACTTACAAAGTAAACCTTAACCTGAAAGGCCTTATGGGATTCTTTTCTGCAAGATGTCATGTGTGTGGGCCTGGCACCAGGGTCTACTCATTTGGTTTCCTTTTATAAGAGAAGCAGCAGCTCTACTTCAACTGCAGTTTAAAACAACATACATTTATTGAATATAAATATTTTGCCGGGATGTATGCAAAGCTAAAAATGACCCGTTTACCAATGTCACTATTATACTACTATTTAAACTCATTATTACTTTGTTTTTAATTATTCAAGTGGTTGTTGAATGCCAGAGTTTTCATCATTACATTTAAAGTAAGATTTCGAGCGGTCGAGAGAGAATACGTTATTTTAAAGTGTAATTAAGGCATTTACAGTAAAACAAATTGTGATGAACTATGGATTTCTGTTGTGAATGTGGGTTATTCATCTGAGAAAATGCTTAGGTGCAGATTTTATTGCCTGATGCAATCTGGGGCGCTGTATGGCGTTGAATCGCATAGAAATTACATAAACCACCCACCACAAATCTGTGAAGATGCATTTGTGATGATGCAGCTCTAGCCACTACGACTCCCCTTTGTATTCATAGCCCCCATTCTAAACTCCATCTTTCATGTTCCGCCTTTGTGTTGCAGAGAAATGTGTCACCAACAATTTTGACAACTTAGACTTGGGGGAAAAAAAGAAGAAGAAAAAAAAAAAAGAAAACACCATGTCCAATTCCTTGTAGCAGCTGCACTGAGTCTCCACACACCTGTAGAAAAAGCCTTGGGCAATCCATTTAGTATTGTCCCCAGATTTAAATAACATAGAGAACAATGAGCAGAGTGCACTCGACACACCGTTCCAATTGGAGGCACTGAGTAATCTCTCATTCTTCTCCACAGAATGCTGAAATCCATGCAGGGCCTTTTGTTGTTACTGGCGCTTTCAAGGAGCACTGCAGCAGCTATTTTATGCAACCCAAGTGCAAATATTATGCATATGAATATTTATTTGCATAGAAAATTATGAGGTTACTTTAAGTGCAAATACATATTCAACTTACATTGAGAGCTCCACAAACAGTATTTCTTTCTTTCTTGCTTTTTTTAATGCAAATGTATCTGTGTCGCTTTCAGTGATATATTTCAATATACTATGCATCACCAGCAACAGTGTGTTTTCAAATGTGACAAACAGAACCAGTTCATGTACCTGATGTTTTTGCGCGTAATAAAGTTTATTTTGTTTACCCCAGTATTGTAAAAGGTGAAAATGAGACCACAGCTCTTTCACTGCAAATATTTATTCAAGGTTTTATTTTATTTACGAGAAGCAGGAAGTGCAGTGTTACCCGGAACGGCAAAACTCGCTCAGGGCTCAGAGACGTGTGAATATTTAGGATGCCGAGACTGCATTAGTTAACTGCTGTAAAAACGAACTAGTTCTGTTTTTTCACGTTTCGTTTCAAAACTGTAAAAATCAAGTACAGTGCTGTACCCAATTTTTTAAATCTAAAATTTCATGTAAACGCAGCTTTTAGGGTCAAAATCAGACCGCTGTGTCCTGTCTGTTTTGAATTATAGAGCGTTTCATTCTCTGCTGAGGAGGAAGTACACGTTAGCATGCTAATGTTTGTTAGCTTAACCATGACGAAAACCTCTGCTCTGGCCCTCGAAAAGCACTTCTAAATTAATGATTTCGATGCTCGGAATTACGACGGAGTATAAGGGCCAACTGAAAAAAAAAAATGCGGACATTACGAGAATAAACTCGTAACATTTCGACATTAAACTCGTAATTGTATGACTTTTTCTGGCTTCGACTTTATTCTCATACATTTACGAGATTAAAAGTCGTAATATTACGAGAATAAAGTTGTAATATTACGACTTTAAATCTCTTAATATTACGAGATTAAAAGTCGTAATATTACGAGATTAAAAGTCGTAATGTTACGACTTTTAATCTCGTAATATTACGAAAAGAAGCTATTTCTTCCAAATCTGTTTGGTTCTTCCGACGAAACAAACCCAAACGTCTGCATTGTCGCTTCAAAGTCCTTAAACTAATGATAATGTGGTGATGCTGTGCTAAAAGACACAGTATTTCTTCGTGCGTAAACCCTAGTTCAAAGTATAACCACACAAAAGGCTCCATATCTCCATAACACAGGTACTGGCTTCATACACATTTTCGACTGTATTCTCGTAATATTACGACTTTTAATCTCGTAATATTACAATTTTTTATCTCGTAATATTACGACTTTTTATCTCGTAATATTACGACTTTATTCTCGTAATATTACAATTTTTAATCTCGTAATATTACGACTTTATTCTCGTAAATGTATGAGAATAAAGTCGAATCCAGAAAAAGTCATACAATTACGAGTTTAATGTCGAAATTTTACGAGTTTATTCTCGTAATGTCCGCATTTTTATTTTTTTCCCCCAAATGGCCCTTATACTCCGTTGTACGGAATGCATTAGGGAAGTGAGCAACAAAGTCGGACCGTTGTAAACGTTGATGTTTTTCTCATTTTTGGACGTAAAAATTAGGTACAGCACCTTTAAATATAAGCAAACTGTGCAGCGAGCCTTCCATGGACATGAAATAGAAAACCATGTTATTCATTTGATTTTTATGATTGCTTGTGTCCATGTAGATGTAATTTCTTTGCCTAGAATATGGGATTATACATGCCTATCTACATTTCTATTGTAAAAAACGCACTTCCACGGATCTGACCTGTAACTTGACCTGCCGGTGTCACTTTGAGATTACTTTCTTGCAATACTGTGGAACATTCCAGACACGACACGCTCCACTTGAAAAGATACACAGCGCACCTTGATATAAAAACGTTCCTCTTCTTGGATCCACAATGCCATTAACAGCACAAATACCATGCTTTTAGAGCCTAACCAAGGTGAATTCGTCAGAGTAAATGCTTCATGAAAACAGTCTAACCACAGAAGGACAATGCAGGGCTCGTAGTTCTGCCAAGGCCCAACAATCCTCCAGCTCACCCTTATCCCTCCTGCACAAAAACTCTTCAAATAAATCACATCTGCTACTTTTTATGGCTATGCCTCAAAACGTAATGGTTTTGTCCTTGGTCCCCGCTTTATCCTTGTGCAAAGTTCCAAGAAAATTGCTATAGACCTGGGTAAGACAACGCTGTATATGGATTAGAAGCACATTTCTTCTCTTTCTGAACAATTCTCCTGAAAGTACATCACACAAAGATTAATTGGGTGACATGTAAGACAAAACAAATAATTTTTAGTAACGCTGCCAGCCTTTTGTATCACTCCTGTTGACTTGAATGTGTTTGTATCTTAATTTAGCTTTTGGTTTCTTCATTTAAGGCGGATGAGTGGAACTTTAGCTAAGCGTCGGCTTGGCACTGCTTTTGTAAATATCATTAGAATTAGACGCAAAACACCACAAGGTTACGCAAAAGAAAACAATAGCTTTGTTATGCCATATGCTTCATGAGGTTTTAATTTATCTGTGTACAAGAGAGAGCAGCCATATGCCGGGAAAGGAAGCGCAGTCATGCTGGTGCTATTTGGGCTACACATCTGCACAAAGGATGTTCGCTCCAGGCTCGGAGAAGGCGACATATAGGCCCAGGGAGGGGCCATGTCAATGTGAGTTATTACAAAAAACACTGTGTGACAAGATGAACGCATACACACATTTTTCAACACATATAATAGTATAAAATTGTGAGGAAATTAAAAAAGGGCAAAGTTTAGATCACTTTTCTAGCTACAATGGTAGAAGCTGAACCAGATCAGTGCCAAAATATTAATACCAAAATATTAACCAAAGTAGCAAATATTATATTAATATTAAAATGTTAACCAAAATACCACAATTTTAATCAAAATACCAAAATATGAATGTGATATGAAGTTATTAATAAATCATTACCCAAATATTAACATTTCGATATTGATAAGGTATTGAAAACTGTTGATGCCCATACACATTTTTACATACTTAATGTCTTACTTATGTCTTTTATCAAGTTATGTTAATATTTTTTGTTTGCACAACTTCAATCCAACCTGTGTTTAAAGGGGAACTTTACTTGCAGTTTTTCATTTAACTTTTAAGTAAAAGAGTTGGATTCACTTTACAAAACACTGTCTCAGTATCCAATCAATATTGCAATATTAGTCCTAGTATTACTTGTTTTTTGTTGAAGCTGGGCTCCTTAATTTTCACACCGTGAAACCGGAAGTACGTATTACATTCTATAGCTCCCAGCTCTCACAAACCTTTTGGCACATAGTTAGTACAGTACATTATTTATGAGGCGATTGCACAGCTTTAGAATTGTTTTTTTCAGAAGGCGGAGTTAATGGGGTGGTCCGGCCAAACACAGCCAATCAGAGCGCTGCTTTCGGTCCTAACTTTGGGGTTTATGAGAAATAACATGCTTTAATATTAGCCTCAGACAATGTGCAGTGGTCTAATTTTGTCGGCTTTTACAAGATACTTTTTTGGGGAAAACACAAAATGCTCTCATTTACAACAAAAAAGTCTGCTTTAAACAAAAGACTTTTTTTTTTTTTTTTTTTTTTTTTTTAAAGTAAACTGAAAACTATTTGGTCAAAATAATCGGCTTGACTCTGTTTTGCAGCAAGGACCTGTTACATTCAGTGTCAACAGGTGTAGCCTTGAGTCAGGTGAACTCTGTGTGCCTTTTTCAAATGGGCATCAGAGCTCTAAATAAATGAAACAGCATTCCAAGGTTTTCTTGTATAAATGGAGAAAAAGGATCTCTGTCCAAAGCTGTTACTAAAGGCGTGCAGTGTGTGTGTTTGATCGTTTTTCATCTGAAAACACCACAAATCAATCAATCCGTGTTTATTCATTTATAGAGCCCTTTACAACAGTCAAGTTGACCAAAGTGCTTTTCAATAAAATACAAAAATAAATTCAAAAAATGTAATACAATACATTCACTGTACAGAATGTCATTTCATTTCACTACTGAGTGTAGTGAGAATAAATAAGTTTGAGCCTATAGTTAAAAAGACCAAAGTCTGTGATGGTGACTCCATCGCCCCAGTGCTGGAGTCTGGCTCTGGAGACTTCCAACAGAAGCTGGTTGGTTTGTTGACCTTAAAGCTTGGGTTATGAAGTGACAGGAGCTTGGTCAAATAAGACGGGGCAAGGCCATGATGGGAAATTCTAAAAGAAACTGGAAGGCAATGGAGTGCAAAAAGAACTGGGGTGACGTGCTGACATCTGGGTGTGTTGGTTAAGAAGCGAGCTGCAGCATATACACGAATTGGAGGCGACTGAGAGTGGACTGGGAGACACCGACGTAGAGATATGGATTTTGAAGTGCCTCAGCGACGGACTGACGTGACTAACCCTTCTGCCACTGATACACCGTTTCATCCATTCCCCCAGAACCTTTAGCCTGCGTTGACAAGGATCTAACTGAGCATGTTTTAACTTTATTCAAGTCACCATTTTCCCTAGAACTTGTGACATTTACTATCACACTATGCTACTTTTAGTGTAGCCTCTCAAGTTCTCTCTCCATTTTTGTGTTTTTCCCCCCAACGCAAGGTCACCCAAGTTGTGGACTGTACCTGGAGCCGTATAAATCATTGGCAGTCAGAGGAGCAAGTTTAGGTCAAATAATCACCCTGCCTTTATAATGAACGTCCACTGGAAGCACCCTCTAGATTCATTGCTCTGCCCCTGCTGACAATAATGAAATCTTTCAAAGCCCTGTACTCTTTAATTCCTTGTCTCTGCTATCAGCGTTTTTCATCCTCCAGAGAAGAGAGGGAGGAGGAGGTCAAGCGGGCCCCTGTTCCCGAGCCCTCGAGCCGCCGTCCTGGGCCTTTGGAGTGTCCGAGGTCGCCTGTGATTGGAGGGAACTTTGGAACACAAGAGTCTTTATGGAGCGCCTCCCTGGGTCACTTTTATCAGGGCATCGCTAATGGTTATGATATGATCTGTCTAGCATCACTTCCAATTAAAGCTAGCCGGGGGAACGCGCTAAAGCCGCACGGATCGCGCTTCGGGATCTGGAGGCCCGCGCCATGAATGTAGGCTATTGTTTGAGGCTCTTCATTGCCCTCTCCGATCAAAGTTCCATTGTGAGTCGTACAAAGAGTTGGTGGTGGTCAGCGGCGGGGCCTTTTAGATACGTAGCAATGTGTTGTGGAGATGGAGAGCGTAATCAGTCTTGTTACTGATAGCGGCGGCCGGCCCACTCCTCATAGTGACAAGCGCGCTAACCTCCTTCAATACGATAGAAAGAAAAAACAAAAGGGTGTTCTTCTTGTCTGGATAGCTCGGCCTCCTCGACAGAATATAAACGGCCAGCGGTGGTTTCATGAGTTGATGAAACTTTTCGATCTTAAAGTCAATTTAGCTCTCGTGGTAGTAAATAACTAAGATTTGCTGGTGAATTTTCTGTTTGAGGCACACAAATTTGAGGCAACTACATATCATTATACATCAAATTTGTCAGATTCTTGTTAAGTACAAGACTGTAAATAATTGGGTTATGTAAGAGGATGATTTTATGAATATTAACATATTTAGGAGCAGATTGGAGTTTGTTCTTTCCTCATGAAAGCTGATATGTTCAGAAAGAAAACTGACAATTAAAAAGAAAGTTACAAATACACAAGCATTAAACTGCCAGAAAACAAAATTGGAAATGGATTTGAACAAAAATCAGCCCAAATTTGTATCCAGATCATTATTTTGACATTTTGAAATGAAATACTTTTACTAAAAGTTAAAAGTGGTATTTCAATACTTTTGTTTAAAGGGGCTGTACTGGGATTTTACTTTTTTGAAATGTGAGAAACAGAACTAGTTCATGTTAAAGTCATTACAGCAGTCACGTGTCGATCACTTACCTAACGCAGCCCCAGCATCCTAAATATTCACAGCGATGAGTTTATAAGCACTTTTCACGAGTCTCTGAGCCCAGAGCGATGTTGTTGTCCCGGGTAAAACTATAACAGTAGCAAACTAACGACTCACTTCCTGCTTCTCGTAGAATAAAGCGTTCTACAAATAGATGCAAAAGAAAGTGCTGTGATCTCATTTTCACCCGAATAGATCGTTTTACAATATATCTGTACTGTGATCAAACAGATTTTACATGCGCACACAAAAAAAAAAACAAGTACTCCATTAAGTATTTCTATTGTACACGTTTCAAAACAGTATAAATCAGGTACAGGGCCTTTAAGTAGATTTTTTCACGTCAAGTTTTTTTTTTTTCTTTTTTTTGCTTCTGTATCAGTACTTTTACTTAAATAACAAAATCGAGAACTTCTTTCATCTCCGTATACATAAAACTAATAGCACTCAATGGTGGCCAGCTACTTGAGTATTCACAGCTGCCTTGGGGCGGACATGGCTGTCAATCTGCGACCAGAGCCTCTCCAACCACCATCAATTACGCTCCCCAAATTCATTCCTCAAACAGACAGCCTATTCCGGGTAATTGCAGTGATAGTAAAGTACAAATGGAAAGCAGTTGCAGTAGAACAAGTTTGCAACACAGATTGTTTTCAAAAGAAGACCTTGGACTGAGTGCATCTGTTTACTTTTACCTCTGCTTTTGATTTGCTCCAGTTTAAAGAAACGTCTTCACTAGAATCCAAAGACGTGTAGTGTCCTGAGCTGGGAGCAGTGCAGATGTGCTGTGAGGACACGTGGGGAGCAGCCAGCACCCTACCCGGCCCGGCTCAGTCCTCTCCAGCAGGGATGATAATGGTCTCGCTCCGAGGTGTGGATCTGAGGAACAGGACGTTTAGTAACTGGCTCCCAGAACAAGGGGAAGTGCATAATTTAGGGAAATGACTAGACTCTGCCTAATAGAATATTCCAAAGTTTGAGCCGGAGTTCATAAGAAGTGTTCTAACTGGCGGCGGCTGCTTTTATGACCGAGCTCTACCTATTGACTCGAGTGACGCAGAGACTTAGAAGTGGAAGGAAATGAGAGGAAAGAAATAAGCCAAGTATCACAATGTCAGACTTTCATTTGCATGTCGGCACTAACTTTAATTAGGAAGGTTCTCGAACAGGAAATGGAAGTCATGATGTGAGCTGCATGTTGGCCCTGAAGAATTAATCTAAAAATAAACAGGCCTTAAGTGTGTGATTCACTTTGTGGTCATGTCATGTGTATGGACTGAGTGTTTTGTGCCTGACTTATGTCTCCATCAACCTGCCAGTGGGACTACAGATGAAAATGAACCTGCATGGCTAACTCTGGCGCATTTACATGTTGGACTAACGTGTTCTTTAATGTGCACTCTCCCATATTAAATAAAACACTCATTAAACTTTAAACATGTCAAGTATTGATCTAATACTGACTGGATGCAACTTTTATCATAGATCTATTTTGTGACATAGCAGGTGTTTTAACTTCTGTATGTTTAACTAGATTTTTTTTTTTTAATTCTGAACTATACACAAATGCTGCCATGCCAAGCTAAGTGAATTGCAAATACTTTTTATTTTTACGCTGCCAATCATCTTTACTCCTGTGAGATTAATTCATTTGTACATGGTTCCTGACAAAGACTTAAGTAACTAAACTAACACTTTGGATGGATACGGTAGCTTTATTCTCTGTCTAAAACAAACATTTTAAAAACAAAAACATAACATATATTGCATTTTACATATCTTTGCACTTTTTCTAACTTTCTTTTTCATCCAACTGGACCCAACTTTGAATCACACTGACAACGGTTAACTTCACTGATTTCCTGATTCATTCACGCTAAACACTAGACTTGATTTTCAGCAGAACTTACAAAAGAAATCTACAAAAGAAACTACAATAAATAAATGCATTCAAAATTTTTATTCCATATAATACTTTAATAGACAGTGTAGATTGTCTTACATTCTGATAAACGGAAACCCATAGAGTAATGATTTTTAAAAGTGGATTACTTGTTTTGAAATCTTGACTGATTGCTGTATAGTCCAACGAGGTTCATTTGATCCTCTGATAATTAAATATTTTAAGGTTCTTATTTCAGACCAGTGTTTTTTAAATTTTGTTTTACCTGACAGTTTCAACTCGCAATCTTCATCAGAGTGTCACTCGATGTCGATCTATACTGGTTTTGGCGAGGTTCGCCTTCTTTAGGACGCCCAGGTGTGTGAGAATAAAAAGGCCCCCTTGTCCCGGTTCATAGTCCGGGGTTACGCTTCCATATTTTAATTTCCTCCTAATCCAGCGACAATGTTTATTGTCTATTTTGTCTTTCGGGTGGTCGAGTAGTTGCCTACGTTTTTGGAATGGGTTCACTGGTGTATTAATGTGTTTTTTCATGGCTCTCTCATGGTGATGGTCTTTTTTTTCAGTGTTTTTGTTTTTCCTCATTATCTACTTGCTTTTTATTGCCCATTTAGGACATTTGCACTGTTCTAATGCCTTTTGGATGTTTTGGATGTCTGTCCCGTATTTTATCTTGTTTTCCTGTTACAAAATTGTTCTTACAATGGGGAGTTTGTGGTCTGAAATAAGAACCTTAAAATATTTGTTTGCTCTATACCTGTCACATTATCCAAAGTTTTCTCTCCATCCAGCTCGTGGCCTCCTTTATCCCGAACCAATGGACCAACACACTTTCTTTCCCGCTCTCGTTAAGTGTGTTTGGCCGGCTGTTTAAATACGTATAGCGGGAACAGCGCACCACGTCTGAAAGTCTGAATTGCAATTGTATTTACCCAATGAAACCAAATCCCCGGTGACCCACCTTTGGGCCCCGACCCGCTACTTGATCACCAGTGCTCTGTTGCTCGCGAGAACAATGACGGTCCTGTGTAAGGAGTAGCCGAAGACGCTCTGTATGCGCCGCATGGACTCCGTTGTTAGCCGGTCACCTAATCCAGAGGTTAGTGAATGGCAGTAGACTTTCATAATGAGACAGGAGCAGCTGCAAGGCCTTCTGACTGAATGAGGTCAGCCGTGGCACCGAGATCGTGTGCCTGATTGGGGGGTTTGGGGGGAGAGAGCGGGAGAAGAGGGGAAGGGGGGTGGGACACAGGCGAGTTTGTATCGAAGGAATGCGAGAAGATAAAGAAAGTGATCCCCGCACGCAGCCCAGCCAGTCGAGATCGGCGTCACAAATAAATCACTTTAATTGTTCTCTGATTGCACCCCTCACCAATTTTGCAAAATGATAATTGAAACATTAATAGGATGTTAATAGCGCGAGTGTCCCGTGTAACCTTTGGTATAAATCTTGCCCTAATGGAAAATATGTGACGGCAATGAATCAGAGGCAGCAATATTTTTCATTCATTCTTTGTGGTAGAAGCAGTAGTTTTATTTGTTTCATTTCATTTTGTTTCATTAGATTAAGGGCTGAAGTTAATCAGTTCATCGTAACTAATCGATTTTCGAGAACTAATTTGGTAATTGTATAATCATTATGCATAGACTAGGGAAGACATTTTATGACTCAGACAAAGTAAGAACTGTTTCAAAAAGACAAAGGAGACAAGTGCATTTAGTGTTTTGATCAAAAACTCTGTAAAAACATCTCCTCAAGGTTGTCGTCAAGCGCCATCTTTTCAGCTTCATCTGGGTCAATTTAAATAAAAATATTTATGGAGTTTTGCGTTCTAAACAACTAAATGATTAATTGGAAGATTCATCTCTTGTAAAATAATTTCAGGGCTCATGTTTCACTCAATGTAAATGCACATATTACCTAGTTTTGTATTTTTGTATTTTTTGGCTTTTAACACTGTGAGTTGTGTCTCCTCTTGTGTTTTTCTTATTTATTTCACATTTTCATCTTTTGATACATTATTTGATCTTAGTTGTATGGCTTAGGGCTAGTGAAGTTAAACAAAGCTATTTTAAATGTGTTTCTTTTTTTATCTTATACTTGTATATTGTGGAAATTGTGTATATTTGGAAAACTACTCTTGTTTATGAAATGGTCTATATAAATTTAGGCTGAAACAAGTATTGATTATTTCAATAATAGTCAACCAATTTGATACTCGAATAGTTTTTGGGAACTATACACAATCTCAAACATGTTATGTGTTAAGAGATAATGTCAGACAAAGCAGGAATTACAGTAAAATGACATAAGAAACACGTAAAGCTAGGTTGTTGTACTCTGTGGAGATGTTTAGCAGCATTTTTAGCTTCTTCTCAGTTCGCGTTCTAAACAACGAATCGATGAATTGGAAGAATATCAAATCAAAATAACCATTAGTTGCAGCCCTAGTGTAAATAAATAAAGCGGATTGGGATGGATTGAAAACCGTAAAAGTAGTTTTCTGTTTTGTGTTTGGTCGGTGATGGTATACTTATTATTCGTAATAACTTCAATGAACATGTGGTCTGTTTGGAGTAGCAGGAAAACACCATGGACCTTCCCCCAATAAAAATAAAATAAGAAGTGCTTGAAAACACCCAAAACGTTGCGAACCCTTTTTCCAAGTTTGACGCAGATTAGTGGCAAACGCAGTGGGAGTAATACATCGGGTATCAGATTCAAGCACCACTAACTAATGACTCAACCAGCTTGAATCTATATTTAAATACATGCTTAGAAGCTTAATTTCGTGGAGACACAACCTGCATTGCAAATAAGCCACGACTTGAGGGAATTTCACCGTTATTGATGATGCTACACCGTATTTGTACTGCTCCGTGCGTTCTGGTGTCTTGGCGGTTGATAAAGCAGCTAGCTGGCTCCTGTGTAATGAATGTGAAAATGCATGCCGTGCCCTTCAGTGTGCGCACCTTTAGTTTGTTACGGGGCACCCAGGGGTCTAAACACGTCTGCAAAAGGCCATCAGTAATTCATGCGAACGCGGGCCACGGCTCGGAATACCGCCATTGCCCAAGAGGCGAGAGAAGTTAGCTGCAAGAAACAAGATCCTCCTTATAGACTAATGGATGTGTTAGCAAGTGTGCTTTCAGACCGGCTTTCATGTTGGCTCCACCAGAGGCTATAGAGGGAATGGCAAATTAATTATAGAAATGAAGCCAACCTCCTTTTCTTATCGTGGAGGGCAGCTGTGTGGCAGCTCTCTCCCCCGGTTTTGCCTGTTCAACATCTATTCGAGCCTTTTTTGCCGATCAATCCATGCAAACCAAGTCAGAGCTGCTAGATGGAGGTCCTTATTGAGTGGCGGTGACAGGAGAGGAACCCGGATCTGTCTCTTTTCTTTACATTTTTTCTAGGTTTTAGTCCATGTCGATCCAAGTCTACTGATAGATTATCAATATTACAAGTGGATGATGTTAAAAAGACATTGTTCTATCCATCTGCAAGAGAAGAGACTACTGAAACAATGATGGAAGCAGGCTGCAGGGCCGTTTCTGGCTAAAGGGTCAATAAGTACATACACAGGGCCCCACAAGCCATCAAATTTAAATCATTCATAAAAATTGTTAATTAGATAACTTTTGCTTTATAAAATGACCTTTGTTAAGTTCCTCAACCCAAATGTTTGCTTCGTAATCTTTCTTTTCGCTTGATTTGAATGTGAATGTAACCCATACAGCCTCCGAAACAAAGAATCTTGAATAGGGCGACTTGAAAGCTACGAACAGCCCTAGCAGCAGACTTGATCATGAGCAGAGACATTTTGGGGGGTGTTAAATGTCTTCTAAAATGGCATGTGCAACCCTCTCCTGGAAATGAAAAGAGCACAAGAGACAGACATTCACCTCATCTGTTGTAAAATTCCCAAAGGTCCACTTGGAAATAACAAGGAAGAAGATTCATGCAATATTCATGGTGAGAGTAGTATGTAGGGAAGTGTAGATTTACATATTGTGGAAGTCTTTTGAGTAAAGGTAATAATACGAAAGGGGTTTGTGATTTTTTTTTTTTTTTAATTATATGTCCCAGTGCATATTATTGCACAACATCTGCTTATAATCACAATCATACATATTATCTATGGCTACATTCCCCTTTCCATTTATTAATGTTTAGTCCTGGATACAAGTGCTTGGTTTGGTTTGGTTGCATTATGTTATCGATGGTCTCTGTGCACAACAGCGCCCAGATAGCTTAGTGTTAGTATCACTACTTCCTGTCTTATTAACTTTTATTTTATTTTTTATTTTTTTAGGTGAATACTTCCTCAGCAGACACTGCTGTGTTGATAAAGTTTACATTTTTTTGTTGTTGTTTCTTTATATTTTTCAACCTATTTTAATAAATGTTAGCATTACCTGTGAGAAATGCTAACTAAGCTGTGCACAGAGCCCATTGTTATGGTCTGATTTCCAAATTAATTTATTCAAACTATAAAACATTTTTATCCAATAAACAAGTTTGGAGCTCTTTCTCTCTTTGACCTTCTTGTGGGTTCTGCTTGTCCAAAAGTTGAGAATCGCTTCTCTTTTATCCCTAACTGCTTCCAGGACACTACTAATAGTTTAATGACTATGTTTTTAACCCTGTTGGGACTACGAACAAGTCTGTTCAAAGACATGAAGCATTTTCTGAACTTCTATGAAAAGCAAGATTGCGCTGAAGGCTCTTTGAAGTGACAGTGGCTCTGAAGTAGACTTTCTTTACGCCCAACAAGGGATAGTACACTGACTCCAAGATATCCAGTTCACAAATGTTACTTTTTTAGTTTGAATGCAAAGTATAGCTTTAACTTTGTTCATTTAAGTTACGCATTTCAAACCATGAATCATGCCCACAATATGAAAGTGTTACCATGGTAATATATTTAATATAGAGAAGCATGTCACTGTAAATTGATAAAGCACATTACATACTGATATATTACTTTGTAAACGTTGATTTGAGTGAAAACACAAGAGTCAAGGCCGGTCACATTTAATAGTTTATTTATAAGCTGCTGTATACATTCAGTGATTATTCCGATTTTCATGTTGCCAGAAGCCATGGGTGAGACCAGCAAAACATTCAGCTACAAGATCTAGTTGGTTGTATGCGATCGGTCCTCTCTCTCATATTTGTGTCCACTTTGTACATATTTACCGCAAAGCAACATTCTCCAAATAGTTTTTCTTTCCAAGGACCTATTATTCCAGAACAGTTTTTGTTGAATGGGAGAGCCCTGTCTGTTCCACCTTATAGGCTAAAGCTACTTGTTAAGATCAACTCAACAAAGACCCAAAATGCATCTCCACCTTAAGCTTATTTAAAGTCAATAGGGCCAGCTTTAGACATTTAAGGTGGAACTCTGCTGTCTCCCCGTTTGATACTAGTTAGATAGTTGAAGCCAACGTCCTGCCAGAATTTGTGTGCATTTTTTTGGTTTCTTTTGCTATCTCACTCGAAGCTCGGACGGACACACTAATGTTGGTGCTGAAATTTCTTTTTTCATTGTTGGATTTTTTTTTTTGTCTTTTTTAAACATTTTCTAGTAGCCCACACAGAAACTTGATGGCACAAGAACTGACCATAAGAAACTCTTTACAACAAGGTAAACTGCAAGTCAACAGTTGCTGGGGGTCACACAAGTAAACAAAAAATAAGAATTCCAAGTTCCATTTCCGAAAATGAGGGGAAAAAAAAGAAAAAAAAAAAAATCAATACAAAAGCAAAAGACAAATTATCATAAGCAAGTTAATTTCAAGTATAACTTACTCATTAAAATAACTACACAGCATTAAATATTCTCATTATACATTTTTAAATTATTTATAAAATATATTTTGGCATATATGTTTTTTTCATTTTTGTGTTTGTGTAACAAACGCTACTGTAGCTTCAGTTGAACACCAATGTTTATTTGTTTTATTTTTTCTTGAAACAAAAACATTAAAGGGATTGTCACATAACAACGGGTTATTAAAAATGATAATAGTAAACCCTATACAGAGCTTCACATAGCAAGACATGAGAGTGACGATCCCTTCTATCCTAGCCCCATAGTCAAAAGTCAAAAAAGTACAAGACCAGAGCACAATGTTCTACCTTGTGCTCCACTGGCTACAATCAAGGTTGGGCACAGGAGATTTCAAAAGCAGGAAGTCTTTTTCATACAACTCAAAAGAAACACGAGGATGCGTCTGTCCCATTTCCAGTGTTGAGATTGAGAGCGTGCCGGGGCAGATTGTAATAGTTCTTTAGCCTCTTCAAACATGAACAGTGTTAAAGCCCACAGCCTGAAGACAGTCTGTTTTCAGAGATGTGGACTCAGAGGTCCTCTCATTAGTCTCTTCTCCTGAACACTCCAAACAGTGGAGTCAACCCAGACAGTTCATCCCGTGTACGCTGTTGTTTAATACATTGACAGAGCTCACTGTACAAAGGAACAAAGCGATTTTGGCAGCTAGAACAAACTGCAAAAACCAAAGAAGGCAAATATCAGTTTGTGATACAAAAGTAGTTCAAAAGGCAAAACTGTACTCGCGTTTGGCACCTCGGGTGTCCACACAAGTCATGTCCTGCTTTGGTGCTGAGAGCTGGGCAGCTCCTCTAGCCGGTCGATGCAGTCAACAGTAACCTGTCTGTCCACTCACTGCAACTGAGAGAAGGGAACACAAAGCAAACAAGGAAAAGTACTGCCACTACGACAAAGCCACATCCACTAGCTCAGGTGGAGCACACGACAAGCTGCAGCGTACTACAGTCCATCAGAAGACGGACTGGACACTGTACATGGGTGTGTCTCTGCAGCAGGCCGGCCTCCTGTGCACACAGCTATTGCGAGTTTACAGAAGTGAGTGAGCGATGTCCAGAACAAGCTAAAGCACTATGTCTTTGAGGCGCTTGGTGCTCGGGGACTCCTTGTCCCGACCATCCTGGAGGAGAGTGTTTATCTCCCGCACTGACGGCTCACTGTCCTTGCCCTCAGGCTGCCGGAGCAGGCTGTGGTTAGCGATGCGCTCTGCATCGCGACACTTGAGTGTGTTGTAGGCGGAGGGACAGGGTTTGGACACTGGGCTCTTCAGGTGCATAGGGGAGGTGATGGGGCTGGCGGCCTCGCGTCCATTCCCAGCCTCTCGCACCGCCCCTCCATTGGCCTTGGGGCTGCACACCTGAGACTCCTGAGTCCGCTTCCCCTTCAGATCACCCCGCTCCACGTCCTCATGGCCGTCCTTGCCAAAGGTGGCAAAAGTCCTTTTGATGGTGCCGTCCTCGTAGTGTGGCACGTCCACTGTGGTGGCCTCGATGGACAGGGCGATGACATTACGAGAGTGTTCTGGTGACTTGGCACGAGCTGGAACGGCCACGCGTGGCATCCAGCAGCGGTCAGAGTGTCCTAGGATACGGCACTCATCCTGGCAGTGGAAGCCTTCATTGGAATCTGCAACAGACGAACAAATATGCACCATTAGACATGTTTTTGAGACTTTTAATTAAAAGTAAAATTAAATGGTTTTCCATAAGTTCATTTTACATAAACCCCATCATATCAACATTTTGTGATCAATATTGTTCAGAGTTTCATAACAAGAACTGTAAGACATTATTTTTTCCATGAGGTCTTGAAGGATCCTGACATGTTTTCCTTTTCTCCTTTGTGTACAATGTCTACCAACACACTTTCTTCTCTCAACACTGCACTGCCTTTCTCACCAGCAGAACTAGATGTTTAGGGTACTCCTAATGTGGCAATTAAATTAGGAATTGTTAAATCAAAAGTCCATTTGCAGCTCTTGTATAATTAGGTTTTCTATAGCAACACGGGAGGAGAGGCGGCTTTAAACAGTGCAATCAGATCCATCTCGGCGAGGCAGCGGCAGACGGGTTGCGGTGTTGTTGCCTCTCTGCCTCTCTGTCTCTGTCATCTGGCGCCGAGTTATAAATATGTAATGATGTTTAACGCTGGAGTGAAAAAAAGATTTGTCTGCGTCTAGAGGAGGCTGTACTCTCTGTGTCGGCCCGAAAGGACACACAATAGATCTTTTTTTCCCCCCATGCTCAATCGCAATAACTGCAAAGTGTCAAGGTGATTATTGAACAATTTAGCCGTGAAATTCCGGCAAATATGAAACCCATTACTTGAGTGTCGGGGATAATGCTTGAAATCCTTAGGGCTGGGCGATGTGGCAAAACAACAACTACTTTTTCGAGTGATTTATGGTTTTAATTGATTTCCCACCTGACCTTAAAAATACAAGTTTAATAACATTTTGGTGCTTATTGCCTGAACAAAATAAAACTGCGACAGACGGCATTACCCAAGAAGTATTATGAGCCATATACCCGGGATCTCAGTCGGAATCTCCAAGCAACATTAAAAACTTGTTAAGTAATGATATATAAAAAGTATACCTAGTTCCTAAGACAGTAAAAAACACTTTAAATTTCCCCTTCACTGTCTACGAGTAGAGTATAGTGACACGATAATCTAAGCCCCTTTAAGCTTTAAAGGGGACATAGTACATAAATTCCACTTTTCTGATCTTTATGTTCTCACATCATTCTTAAGTCAGATATTTCGATTTGATTCACACATGTTTAAGTAAATCTACATGTCGTGCATTTCAAGTTGACCTAAACCCAATCCCCGCCAAATTCCCTGTATTTACTTGTAATTATTGAAAAAGGGTTCAAAGATGTCATGTAGCCATTTTCCAACAATAAAAACATTAAAGATCTGCTACATTTTACTATGAGGTAGGGCTTTTTTTTTAGGCTATTTGTTCAACATTTTTGAATAAGTCAGGGAATCTGTTTGTACTGTAGGCAATTTTAGATCAATATTGCGGTTTACAATGAATCAAAATGTGAAAAATAAAGGATCTATGTATGCTGAAGATTATTTCTATATACATTGGGAAAAAGCATACTATGTCTCTCTTAACATTAGTTTCACAGCATATTTTTGATTATTTTTTTGCCCTTTGCACTTGACCCATCCTTCAATTAATGCCAACCTGCAAAGAAAGGTGGCGAACCCATCTCCAGATCCAGCAGGAGTACCTAGCTGGGGGGTTAACCATGCAGCATTGACCCAGCCAAAGACCATCAAGTGAACCGCCAATATTTTTCTCCCCCCCCAAAAAATTCAACCACGCTTGTTTGTTCCCATAAATTTCTTTTTCATTTTGAGTGAACCCACCAGCCTAGTTTTCACCGTTGTAGCTCCCCACCTCCAATCTAACACCACACGCATCCTCTTATATATCTGCTATGACACATTTCCTCCTTTCTCCTCCTGCTTGTCTTGTTCCTCGCATGAGACATCCTCCATTCGAGCGGCTCAAGGTGACAAGGAAGGAGCGTGCGCGCGAGGGATTTACCATCGACCCAAATGCATACGCTTACATCTGGCAATCGCGGCTTGACAGATCACCTAATTAAAATCACTAATGATCTGTTTTTTTTTTCCCCTTCCTGAACGGGAGAGAGAGAGAAGCACCTCGTCTAAGGCCCCCGGGGGATCGATATTTAAAGATTTGAGTCGGGCTTTTCAGGGACAGCAATGCCAGCGATGTCTCTCACAAAGTGTAATCTGACGAGGCTGACAGATAACATGCGGCTAAATGAGTGAGGGAATGCAATAGCGTGAGGATGTCGGGACACAAGTATGAGAAGGGCTAATTATGTTGGCGGAGACGCGAACATGAGGATTGACATGGTGAGAGTGACCGTACGAAGGCTTCAGATGAGCAAAAAGGCTTTGATCATCGGCACATGGGTAATAATGAAGAGGCTAACGCGCAGAGGAGTGGGGAAAACAAGAAGTGATTGTTACAGTGTTTACGTCTTCAATGCAAAAATAACTTCGCCGTCTTTGGTGTTGTAAGCTGTTCTTAGAAGTTAACGTAGCAGGATGTGTTCTTCTCACGGCGAGCGGCTTATTTATGCACGGGAACAATGAGGGAGAAAATATCAGATAAAAGTAGAAATAATGTTTCCTTCCATTCAAGGCGCGTTTCTAAAGATGAACTCGTCGCTATCTTTGCAAAGTAGGATCATAACAAAGACAGACAGAATGTTTTGACAAATTCTTGCAATGTACGATCGGAACATTTTTGCTGTTGCCCTTTTGCCAAATTGGTCTGGGACTTTGTGAATGTTTTCAGAGTTTTCAGCAAAATAGAATCTGGTAGAGCTGCAAATTTAATCACAATCGAATCGAAATTGCCATTATAATAGACCCATTTAGCAAATCGTAAAGGCTGCATTTTTTAAAGTATGGTAATTTACTTCACAGACAACACAATATCCTGATTTATTCTGAATTAAAAACGGTTAACCCTGTAGTTTAGATCTGTACAAACATCTGAGATAACAGCATTTTGAAATACGTGGGATTCTTTTATGTTTGTCAGTTTTTAATGTCTTCTTTGAATGAATAAATAAATGAATGCTGTGCAGTTTGGACTTCTCGCACCTTTTGTTCTTATGTGTTTTTTTTTTACAGCAAAAAAAGTTTCCAAACTTTACAACCTCACTTCTAACTGGTCTTTGTTTAGGATGTATTCAGCCTGAGGCCAAAAGCAACTAGAATCAACTCCAACGTTGTCCTCGGTCCCAGATTGTAAGCCACAATAAAAGATGATAAAATCAATCATTGTTGTGTCTTGTTTACCAAAATTACAACCCAATTCCGAATAAATCATCACACCTGTGCCCAAACTCAACTAAATACAAAAGTGACTTCCAACTTCTCTGAAATTAGACTAATTTAGGTGGCACTCTGCACATTGCCATACATTCATTTGGTAAAGAATCAAGTCCCATTCTGTGGTGATTTGCATGGGAGGCTGATTGTTTCCAAGAGTGGCACCAGCTGCAATCAAGGAGACAAAAGGCAGCGCACTCGGCTTTGTTAGAAAAGAAGGCCTCCAATCAGAAAGTAATAATATAATCACAACACCAAGTCTGTACCAGGTACACGCTTACACAATGCCCAGGATGATGTATGCAGATTGTAGGTTCTGAAATTTCAACTCGCCTTAACACATTTCGTAAATACTATATTCAAAGCAGATTTATTAATAATAATTTGGGGGATTTCATCAAAAATTCGAACTGCTTGCAGCTATGGTACGCTCCAGTTCCAGTGATCTGAAATATCAAGTACATTCTGCTTGACATGTGAATTTTTCCCACTGACGATTAAATATCTACAAGCTTCTTTTTAATGAATGCAATTTCCTCTAAATACTTTTTTCCCATTGCCGGGAGCACTTTTTAAAGCATGAAAAGCCTGGAGGCACAAAGGAATATACACAAGTTGAACACACTCTGCTTTAGAACTGCATACATGGAAGCTGAATACGCTATCTCTCCTTTCCTTCAGGGGTCTATGGGGGAGCAACTGGCTTGTAAACGGCATTGTTAGGAACGCCAAGTGCCATTAACACACACATCCTGCCCGCGCTTACAGCTCCATGCGCGCAGATGTTGCTCAAAAAGACCCGCTAATAAAATGGAAGAGGGAGAATTTAAATGGAAAAAGTGGCAGGGCATTGACCTCATACAAAATACAATCACGTTCCAATAGTGGCGGATGAACGAGGGAGTTTGGAAGTCAACAAGTCGAGAATGGGAGACGGCAAAATCGTCTACTTCAGTCGCAAAAAAAAAAGGAAAATGTATGACTGCCAATCACTCGCTGACGCAGGGTTCGGAGCAGGAAGTCAGTGAAAAGCACTTCCTATCTGCTATTTAATACAGAATAATTAATGAGAGAGCACAGTGGGGAGGTGAAGGTGTTTTGAATCGGGTTTAAAACATAACGCAGCATGTAGTGCGTGGCATGGAGCGCAAATCAGACACTAGACAAAGACAAGCGTCAGAGATTATTTCACTACACTCATATTTGTTTGTAAAATGTTTTTGTTCTGCGATTATAGTTGAAAACACATCATTATCCAGGTAACTTTCATACTCCTAACAAAACAATAAATATAACGTAATAAAATCCAAATTAAATATCATGCTACTATCAGTGTTTTATTTCTCCGTTTATGATTATTTGTGCTGCTATTTTTGCTGTTTCATGAGTGCTTTGAACTGCACTTGGGAATTTTAAAAGACCATGAATGCCTCGCAATCTTCAGCGAAAATTGTTTTGGATTTACAGTAGAAAGGCCTATTCCATGTTGCATTGTACACATCCCGACAAAAGATTCCTGACATTTCTGCTTCACATATTGTATTCAGATGTTCAATCCTTCCCTCGCAAAATGGCAACTTAAAGCGGTGCTACCTTTCGCCGCCTGCACTGATAGAACCACATTGCTAGCTGGGGGGCTCTATTTGGTAGCGGCTAATGTAGCAAAACAGAGAAATCAGCAAAAGCCTCTAAAATCCCCAAACACAAAGCGGAAGGGGGTGAAAAAATCCCTGAGCCTTTGCCAGCTATTTATTCCACATCCATTTTTGGCTGTAGTCTGGCTTTACAAAACAAAGACGCCTTTCCCTTCCAAAACCAGCACATGTAGCCCTAAAGGTTGCAAACAATTATGCAATCCGTTAAATTGTGTGTCGGAACAATAAGCAGGGCATCAGATTGTTGTGCTGATCCCATTCAAAACATTACACGGCGGTGACACATTTATCTCCACTTCTGGATTCTTAGTTTAGCCACAAGACGATGGGGACTTGAGGTTTGACACAATTCAGTCAGTCTTGTGTTAAAACAAGACGAAACCTTAAAGAGAATATGGAGCAGAAATGTGGCATTATAAATCATTTCATGAGGAACGTCTGTCACTACAATGGATTTTGGTACAACACTAAAAATGCTGACATTTTTGTGATGTTTGGAATAGATGGCCTAATTCCATTTGTCAGGTTAAAACACAGACTTCGGAGCAGCTCAGGTGTGTTTTACAGTTTTTCCACATGTGCAAAAGACTTGACATTACACTTTGGGTGTCCTTTGATTGTGGAGTTGTGATGGAGTCAGACCTGTGTCGAACCTCAAGAGAAACAATAGCGTTTTTGTGACCTCCTTTTGCAGGAGCCTTGTTTGAGTGTGAAGTTTAAAATACCATTCATCTTGTTCATCTCTCATTGTGGTGATGTAGCTTTGACAGGGAAATGGCTTCCTCTAATTGCGTTCTATATTAATTTTCCGACCTGGCAGTCACATGGCAAAGATTGATTCGATCTAAATTGTTAGTACAGAGTGTTGATGGAATCCCTGATGCAGAAGTTGGTGGGAACAAAGTGACTTCTAAAATGTAGAGCAATACACGCTCTGGAGATGCATGCCACTATTTGAATGTTGATATTTTGATTGCAGAGAAACTTTGCGAAAAAGTGCACGAGGAGTGGACTCTGTATCTGCGTCCAAAGTGTGCTTGAGACCAAACAGATTTGGCCTTCTATGCTGCTCTAGTGTTGCAGCTTAGCATGTTGAGTGGCTAACTGGATCAGAGGACAATCTGTGGGCAGCTGAGGCTAGGCCCTCTCACCAGGGAGAGTCCAAGCACTGCTGTCATCGCAGCCAGCCAATTCGCTCCATGGGCCATAAATCAGCCCCCAGGCCTGGCTCCTGCGGGAGCTGCAAGATGGAGTGTGATGGTCTTGTTTTTACAAACAGCGGAGGGGCACCCTTAGCGCACCACGCAAGCTATCACTCTGGCACAGCAGTGAGCAGCTCCTGCTCCCCTCAGCATCTGGTTCAGTCACATCACACACTCCTCAGCCCGACACGGCACATCCATCCACCCAGGTCTCTCTGCAGCTATGCCTCATGCTCCTATCCTCAGCACCCAGAACCCTCTGCACCCAGGTCTCTCTGCAGCCAGGACCCTCTGCACCCAGGTCTCTCTGCAGCCAGGACCCTCTGCACCCAGGTCTCTCTGCAGCCATGCCTCATGCTCCTATCCTCTGCACCCAGGACCTTCTGCACGCAGGATCCTCTGAGCACAGGTCCCTCTGCATCCAGGCCTCGTGCTCCTGTCCTATGCACTCAGCTCATCAGTATTACTGACCCACATGCACCGCTGTAATTAAATCAATCTGCTACCTAAAAATTGTTCTCACTCTTTTCTGTTATTACCAGAGCAGACTCCAGTCAATACTAATTGTCACAGAAGTAAGGCTAACATGACAACCCCTTTAGCTCTAATGTAGCTGCTGAATGTGGGATTCTTCACTGCACTTATTGAGAGAGGAAGTGTTTGTGAGATTATCTGAAGCTTTCTGCGTTTTCAGTATTCAGTCCAACAGAGCTTTAGTTTAGCTCCTTTATGACAGATATTCCCACCAATAAAGATTAGTTTCTGATTAATTGTACACATATTTACCCCTGCCATCTCTTATCTCTCCCTCATGTTCACCCAATGAGTCCACACAGTCCTTTCTATAGCAGAGCCCAGCTTAAAGAATGCATTTTCAAACTGGTGTTGACAAACAATGCGCTGGTTCCTTAAGTGTTACAAAGAATATCTGTTTAACAGCTGTGTGAGAGCAGAGTGGGGAAAAGGCTATTTGCACAGTGTTTTATAAATGGATATGTCAGAGCTGAGCAGCGTTTAGCTCACACTGGACAATGGACAGCCTGATGTAGTGGGAATGATGTGAGTCGGATGTCATGATGACATACACAAGTGGATGATCTGCTCTCAGTGAGTGCACTGCTAACACTACACCTTTACTCTGCCTGGTCTCCTACAGCTGCTGCACCAAAGGTCAGCGCTCTTCACAACCGCTCTAGACTGCATTAGCAATGATTTACACATCTACATACAGTCAGAAGAACTCCAGTTTTATGTTAAATTAATACAATCTGCTGCTTTTGGAGCATGTTTACCAAATTTTAATTGGGTCAAGCAACAAGTTTGGCAACAGAACAATGAGCCAAACATAAAAGGCTGTTTTAACCGCAGAGGAATAGAAAACTACAACTGTGACTTATTTCTACAATCTCAGTGCATTCCAGAAACGACATGGCAGATGTTCTAAATGGAAAAAAAAATCAACACAAAAAACATAAAGTCAATTGTGTTTGTTCAGTTTAATGATGACAACATGATTAGAAAAGGCAGTAGGCAGAAACCATAATTTGACAAAGAGGTTGTGTTCCTTGCACCCACACAAAATAGGATCCAGCTACAGTATTACATTTGATGAAGCACATTTCACCCCCTCCTCTGGTTATAATGCTATATGCTGCCGATTATGACTTGGAATTACAAAGGAAGTCATTAGAACTCTGAAACTCGAGATGGCATGCTTACATTAAGTAATCCAATCCATTTGAAGTTAAATTGATTATTGCCTTTGAACAGCATGTAGGCCGATACAGTATACCATTTGGAACCATGCCATTTCAATCAACTTGGACTGAAATCGCTGCGAATTTAATGAACGAGACAACAATACAAGAATGTAACACTACACTGCACTTCGTCTCCTTGCTGTATTTGCTAATAGTTGGCCTGCAGAGTTAGCGCTTGGCTATAATGACACAGCCAATGTCACTGCTGTCCCAATCTGCCCCACTAATGGCGGCCTTCAAATTAACCAGCCCTTTAGGCCCGCTACAACTACTCCATAATGCACTCCCAATACTCATTTCACAGCAGGGCCAATGGCAAAGCAACCCACTCGCAACCCAATCTGGCCAATCGGACCGCCCGCTCGCCGTCTTTTTTTGGCCTCTCTGATACTTAGGCAGAGGACATTTTTAAATACACTGGAACAAACGCAGCATTTCTGTATTTAAGCTTGACCGAGCTAGCGAGCTAATTTACTGGCGCACCCTTGAGTCTTTTGCCAAAGCGAGGGGGATAGAAACAGACTCTTAAATTACATTTGCGAATAGGGTTGGGGGGTAGATGAAAGCGTTTGAGGAGAGCCGAGCGACGAGGCCTGGGGATGGTAGAACTACATAGTGCAATCATTAATAGCAAAAAATAGCAGGTACGATTTCCTTCCTGGAGGTAAATAATGCCTCTAATCAGGAATCTATAGATGTGAAGAAAATTCTCAGCAAAAGCCAGCTTGCTACGCTCGAATATCTCAGAGTATTATGAACCGTGGATTGCTGACTGCCGAGTCTGGGAGGTGAGTTGATGTTTTTTTCAGAATCAATAATAAGATTAGTTAAAAATACCACAGATTTTTAACTTGCACTAGTTTTTATAGTCCCTAACTCTAATCCTAAACTCCAACCTTGACGAATTACAGTGCAATTTCAATGGAAGTAATGAGTTTATGCATAAATGAATCAACTGCATTGACTTGTCAGGGTTAGAGGGGCACTGGTATGGCTTAACACCATAAAAAGTCAAAGGCAATATGCAATTCATGGCATGATAGAAGGTAAATTCTATACAGTGAAAAGACTTAACATATCTTGAGCTTTTACTTGGTCTAAAGGCAGAATACCAACATTTCATCTCCCCCTGTGAACCTCAGCCATGCCTCAAATGAGTGGTCTTACATAATTAATAGGATGTGCCGTCTCATTCAGTCATGTTCGCTTTGTGTCAGCCAGACTGTATGCTTTATATTCCATTTTATCTTGAAGCAGGAGCTCAACTGTCTCAACTCTCTCCTAGGTCTTGCTTTATTCCTCGGTCTGACCGCCTTAGCAGCATGGGAAGCTCTGATTGTGCCGAAATCTGTGCCAAGTGGTGAGACATTGAGGGCAGGTGTTCCAGGCGTCCCGGCTGTTATTTGAAATGTACTGCAAGATTGGCAATGTGGCAAAAAGGAAAAGGAAGTCAGAGATATGGTGGACGCGATTTTGATTCTTTTAGAGTGAAGCTTATTAAAAACTATAAACCTGTTTCTGCATTTCCAAAATCCATCATCAAATGTGGCACAGCAGGAGAATGTGCCGGTGCCATAACTAGATTGTGGCACATTTTGACATATATATTATGGTCATTTTCTTAAATAAAATAAAAAAAAATGTTATGGGTTATGTCCAGGGTCATTAACATGGAAATAAGGACAATATAAAGCGCTTGAACTTAAACTTGCAAAACAGAACTAGTTCATTTTGAACAGTTTTCTTCTTCTTCCTCACTTTCTTAACACATTCAGAACATCTTGATTATTTAGCAACTTAAGTTTATCAGCGTTTTTCACAATTGTCAGAGGCTAGAACAGAGTTTGGGTGTCACGCTGCTAACAACTACTGGCATCCTAACGGCATTACTTTTTACTTCTTTTTTTGTCGCCGATAAACAGCACTTTCAAATTAGATGCTTTAGACTTAGGGTTTGAATTTTGGGCTAGGGTTTTGATTTTGGGTTAAGACTGCTTTTACAATATATCTGTACTTCATCAAAGAAAATTGTATTCAGGGTTAGGGTTAAATCCCTTTAACCAATAATACCGTACATGCTATCAATGTTTTACTTTTATAATTTCAGCCTAACTGTGACCATCAAAATCCCCTCTTAATCACTCACTTCTACACGATTGGCGTTGTCAGTCAATACCACAAATAAAAACAAGCGACACACACCGCGAGCCACCTACTGAGTACATTAGAGCTTGTAAGAGAAATGTTCCGGTTCCTTGTCACCAAAGCCATTCCGTTTGGCACGGATGCGGCATGCAGCTCCTCTCCCAGACTCCATTATTCGCCACAGTGAGGCCCGGCGATGATACCACTTAATATCATACCGTCAAAACCAATGTCCGTAGCATTAGCCGCCCACGTGTTCCTCCCAGCCGCCAGCTAGAGCTTCACCTGGCGAAGGCGCCCGCTGTATAGACACACACAGATTGAGACGGAGGTGTGAAAGAGGAGGTCTTGAAGAGAGGAGAGGAACTAATGGGCACATCTGGGCTGATTTGGGGGAACACGAGCAGGAGCGCACATAAGGAAGATGGCAGGGGTCTGACACAGTGCGGGTAATTGGATTTTGCGAGGCCCCGGTGCCCACTTGGGGTAGCACGCTGAGCTGTGACATGGAAAGCCCTTATGTGTGGCGCGGGGAGCAAGGTGCAGCCCAGTGGAAGTGACAGGTGTCAAAGATCCAATTCTGCCGCTTTTCTTCATCCCGGAGTTCCTTTCGTGAGGGAAGTTAGCCTGAGGAACAACCAACCAACTTCTGATATGTTGGGAAGCTAAATAAGACTAAATAAGATCAGTGTGCTGGGTCTGGCTTTTGCAGTTATAAGTATAAAATGTTTAAAACGTTTTTGGGTTTGTATTGTACAGCAAACATAATTCAAAATTTAGATAATATAGAAGATGAGCAAGATTTGAATATTGAGAATACTGTTTATAATAAAAATGCTACAAAAAAAGGGCTGATTAAAAAAAAAAGTGTGTTGTAAACTGATATACAGTGATAATTCTGCACATTTGTGAATCCTTTGACATACATTTCACATTTGTCTGATAATTACACCTCAACTAATACAATTAAAGACACATTTCTGTTGGAAGGACAGTCTGTTGTTGAATATTGATCATCATTTTTGTCATTATTACCCACCCCTATTCAAGACGAGTTAGTTCAAGGTTTGAAACGACAAATAAACACATAAATTAATAAAGAGTAATCATCCTTTTTCCGACAAAACTTTTGTTCAGCGATACTTTGCTTGTAAAAAAACACCAATATTGAAGATAAAGCACTCCAATGTGGGTGGAATGTCTTGCCTGGGGACACAACAACAGGTTTCGAACTGACAATTCTTGGGCTGGTGGGTGAGCGCCATCTGCCGCTGTTTCCTCGATCGTATTAATGCAAAATATTTGATTGCACTCGGCCATTAAAAGCCGAAACAATGACACAAACACTTTCACTTCCTCCATTTCGATTCCGAGTCGTCGCGCAGACCTAGGACCACACAGATGAACACATGGCACCTTCTTTGGTCTCTCCCTCTTTCCCAGTGCTCTCCGCCAACATCCCGGTCTCATCTTTAACAAGGACGGCACGGGAACAGGCACATCATTAAAAAGAACCATTCGGAGACTTCCTCGCCTGCCATTAAACTTAACAGCCAACCTCTTCCATTATGTTTTATCCTCCCCTTTCAGGAGCGAGGGGCCGCGAGGATGGCACAGTCACGTTCAGACGGCGCAGGCAACCATTAAGAGACTTTTACTCATCAGTCGATTGCGGACTGGAAGAAGTTGCAGGGAGAGATGCTATGTTTCTACAAGGGCGAAACGCAGCAGATTAATGCCACGTGATAATTAGAAGAATGGGTAAAAATAGTGCCTCTGCCGCCTGGAAACAACGTATTTGTAGTACAAGGCGAAACCAGGAGCTTTGTGAATAATGCGTTTAATGTTAATGGATTTACATTAATGTGGTTTTGTAGCACCTGCAGCTATTCCGCAATCTGAAACATGTGTCCTGTTTAGCTCTCGACCTTTAGTGTTCTGTATTATGCGGCGTGGTATGCACAAATTAATGAGTTTCATAAATATAAAAACGGTTGCATTTTATAAGCAAGCAGAATTTTAATTGGCTTTTTTTTCTAAACAAGGGTTAGTCACCGTATCAACTGTTGGTGTCGGGATTATTGTGAGAAAGAAACAACACAATTTAACGATTATACGTGATTACTGAGATCATGAGCAAGCCACACTGAAACACAAAGCTACTCTTCGTGTTTGTAACTAGTTATATGCAATTGAACATTCTGAATGACAAAATAGAATGAACAGCCGGACAAAAAGTACTTTACATTTAGGTGTATTTTTTTGAGTATTGACCTTATTTTGCCCCGCCCACTTTTGCCGTTTTCTGCACTTCCGTCTGTAAACACACTTCCGTTTGACGAGACCTCCGTTAAAGCTATTGACGAACGAGGGAAAAGTCTCGCCGCTAAAATGTTACATAAAGTAGGTTGATTTGTGTAAAATGTTTAATGAACACGAGCAACAACAAGTCAACAACGCAACGATTTCCTGGTCAGTCTGAAAACGGCTTTTTAGTCCATGTAGAACTTATTTTCTGTTGAGCTCGTCTGCTCCATGTAAACTAATACAACAGAAACAAGACGGCGGCGCGTACGGCAACGTCTGAAATAAGGTGAATTGATTGATTTTAATCACAATTATCAACTAATGCCCTAATATTTTTGACATCCCTGTTCTACACCTTGGTGTAATTTCTTATGAATGTTATATTACGTTGCTATAATCCTTGCCAGCACCTCAAAATCAATCAAAATTATACATCTAGAGCACATGTGCATTGCGTGTCACTTTCCAAAACATGTATTTCATATTTATCTGTTTAATTTAGTGAAATATACAATATCATTTCCCTGACATTGGTTGAGAATATGCCGACATTTGCAATCGTTTGTTTGAAGTCAAGATTGGGGCATAAACTCCTCAGACCCTCAGTGCTCAGGGTGCTCAGACCCTTTTACTCAGCGCCTTTGTGCACCGAAGCATTAGGAGCCAGGGGTGAAATGAAGACGTGTTGACAGTGAAAATCCCATGCCGACTCAACGGGAAAGAAGCCTTTAGCCAAGGAAAGGTCACGAGTGGCACTCCACACAGCCCTCTGCTGCTCCCGGCGCGCGCACGTTCATCAATACTTTACAACGCCCTGCCTGACGTCCGCGGGGACTTACTCAAAATGTAGAATGACTGTGGCGTCGCGCTAAGGTCACGGCGGGGACAGCCGGAGCGGTGATGCTAATTGGTAAATGAAGAATGGTAATGACGGAGCCGGCGTGGGTGACTCGTCTTTAACCCTCGGAGCGGCGGGTCTCGCTGGCCTCCGCGCGGGAAATCATTTTTAGTTGTGATGGTTTTATTGTGGTCCACTTTTTAATCGAAAGGCATTCATTATGGTGTTTGAAAACCATTTCATCGTGTCATGCAGTCACCATTTGCAAATAGAGAAGGCTGCAATTATTTATGTAGTTTAAAGTCCTTAGCAAATAACAACAATTACCAACGTTAATGCAGTAAGTAACATGTCATATTTCTGCCTTTGCCCAATGCTCCTTCCCCTAGACATATTTAAAATGAACTGAATTTAAATTTAAAACATAAATTTCATACACTTCATCCATAATTCTGGAAAGGAACAAAGTACAAAAGTAATGTACTGTAGTAAATTATACAGTGGTCTTTTTATTACTTTTGCTTCACTATTTAACAGCAGTAATCTGTATTCTCTACTCCACTACATTTTTAATGACACTAAAAAGTTAAATAATGCTTTACAGTTTGAGCCTGTTTTTTAGTTTGAGTCAATGTTCCAACTCGGAGCAGAATGTACATATAAAACAGCTAAAAGTTAGGAAATCAAGCCCAGATCTTTACTACTTTTAACGCTTTATAGTTCTCAAAATCAGCCTGAAATACTTTAACTTTATACTCTAAAAGTACATTTTCAAAGTCGTGCTTCCATACTTGTCTTTGTGTCCACTTATTCTTTGATTTAGATAAAATGTTGTAATGTTTGAGCCAAGTAATTTCCCTGCGGATCAATAAAGTTTGTCTAAGTCGATTTGGTCATGTCATATTTTTACTTCAGTAATAGTTTTGCTCCTATATCTAACTTTAACACAAGATTAGACACACAGTTAGACTCACTGGACTGGAGTAAAAAAAAACTGCAGACAAAATAAACAGCGGACGCACACTTTCAAAAACTCAACGTTAGAGACTTAGTTCCGATACAACCCTTAATAACAGACAACAAATTGCGAGTTGCACATTCGACTTCCCTGCAAACCCGTATTTGCACCAGCATTAGTTTCGAATCCCTGTCTCGGAGTAACATAACTCTCATTCCTCCGTGTTCCGGCGCCGAGAAAATACGGCGCATTTCAGCAGCTATAAAAAGTTATCAAATAAACCTGTGCCCCTGAATATACATGAGCGGCGGAATATGGAAATATTATTGCGCTGTGCCCGAGGTAGTAACCTTTTGTTGCCACTACTGAGGATCAGGACATAACTTTACATATTTCTGCTTTATATTCTACGGGAGTGATGATGTTGCCATGGCAGAAAACAAGGGTGACGCGATATCAACAGAAGCTGGCGGGATCTCAATAGATGCTCTCATAGTAGCGCGGAAATGAAAGAAAGATCTCGACAGGATTAGAGCGGAAAAGGTAGAGGATTTTCCCACAGACAGGAAGTGATAGGGGTTAAAAAAAAAAAACAACACAGGAGAATCCCCATCTCTCTCTCCTTCTCGCTCCTTTCCTCCCACTCCCTCCTTCCTGCGTTTAGCCCAGCTGCAGTGATAAATGTCTCTTTGTATTCCGGACAGAAACGCACGGCCTACAATGCACTTGTCAGAAGACGGCTGATTTTGCCCTTAAAGAGAATGGAGTGTATTCTTAATCTTTCCCTTCACACAAAGAGAGCGGAGATAAAACAAATGCCTCACGCCAGCACGTATAACGCACTGAAAATCTCCCCAGTTACTACAAGTCCCTGTGGATCCGGCGCATGTGGATATTGCCACTTTTTTCATTTAATTAGTTGAAAATACAGTGATGTTTTCTCTGAAGTTTCCTTAGTTGTATCAGGGGCGTAGCGGCAAATTCTGGGGCTGTAACGCCCGGATAGCAACCTTAGCGGTATTGACGAGGACAGAGCAGAGCTGAGCCGAGTTCCCAGTGCAGACCAAGTGTTATTTTATTTACATATGTACAAAATAAGCAATACCAGCAGCAGCAGCATGGCACACAGCACCTCTCTCTCAGGGACTGAGCCCAGAGACCTTTTATAGGGCCTCTAGCCAATTGGGTAACCCCATCAATAATCACAGGTAAAACCCCACAAAACACAACAACATTTTAAAACATTACAAGTAGACAAACAGTGCTCCAATAACAATCAAAACATTCATACAAAAATATATCTCTATATAAATTAACAGTGTTTTAACCTAACTCCCAACTACTTTACTCAATTTAAAACTTGGGACACCCCTGCTCCTTTTTACCCTATGGTCTGCCCTGAACCATTTAAGGTGCTCCTGCTCCTGGGACTCTTTACTGAACACACAAAATGGCAGACCCACAGGCGAGTACCATTACATTACTGCACATTTTCCACTTAGTCTTTACTAATTATATATTTTATTTCACAGGTAACACACAATCAATTAATTAATAAACATTTTAAAACTTTGTTTGACTCTTTCATTTTACCTCAGGCCCACGTAATGGACCTGCTCCATTACATTTCCTCCCTCTCTATTAAGAGTACCTCTACTCTTCAAACACTCTGGACAGGGAGTCAGCTACAATGTTAGACTTTCCAGGCTTATAGTGGACTCAGAAGTTGAATGGCTGTAAGGCTAGGTACCAACCAGCAATTCTTGTGTTGGAGTCTTTCATTTTATTAAGCCACTGAAGAGCACGATGGTCAGTTTCTAAGCTGAAATGGCGCCCAACAGGTAATATCTTAGTGACTCAATTGCCCACTTCATGGCCAAGCACTCTTTTCAACAGTAGAATACCTGGTTTCTCTGTCTAAAAGTTTTCTACTTAAAAACACCACAGGTCCTTCTCTCCCCATCCACCTCCTGCAGCAGAACTCCACCTAGGCCCACTCCAGATGCATCCGCCTGCAGAGTGAATGGTTTGTTGAAGTCCGGGGTCTGCAGAACTGTGTGGTCATTTAGGGCCTCCTTCAGATCTTTGAATGAACGGGTCACATTGGTCAGTCCACTTTACTTTTCTCGGTGCTGAAACTTTGGTGAGGTCATTCAGCACAGCTGATCGATCTGCAAAGTGGGGAATGAATTTCCTGTACCAGCCCACAAGACCCAGGAAACTCTTCACCTTCTTCTTTGTGGCTGGAACTGGAAGGAATGAATAGCCTCCATTTTTCCAACCTGGGGCCGGAGTTTGCCGTGTCCAATGACAAAACCCAGGTACTCCACCTCTCTGAGCCAGACAGCATTTCTGAGGGTTGATAGTTAATCCAGCTGACTTTTATGCACTTTAGGACTTGTTTCAGATGAGCCATGTGTTCTTCCCAAGTTTGGCTGTAGATAACGACATCATCTAAGCAGCCGCAAACTCTGAAAACGTCTCAGAACATAGTCCATTAGTCTTTGAAAGGTGGCTGGCCCCCTGGAGTCCGAATGGCATAACTGAAACTGGTACATACCAAAGGAGTTTTAAACGCTGTCAGCTCTCTGACTCTCCGGAGCCAGTGCCACTTGCCAATAGCCTTTGCTCAGGTCTAAGGTGGTGATGTATTTTGCCTGTCCCACTGCTCCACCAGTTCATCAATCCTAGGCATTGGGTAAGGGTCACACAATGAAACAGCATTCAGGTAACGAAAGTCAATACAAAATCTTAGTGAGCCATCCTTTCTTTGGCACTAAAACCACAGGACTGCACCATTCACTGTTAGAGACTCAATTATGCCCAATTCCACCATCAATTTGATTTCCTTTTCCAAAGTTTTGACCAACCGCTCTGGAATTCTGTAGCTCTTTTTGTCGTATGGCGGAGCTTCTTTCTTCAGCCGGATGTTGTGCTGACCAGGTCAGTGTAACCAGGAGTGTCTCTGAACAGTTCTGGTTCAATAAGAGTAGCCACTTGTTCCTGCTGGGGGATAGACAGGTGGGACATGTCTATGACTGATGACTCACCCAGACTTCCAGGCATAAACTTCTCTGGTGTTTCTTCATCCAGAACAGCACGAATCAGTAGCTGAGGAACAGACTCCTGGCGAGACTGAAATTCTTTTAACAAGTTCACATGAAACGTTTGGTGCTTTTTGGTTTTATCAGGCATGAAAAGTTCATATGTGACCTTACCCATCCTTCTGGAAATTTCATAGGGCCAGTGCCATTTGGAGAGGAGTTTACTGTCGGAGGTGGGGAGGAGAAGTAGTACTTTTGGCCCGGTTCAAAGCTTCTTTCTCTGGCTTTGCATCATACCAGGTCTTTTGATTTTGTTGAGCAGTCTTCATTGTCTCTTGTGCCAGTGCAGACATTTCCTCCAGGCGTTGCTCTCTATCTTTACCACATAGGCCACCACATTCTCTTCTGAGGGGTTGGGTTCTCCCAGTAGTCCTTGAGGAGGTCCAGTGGCCCCTTACTTGACGCCCATAAAGCAACTCAAATGGTGAGAACTCCTGTCGAGGCCTGTGGCACCTCACGATATGCAAATAGGAGGTACGGCAACCACTGGTCCCAGTCTGCTCCTGTATGAGACACAAACTCTTAGCATGTTTTTCAAAGTTTGGTTGTAGCGCTCAACTAGCCCGTCCGTCTGGGGGTGGTAGGGGGTGGTCCTAATGCCCTTAATCCCAAGGAGTTTATACACCTGTTGTAATAACTTAGACATAAAGTTTGTCCCACAGTCTGTCAAAACCTCTTTTGGAATTCTACCCTGGAAAACAACTGCAATAAACAGTTCACAGCTACATTCCTAGCTTTGATAGTTTTTAACGGGAAAGCTTCAGGATATCGAGTTGCATAATCACAAAGAACTAAAATGAACTTGTTCCTGTACTGCTGCGTTCTAATGGCCCAACAATGTCCATTCCTATTCTTTCAAATGGAGTTTCAATGATGGGTAGAGGCTGCAACATAGCTCGAGGGACTTTTTCGGGATGAGGCAAGTTGACAAATCTCACATGAATTACAGAATTTTGAGATATCATTGTACATGCCTGGCCAAACAAATCTGCTTGCAATTCTGTACAAAGTTTTGGAAAGCCATGTGCCCTGCCCATGGCACTGAATGTCCGAGCTCCATGACTTTAACTCTGAATGGTTTGGGTAATGCTAAGGCTTCAACCGTGCCCTTGCATTGATAAAGAATGCCCGCTTTAATGATGTGTATGTTGCCTCCTCTAAACATCCTGACTGCCCTGTTTAACCCCTTCCACTTCTGAAACTTTTTGAAACCAAGGTTTTAGAGTTGCATCCTCTTTTTGTAGAGTGGCTACGCCAGGTGGAGTTCAAAGTCTATATGGTAAGGAGGTTTAGTAGGCTGTTCTGTCAGTTTACTTGCAGTTCCTTGGAACTTTTTCACGCCTTCTTTGTGCTTTCGATTTCACAGGTTTTTCTCTTACAGGCTCAAGGTCCTCCCAAAATGGTAACTCTTTAAGGACTCTTTGCACTCTGCGCCTTGTAGTGACCATATTAAAGCTTTAGATGGCTCTGCTTTTTCAGGTAAGTTTACACATGGATTCACAGGTAGGTTTTCGGGTAAGTTTTTAGGTAGATCTAGGTTTTCAGGTAAGTTTTCTGACTCTTGGACCAAATCTAGTAAAATTGGAACATCATTACTAAGAATCACATCAAACGGTAGGTTTGGAGCTAAAGCCACAGGCATTAGAAAAGTTTGGCCTCAACTGTCAAATAAACTTCTGCAGTAGGATACTGGTGTTCATCCCCATGAATGCAGCTAATGCTAGTTTTGTCCCCACTCCATTTTTTCTCTAGATACCAGGCTGGACAAAACCACTGACTGAAACTCCACCAGGTTATCTAACAGTGCTGTAGTCCGGTGGCCATTTATCAGTACAGGTGAGGTACAAGCTTTCTGAGTTGTTACAAAATGGCTGGGCAAAACAGGTCTGGGCACTGCACAATATAGTGATGGTTTTGATTTATTGGCTAAAGGACAGGAATACTGGGTGTGGCCTAGCCCCTTGCACAAAGTAACATCTGACCTCTTTGCCTGACCTATGGGAACTGTTAGCAGGACTTGACTTTTGCACATGGCTTGGTGTAAATTGCCTAGGTTCTAGACATTGACCTATTTTGACCAAAACCCTTTCACCCCCATTGGACTTACATTGGGCTTGGTCTCTGTGTGCATTTACTCGATCCCGACCTCTCTGACTCTGAAAGACTTTATGAACATAGGTGGCGTTGTTGAATCCTTTCCTTGCTGCCAGGAAGACCTCTGCCAGTTCTGCTGCTTTGTCTGCCGCCTTGAGGTCATGTTCACGGATCCAAACTCCGAGCTCCGGGTGAACCATGCTCAGGAACTGCTCCAAAATCATAGTCTCTGATATCTCTTGTTTTGTAGATTTTTCAGGTCTGACCCATTTTGAAAACAGGTCCTTCAGTCGGACGTACAGCTCCTTTGGAGTTTCATCTTTGAGAATCTCTGTGGACCGGAATCTTTGGCGGTAAGTCTCTGATGTGATCTCATATTTTGTTAATATTGCTGCCTTCACTTTTTCATAATCTTCAGCATCCGCAAAGTCCATTTGAACATATGCACTGCGAGCCTTTCCTGTGAGAAGAGCCACAAGGCGGAGAGCCCACTCATCTCTTGGCCATCTGCAAACTTGAGCCAGTCTCTCAAATGTGGTGAGAAAATGTTCGATATCGTCGTCTGGAGAAAGAGGCAACAACTTTGGTTCTCTGTGGATTACCATCTCTCTGAAAAACCTGTTTGGTTCAACGTAACTGGGGCCTTCATCTTCATCCACAGTCTCATTTATAGGGGGAGCATTTTCTTGCTCTTGGTCTCGTCTTTGGATGACGCGAGTCACCAAAGACTGCATTTCTTTCATTTGGTGCTGTATGTTTTTCCATTTTGTTTCTTGTTGTGCTGCTTCTTTTTCTAGACGCTGGTCTCTGGCTGCCTGGGACTGTGCGAGTGACCTTACCAGCGCAGTCAGCTCTTCAAACTTGTCCCCAGGGCTACAAGTTGCTTCAGCCCCCCGGTCAGCAGGTTTACTTGTCCCCTCGTCGGGATCCTCATGTTGGTCAATCTGCACTCTTCGTCTTGTACTCATCCTCAGTTGCTCTGTTGCCTGGGCCCCAGCTTCTGACACCAATTGTAATGCCCGGATAGCAACCTTAGCGGTATTGACGAGGACAGAGCAGAGCTGAGCCGAGTTCCCAGTGCAGACCAAGTGTTATTTTATTTACATATGTACAAAATAAGCAATACCAGCAGCATGGCACACAGCACCTCTCTCTCAGGGACTGAGCCCAGAGACCTTTTATAGGGCCTCTAGCCAATTGGGTAACCCCATCAATAATCACAGGTAAAACCCCAAAAACACAACAACATTTTAAAACATTACAAGTAGACAAACAGTGCTCCAATAACAATCAATCAAAACATTCATACAAAAATATATCTCTATATAAATTAACAGTGTTTTAACCTAACTCCCAACTACTTTACTCAATTTAAAACTTGGGACACCCCTGCTCCTTTTTACCCCATGGTCTGCCCCGGAACCATTTAAGGTGCTCCTGCTCCCCGGGGACTCTTTTACCCGGAACACACAAAATGGCAGACCCACAGGTGAGTACTATTACATTACTGCACATTTTCCACTTAGTCTTTACTAATTATATATTTTATTTCACAGGTAACACACAATCAATTAATTAATAAACATTTTAAAACTTTGTTTGACTCTCATTTTTACCTCAGGCCCACGTAATGGACCTGCTCCATTACAGGGGCCCACGTGCAAACTTTGTGAATGGGCCCCAATGCATGAATTTGTATCTGATTTATTTATCCCAGGACATTTGGTTGTTATTAGTTTTTCATTCATTTTGCTGGAAATGTACACCCTATATTTCTTAACATTTTCAGAGACATTTCTAGACATCCTGTGTATCTTCTGGCCTATATTAGGATACGGTCTGTTCGTTTTCGCAATGACTACCAGAAAAAATTCACAAACATCTCAAAACGTATTACTACTACGAGAAAGTACACTAACAAATTATAATCACTAGTTTGTTTCTTAAGTACTTTCAGATCAGACCTGTTTTTCCCAAAACGTCGGACGTTTTCAGACCAAACCAAAGCTGTTCTTGAACCCTTTGGAGCACAAACAAATGGCTGCACTCTTTGTGAAGCTGAGACTCTGTAGTTTTGGCCTCTGGTGTCTGATTTTTCTCTGATTACACCTGGAAACAAGCTCTGCAAAAAGGAATATCAGATTTTAAAGTCCGTATCAACTTTCTATGTTAAATACATGTAAGTAAAGCTGGTGTCTTTAGGTTTTGCCTGATTGACGCTAGTTTGGGCATTTGTTGGGTTTTGACAATTCCTCTTTCAAAAAAATGTTTTAGGGCGGAATTTGTGTTTTTTTTTTGTGCTTTTGGAGTAAAAACTGGCTCTAATTCATCCCAGAATGTTTGATTTGACTGAAAATAAGTGGGTTACAGCTTTCTTTTCATATTTAACACGTCTAGCAGCTTGATCGTTTCCTTTTATCAGATGTGAATAAAAAGCAATACATTCATTTAAAAAACAAAACAAAACAGGGTGATGGGGCCCCCAGACATGCGTGAATGTATTTAGTCTCTCAAGGACTTTACTCAACCGCATTGCATTTTATTACAACAAAAATAGATTGACGCCTAGAAAAATACAACTGAAACAAAACAAAACAAACAAACAAAAAAAAAAAAAAACTCTCTGGGCCCCCAGGAAACCAGCTGCCTTTACCACCCTGGTCTGACACCCCTGGTCAATACTAAAGATATATAATTTACAGTTGAAGTTGCAGATGTCGTTCTACCACCGATAACAGTAAAACTATAGCAGCATTTCGTTGTTGTAGTAGTCGTTGTTCTAGTTGTTGTAGTTGTTGTTGTTATAGCAGTTGTTCTAGTTGTAGTAGTAGTATTTGTTGTAGTTGTTCTAGTTGTAGTAGTAGTTGTTGTAGTAGTTGTTCTAGTTGTAGTAGTAGTAGTTACAGTACTGATGTTACTTTCAGTGCAAGTTAGCAGTATATAATTATGTGTCATGTATAACGTTGCGTGCAATAGTATTTGCAGCAGAATGATTTATTTTCATCTTCTTTTTTTTTTTTCAACAACGCAAAACATACAAAAACAAGACAAACAACAAAACAGTTCGAGACTTTGACAAACTGTGTGATGTGTTTGGATAAATAATATAACGCTAATAATAATTATAACACTAAGAAAAAAAACACTGAGTTGTTAAAGGTGCTTGTTAACTATGTTAGACAATTATTACAATTATTTTCATCACTACCCCCGGTCTTCAAGAAAACTTTGAATTATTTAATTAAGCTTCAGTGCTATCTATTATTGTTTTTCCCTGTTTCATTTCGTGTGTGGTGTAGGCTACGGTTGTATTAAAAGAAACAGAACTTATAGGAGAGCACAAGATTTATACTGAAGCGAGACACTACAAACCAAAAATACAGCTGCACAATTTGGGAAATATATCGAATAATAATTTACGTTACAAGTATTCCAATTTGGATCAATTCTGTTCAAAGTTCACAAGTTAAACGTGTCCAGGGGAATTGAAAAAAGGCTGAAACAGGTCTTCAAACTAATAAAAGAATCACATGCATATCAGAACATGTTTCTACAGATCTTAACTACAGGAACAGCTTTTTTTGCAGAATGAGAGGACATTTTGTTGTTCGTTTGTGGTGGAAATTAGTGTACTTCAAAAACTGCAGCCGACCTGATTTGCTAATTGTGCTCATTCAAATTGCTATTTTGTTTTGATTCATTTTGCAGCTTTAGACAAAACCCTCTTTTTGTACATTTTTTCCCACCATACTTTTGGTCACTTTGTTCTCTCAACATTTTAACTTTCACCTGGAAAAAAACACTGTCCAATCTGCAACTAAAGATGTTTTATTGTTTCATTTACTCCACTCCGTATTTGTATAATTTAGGAAAGTTTTACACATAAATCACCTAATTACAATACGAAAACATTATTAATAACTTGCAATACATTTCTTTCTTGCATATATGTGAGTGATCTACAGCAGTGTTTCCCAACCAGGGGTACGGGGACCCCTAGGGGTACGTGAGCAATTACCAGGGGGTACTTGGAATAGTTTCAGATTTTAAAAGAAGATGAAATTTACTCATATCTGGATAAAAAAAAGTGTAATTTGTTGTAAATTTAGCATCTTTTTGGAGTATCTTGGACCATAAATATAATTAAAACAAACATATAATAGTAATAATTGACAATATGTGACTTTTAAACCCATGTATTTGCCTGAAACTCAAGTTAAGGGGTACTCTAGAATGTCAGACAAAACTTAGGGGGTACTCGGAAAAAAAAAGGTTGGGAACCACTGATCTACAGAACAAACTTCAAACTTTTTCCTCATTCACTTCTTCACAAATGATTCTGTGCCGAAATGTAGACTATACGATACTGCTACAACTTTTACTGCTGCTACTTCATTACTTCCACTACGGCTCGTACTTCCAGCGTCCTCAAAAGCACATAGCAGCGCTGGGTAAATATCAGCGTATTCTAAATCCCCCTGCGGTGTAGCCGTAGTTCCGCCGCTCGTGAATGGGAGTGAGTGCTACAGGTAACGGAGCCGATTATAGCTCTCTGGGCTGCGGGCCAGCTGCCAGACTGGGCCCTGCCTGGAGGGAGCGCAGCCTGCCTGGTGTCTGATATCCTGGGATCCCTGTAATACAAGCCCCAGGTTGGCACGGGCCGGGGGAGCGCTCTGCCCGCTTCTATAGCCACACAGCGAGTCCGCGGGGATAAGGTGTCCGCGCCACATTGTTTATCACTATTTACTCCCGCCGTCTCGTCAACACGCTTGCGGTGGAGGCGCAAGGGTGTCTCCAGGAAATGAACTGGGTCTACGGCAATGATAGTCAACTTCAAGATATGGCAGGAGAGAGGACATTACTTGTGGGTTTCAGACAGGGTTGCACGATTAATCGAAACTGAATTGATGTTGTTATTTTGATGGACGCACTCAGCAAATCAGTAAAGTACAATGATTTCCTTCACGAACAACAAAATAGCCGTATTCTTCCGCATTAAGGTGAGACACTGCAGGTGAATAGGAAAAAAATCTTTAATTTACTCTGTAGTTTACTCAAATAAATGTAAGAAAAAAATGTCTTACAGTTGTTTTCATCATGCAATGCTTTCATATAGAAATGAGGCATTGTATGTGTAAAAACAGACAAAACTGCACATATTTGAAACATTTAAACCTTAAAAATGGACAGAAGCAGATTTACATTTCTTCCATTGTGTACACATATTAGTTAAAAAAAACTTTACAGATGGGATTTTAGATTTCTTATTTAGTTTTTATTTGATGTTATGTTTCCTTGGACTGAAAATTGTTTTTGCGCTCATTTTTTTGCGCTCATTTTTTTGCACTTAAAACTTCAATAAATCAGTTTTAGAATAAGATATTTAAAAAAATCCGTCTGTACGTTTTGTCAAAATCTGGTTTAGTCCAAGATTGTAAAATTTTGTGTGTAGGAGCTACTTTAAGTGGTGATCCTTACATCTTTGTGGGAGGAAAATGCATTTTTAAAATGGCTTTTGAAGTTATAATGTCCCAGAGAAATTAAATGGAAGAATAAACCATCTTTAGGAGCAGATTGGACAAGTCTGTTGTTTCCACATGAAAGCCGATATGTTGAGAGAGCAAACTGATAAAAAAAACAAAACAGTTTTGCCCGTAGTGTATTGCCTTAAATCTGCTGTTGTATAGATTTGTGCAAACATGTACTGAAACTTAATTGTTGTAAAGAGGTTATACCGACATGCTTTTATCCAAAAAAGGTTCGTCAACATTCTGACTGGGCGAAAAAATGATGGGCAGCACAACTGATAAAATTAGTTTGTTTGTTTTGTTTTTTTGGCCCATGGAGCTGTTGTTTGGCTCAAATTAACGTCAGAGGGCAAAATCGAAACTGAAAGTAGTTTCTCCGTTGTTGCTCCTTAGCTAGCTTGTTTGTTAACGGCAGTTGAGAGATTTAGGACACTTTAACTGTGAACTTTGAACAGAATCCTATTATTAAAACATCACAGCCGCAATACTGGTCGAAAAAAAAAAAATCGCAATTCGATATTTTACCCAAATCAAGCAGCCCAGTTTCAGATGACATCACAACACTTTGAAGCCAACAATACAGGTTAGGACCGCTAAATGAACATGGTAAAATGCAAATGTGTGTTGAAATGCAGCACATTTTTGGAGTCTAGTCACTAATAAAAATGATCAGGTTCAACATTTGTGAATTCTCCTTTTCACGCATGTTGAATATTTCAGGAAAGCAACAGCCAATCCAATAAAATGAGATCAAAAGCATCCGACAATTTGCTGAATGTCCACCCTTATCTTCACCCACATTTCTTCCTATACTCTTGTCGTATCAAATAAAGCTGAATACAGTCAGCGACACTCTAAAACAACTGAAAATTCCTGTTTCAAATTTACATTGTGACTTGCAAAACCGGCCAGATCTAAAACGCTATTTAGGAAAACCGTTAAAAAACATTCAACTTTGCGTACATATAGATTTAAAAAAAAAAAATCTGAACCATTTTAGATAACAAACCTATCTCCAACATGCACTTCCAATCTTGCGGTGTCATTGCCTCTAAGTAACATTTTGCCACTGTGACTGACTGTAATCTGACGCTTTGTCTCTGTGTGTTCTTTATTTTCACATAATGTTATCTCCACAAACCTCGGCCTGTTTTGAAATGCTCATTTGCCTCGGCCCACTGTCGCTTTGTAGTGCCACTGTGGTGCGTGCGCTCGCCCCTGATGTTTGCTGAGCCGCGGCCATAAAGGACTATGTGTCCGCAAAGCTTTGTAAACCCCTCATTAGGTCGAGTTTACACCAGGCCCAGATAACACCCAGCTGTAAAATGTAAATTCTCCCGGGGTTATGGCGGCGAGCAGACCACACAGGGGCGAGGGGGTGAGGACAACACCATACAACCTCAAATATACCATAATGATGCCATCGAAGAAAGTGCAAATACTCACAACCATTTTGAATTTGAAAGTACATTTTCCTTTTATTTTGTCCATGGACTTCCTGAAAATAAATAAATAAGAGGTATATTTGTATAAAGAATCTGTTTCTGAAAGTTTATAAACCGCTGAAAAAATTGGCAGAATTCTAAGTTCTAAATGTGTTTTTTGGACCGAAAACAATTGTGTTATGCACAATGCTGGTTAGCTTTCGTTATACTTTTAAACTTTTAACACTACTTTAATGCTAAATTTACTCCTAGAACTTCAGCCGACTTAATTTTTGTAATTATGCTGTGAATCTATGGTAAATGGTAAATGGTCACATATTTATACAGCGCTTTTCCACCTTCGAGGCACTCAAAGCGCTTTACATCAGGGAACCATTCACCCATCCACTCACACATTCACAAACACCAGAGTACGCAGACACTGGGGACAAGGCGGATTAAGTGTCCAAGTAAGTGCCCAAGGACACAACGGCAGTATTCACCTGCAGGAGCAATTGCACCGCCAACCTGTGGGTCAGTGGATCTGACCGCTCTACCGAGGATGTTTGTGTCAGGAGCGGGATTTGAACCGCCGACCTTTCGGATCAGAAGACAATCTCTCTGCCAACTGAGCTACTGCCGCCGAATCTATACTGTGAAAAACTGATTTATTGTATTTTACTCTGATTAGGGCTTCAACAAGTTAATAGATTAATCAAAACGTATCGATTATTGAACTAATTTAGCAATGAATAATCGTTCACTGGTGTGCACACAGGTTCCAAAACATGCCATGAGCTGAAAAAATAAGTTTTATGACTCAAATTGAGCTGCAATTGCATGCAAAATGATGTTCAGTGTATTTGATGAAAATGTTATTTTATCCATAAATGTGCTCCACCGGGGCCTCAAACGTCTTCACTTCAGCTTTATTTATATTTAGCAATTTATTATATTTATATTTAGCAAATGATCTTTTCATCCCATGACCATATAAAAAGAGCGAATTTCTAATTTCTAATTCGAATTGATCGTTATAGCTGCAGCCCTAATTCTTATTTTAAACGTTTGTTAATTTTGATAACTTTTCTTCTACTGATCTGTTATGATTTACAGTTGGAGATAAATAAAAGTCATTCTTATTCTGTGGACTGAACTATTGCGCTTAAGCCCAAAACATCAAGGTTACAGTGGTCAATACTTTCACATACAATTCTTCTAAATCCTTCTTTCAAACACTAAATGCCAGAACTTCACACGTTCAAACTTTAATATTCCATCTTCATCTTTCAGCTTTCCACCGCTGGAACATGGAGAATTGAATCCACAGTTGCACTCTTAGCAAAAAATCGCCCACTTCCTTCCCTTCTCAGAGCAGAGCTAAAATCAATGATTCGGGTTGTGCAGAGACAATGCAACACTTCTACCTATTGGACTCAACTCTATCTGCCCCTTTTGCTGCGTCCTTCCCCCTGTTCCCTCCCTCCCTTCGCCCCCTGCACCCCTTCTGCCTCCTCCGCTGATTAACCTTTAAAGGCCCGCTCCACACCTCCGCTCGTTCTTATTGTGTGTACACTACCAGAGCCCGTTTACCATTCCGGTGCTCCTCTCGCTTTAATACACACTCTGCCCCCATCTACTCCAGCACATTACCTGTTCTTAATCTCCTTCCCTCTGTCTGGTATCCTCCTGATCCCCCCCCTCTGTTTCCCATCTGCTGCCGATTGGTGCCCGCACTCCGGCATCGGCGTTCGACAAACAAATGTGATTCACTTTGGTTTCTGCCCAGATTATTAACACACCTAGCATCGGGCACGGCGTCATGAATAAGCAATGGAAGCCCCACTTTTACCGCGTTCACTCTCTCCCGCTTTCCCCTCACTCTCGCTCTCGTGTTGTGAACTGAAAGCCAGGATTGCTTAGAAAATGAGCTGTCAGTGGAGGGCGCCTGTAACCAGATACATCAGGCTCATTGTAGGACCCTAGAAAATAATGAAGCGTCCCTGTTTCTGCTTCTGGTGTGTTCAATGTGCTGTGTGCTCTGCTCTGTGATCCGAGTCTGTTATGGATTAAATGGAGTAATGGAAGAAGTACTCAATAGTGTTCTAAAAATTGACTAAAGCCAAGGTATTGAAGCAGATTTTGATAACTACTGAAGAGTAAAATGCGCTGATCTTGATAAAGAATTGTCCTGATTTTTTTTTTTTTGTCGCTCTTGGCTTTTCATATGTATTTTTTGTTTGTTATAAGCCACTTCAAAGACATGAACTCAGAACTTTAGGTGGAATGTCACCATAAACGTGTCAAAACTCAAACCATACAGAAAATACTGTTTGCTTTTCAGTCCTTTTCCTAAAAGTAAAAAGTATCCATCGTAAAAGTGACTACAGTAAAGTGCAGATATAGCACGTATTATACATTTGCGTTTGTACTTTACTTTCCACTGATTAAATCTACTTGATGTAGCATAACATCATCATTTTGTTGATATAAGCATTAAAAAAACACATTGACTGTTCATTAAAAAAACACAACAAAAGAAAATACGCTTTAAAAACATTCTACATTTCCTTTCTTTCTTTCTTTGTGTAGCAAACATGGCAAATTGATTTTCATACACTGTTAAAGCGGCGTGTTCTGTTATGGTTGGAAATGCTGCTCAGTGGCAAATGTGAGGAGAGATATTCAGACTTTGGCACACTCCGGTTTCGGGGAATGCCACTGCAGCATTAGAACATTAACATATCACTATATGTTTGTAGTCTGAACCTCAGAAGAGGCACTTGTTTGAGGAATGTAGAGGAGCTGGAGGCAACACTTGTAAAAATTACACAGAGAATCAAAACATGTCAAGTCGGTTTAAGTCCTCCTTCTTATCTGCAAAGTTACCCCCTCTTGGATTTAACAGGAGAAGAAATTATTTTTCTAAAACATTTTGTTGGTTTGCTTATGCAACAAGAATTCCACCATGGTGTGACTGCGACTTTGGAAAACAGCATTGTTTTTACAGAAATAGCTCCTTGCGGCGAGATGTTTAAAAAAGCAGATTGCCATTTACAAGGGGCAAAAATCAATATTGGTCAGCTCTGTTTTATTGCATTAGGTGTAATTTGGATAAGACAGTGCCAGCGACCTCCGCCAGTCTCGATTTCATTTGCAGATGAGGGCGCGATAAGGAAGACAAGCCCAGATGGACATGGCTCCAAATTACATTTTATTTCCTCACGTCTGGGTGTCTCAGAGGCACAAATCTGGATCATGACGCTTCATTACAAAGCTCACTACACCTGCTAGTCAAGCTTTCCGCACCGTGTCTGAACAGGGGAAGTGTGCACTCGATCTTCCTTAATGCTTGCATCGTGCCAAGCTCTTTGTCACTGTCAGCCATTTTACATCCACAGGTTCCACATTAGATTAGGCAAATCCAAATCAAAATGGATGGTCCCTGTATAAAGTTTACAACCTTAATCAAAACATAAAACACTGTAACGCTACATTTGTTGTTGTCAGTGCAAATCACCAGACAAGTTTTGATGCCTAATTCAATAAAGTTGTTTGAGAATCACTCAATTCCAGCGTGCTCAGAGTTATCTCCGACTCACAGAATGGAACAAAATCTCTACCTGTCAGAGAGATTGTTTCCCCTTTTTTCTCTTCCATCGCTAAGACTGCTTACGAGACTCTCCACTCATCTCTCCATCTCAGTCTGCTGTGCTCCTGTGTTGTCAGCACAGCCTCGCTCCTGTTGCCTTCCTCATTCTGACACCTGTCAGCGTTTTCGTTAGTAGATCACAGAACTGCAAACTAGAAATGTTCCCGTGTTGAATTTAGGGCAGATTTGCAGCAGGAACATGTGACGTGCCTTTACTGGTTCTGTAATTCAAGAGAGGCGAGAGGGAAGTAGTGCTTGACTGGCACAAAGTTGGGAGATGGTGGTTTGGGATGTTTGCAGTCATTCGTCAGAAGCAGAGGCAGACAGATAGAAGGAGAGGGGCCTTTAAGGTTTGCACGTGGGGCTGAATCAATTAGGAACAGTAAGCCCTGTGGATCTGCTGATGGAGGAAGGGAATACAGACAAGGACTCTGCCCATGGAGGGGGCTTCCATTCCTGTGCTATAGCTTCGGGCACATGCCTATAGGGAGCTAACAGTTAGATGAGATATTCTCTCTAGAGGTATAAACCAAGGAATATGTCAGAAATAAAAGACGTCTGTTCCCTGTCAGGCTAATTGAACAGTCTCCAAGATCCCTCTGAGTCTAATAAGCTGAGAAAAGGTGTTTTTATTCAGAACACTTACAATTGACCTGGAAATCACTCTCCAACCATAACAAATACGGCACAAATCGGACAGTGCGCCGTCGCGTCACACTCTTGCCTTATTCTCCCGGTGCAGATAACTCGAGTCATTTAACAATACACCAATCTTAATCCTTAAAAACCACGGCTCATCCATATCCGCCGGGAATTAAGTGTGAGCTATGACAATCAAAAGAGAGAGAGAAAAAAAAAAATCCAGATCTAGCTCTCTTTGTCACCAGCCCCTTGGAGGCCCTTCCCTTGACACTAATGGTGCTATGGAGCCAAAGCTAGCATGTCATGCACATTTCAACCAAATCCCCTCGAACTTCACAGACATGCTTATAAAGATAAAGAGGGATTCATTCGGAATAAGCCTTCTGCTCCTCGTTTTAAAGTACGGCGTGATATCATCCATTTTTATTGTATTGGTGAGATCCTCGGGAGCTATTACGTGCTAAAGATTGCCTTGCTCGTGTCGATTCAAAAAGATTTAATGCAATTTGTTCTTCATGTATTTCCCTGATCTAATCCACGGGGTGAAAAAAAAACAGGTCAGAGTGCCTCTTTTAGATTCTTCGCCTGACTCGATAGTTACCTTGACTGATACAAAAGTCTGATTAAACCGATGAGAAAACGGGATGTAAAAGCTGAAAAGGAAGGCTAAGCAAAGTGTACAAAGATCTTTTTTTGACCCATGTCTAATTGTCGTCATCAAACTCACTCAAAGCTATGGATTGGCGTCATTTTTCACAGCTTCAAAACTATCTGTATTTATTATTATGCTGCAAATGTAATCAAAAGTTTCCAAAGCCAGTATAACCTTTGTGTCATTCAGGCATACTTAAATACATAGATAGATGCAGTTCATGAGATTCAAGGATGTATTTCTTTGTAACTTGCTACAAACTGGTACAGCACGCTCCGATGAAGAATGGCTACGGATAAGGCTATGGAGAAAGGCCAAATATAACAACTACGAACTGATATCGAGTGAGTAATTGCGATATGGAAGTAGGTTAGTTAGCAGCTGCATCTTGTCACGCTCATTCCCTCTTGAAAGCCCTGCGAGATGATGGAAATCCAGGACCTCTTTGTGCTGTAAGTAATGGCTTGTCTCATCGGCAAACAACACCTTTTTACATGGCAGTGGGAACGGTAAACATTTGCACTGAGGAAGCCCCGCAGTTTAACCCGTCCTCCTCAATTCTTCTCGTTCCCTTTGTTCTCAGCAGTTATCAATGCAAGAAAACAAGAACAATAAAGGCACAGACTAAAAAACAAGGCACTTTCTATCTTTGGTTTGTTGTCCTTTGGCAATTGCAGTCTCTCTCGACATGTTTGGCACTTGTGCTGGCAGGAGAGGTGCACTATACAACACAGTGGGTCCCAGAAGGGAGCAGAGCAGCAGGGTGTTTAGCGTACACTTTGTTTGTTTCCAGATATTTCCGAACGTTCGTTAGAAAAGAGCTGTCCATGTAATCCATAATGTTTAGTGTAAAATAGTAATCCCAGTGCACAATGTAGTCAAGAGGAGGGCGATATTGGCAAAAATTAATCTCTTTTTTTAAAAAATATTTGTCAATCCAACATGTGTCTTTAAACGTATTAGATGATGTTTAACTGTCAGAAAACGTGACATGTCTCTAAAATTAACCAAAAAAAGTACAGAAATATCACTTTATATCATAATAGAAAGTTTACAATCACTTTTTTTTCTTTTTCCTTTTAACTAACTCTTGTTATAGCATTTAAACTATAAACAATGTACTTGATATTGAATTTTTGCAATCATCAAGACAACAATCACCATATTATTATCATTTTTTTTGTAATATTTTGCCCACCTCTAGTCAAGACATAAATCAGTTTACATGAAAGGGATTTTTGGAAGACACTTTGTACATTTCAATTTTCAATTTCTCTTCATTAGGAAAAAAAAAAAAGTTTTATTTTTACCCAAACTTTCATCCAAGTAAATCAAAGATGCAAGATAACAATTTCAAGTTCAAAGGTTGAACCACCAATAAATTATTTCTTGATCTCATTTCACCAGCTAAAAAGGAACTGTAATGCAGCCAGTTATTTTTGACAATATGTTAAAACCCCGAGGTGCTTGCTCTGGACAAATCCATCCAAAAGGGCACCTTGAATGTCAGATTAGGAAGGCTCGAAACAGTAATCCAACATTGCTGGATTACACTATGGGAGTTATAGGCTCAAAACCCACACATAATAGCTTTTTATGACTACTTATGCTAAAGAAATGTCCAGAGAGATGACGTTCATAACTGAAAATGACACATTAACAAACTGATGTAAAACCGTCCTCCTGAGCGAGACGCATTGAGCTGCTCGTCATGCTAAATCTGCTCATCTCCGCTAGCCCAACATACCCTTTAACCATGTAATTAGACAGTTGAGATGGTAATAGAGGGACGATTTCATTTGCTATGTCATTACATTTCTGAACGTGTAAGGATCTTTGGCCAATTCATTTAATAATTATGAACAGCTTCTCATTACTCTCTAGTGTGACCACCGCCGCTCGCTGACTTTTCAAACAAAGGGAAAAGATTCCGCCGAAGCCATTTTGTTAAATCCTTGCTGGAGAAAATTGCCGTCCATGGAGCACTAAGCCCGAAGATGGCCAGGCAGGAAAAAAGACTCCAATAAAGTAGCCCAGGCTAATTGTAATTCCAAGCAGACAGTTTGTTATCATCTATTGGTCAAAGGGAATGGACATGGCAGTGAAATAGCCTCTTGTGTTTACCAGCAGTGTGTTCCACATTACACATTCAAGAGGCATGCATCCATTTCGCTGAAACAGATACAATCATGGGTGGTGTTAATGAAAAAAGAACTGCCTCTGAGAGCTCTCCCCACTTGTAATATTCTTCATGTACATCATTTCTAATTGTCTCCAATAATGAGATCCCACTACTAGCAAACCTGTCAGCATGCATTTTTACAGGCGTTGGATTTTTGCAGCCTGTAAAGTAATTACTGCTGGCAACCAATAGTCAGCAAATGCACTTTTCATTGTTCATTACTGTCCAATGCTGCAGAGGGGAACAGTGACTTGATTGTAATGGTCACCATACATTCTGGCCCTATATATACATTGTCAGCTACGTCATTGCTAAATAGCAGCAATAAAAGCAGCTCCATTGGACCTATTCCATTCTCATTAGCATAATGTGTACGTTCTATTATCCCAGTCAAACTGTGAAGCATCTGGTTGATTAAAAGGCAAAGACAAGTACATGTCGGATCCATACTTTTCAAGACGCTGATAAAAATGAATAAGGAAACGGATTGAAAAATCACATTTTAAAAATGAGGCTCTATTTTGTTGTCTCTGCTCATGAGATTCTTTCAGAAGAGAGAGAAAAGAGAGCCTCACTAAAGCGAAAGAAAAATTGTATGTTATATGAGGCTAATCTAAATATAGCTTGCTTATCTGGAGCACTACATTGGTCAGAGAGAGAGAGGGAGAAAGCTCCTGTTCTTTTCAGGGAAGTCCGTGCTCCTCGTTCATTCATGCAAAATTACCTTTGTGAGCCATTCTTACTGCTGTGGACCTACTGAGCCATCACACCTGTGCATCTGGTGTTCCCTCCTGTAGCTAGGTAAATACCCTCAGGTGAATATAGTAGACACTTTTAGCTTGTATTCCCTCCCTCCTGTGCTATCCCACTCTCCCTATAGCCTGACTGGCAGCAGCTATGAACTACAACAACCCCTTTCACTGGCTTCTGCCAAGCAAATTTTAAAAGAACAGAAACATCAACATTAATTCACCAATTAATGCTGAATAATGGATGATGCCCACGCGGAGACATGTAGATGTGCACCTTGTTCCTTTAGGAAACTAATTGCTGCCATTCGAGAGCACATGTGAGGCTCGACCACCTGTCGAGCTAGCAGACGACAGGCAACCATTAGTCAATAATGATGCCTAAGCCAGTATCAAAAGGTAGAATCCACAGTAAGAACTACACTACATTAGCTGCTCAAGCCTGGACATCAAAAGCAAATGTGCAAGTCTGAATACACGGCAATGCATATGGTTAGATGCAACATAAAAGTAGATGCAGAAATACATGTGTGTTCAAAGCTATTTTGTTGGATTTATACAATGCCAATGATTCATGTTTGCAAATTACATACATATTGTCGTTATTCATGATTCAAATTTGAGCTGAAAAAAGGAAAGAAAATGAGCGATAGTAATTGTAGCCATCCAACCTTTCATCATCCAACCTTTCATTTCAATGTAATATCTAAATGCCCACACAGGACCAGTTCAAACTTGCATGCATATCTTAATAAAGTGTCATTTTGCGCTCACAAAACTGCAATTGCAACAGATTCTGAAGGTTTGAAAGCATAAGGAAATGTATCTATAAATAGTCTTGCACCTAGTTCTGACCACAACCCTAACCCATCCCTGTCTCATTCCACAACACCAACTACGCAATGCTTTCTAAGGAATTCCCAAACTGTCAAAGCTCCAATGAAATCAACAACCCCCAGTTATTTTGGCATGATAAAACACTGGCCCCCCTCACAGCAAGAATATCCTTACCTTGCTCTGGCAGCTGGCACACATTAGGGGGCGCTGTCATGTTGAGCACGTCGTTGACAGCCGTGTCGACATAGTGGCCTCTTTGGACATCATGTTCGCTGTCGGTCTGGTCGCTCTCCTCGTGCCCGCTGTCCTTCAGGCTGTTTCCCTCCAGGTCCTTGAAAGTGGATGTGCTATGTCGAGGCCAGCAGAGGGAGGAGAGGAAAGATGGGTATTTTGATTAACTGTCAAATAACCTGGCGTCTCACCCAGTCACTCACTCTCCTTCAGAAAATTGAACGTCTAATTCTACCGTTTTCATGCTCTCTTTGTGTGACTGTTGGTACAGGCAGTGACACCGAATGATTTCAAAAGACAAGTCGGATGTAATACAACTTATTTACTTATACGTCTTCTTCTGTTTTGGTTCTGTAACTCGCACAACTATTTAAATATATTCTGTATTGGCATAATTTTGGATGATGGAAGTAAGGTAACTCCAACCTAATTGAACATTTACCACCCTGCTCTCCCTCTTTGAAAAGATCTTTGATAGATTGTGTCAGGGCATTTGGAGGAGAGTAACAGGAATCAGGACAAAAGATAGCCCTGGCATCTCACTCTACGTCCAAGTGGAACCAAGAAAGCTATGAAAACTCTTCTAAGCCTCACTCTCACTACGCTCTGTCGGCGATGAGATGGGCCATTCTTTACAAGTAGTTCCTTTGGAGGGCCTTCTGCTTCTTGAGAACCTTCCAGAGCTCCAGGTTTAGTGTAAAAACGGTGTAGACCTTCAGATGTATTAGCTGTTCATAGCTTTGACAAGGGAGACCAATAGTGTTGACATAGGTGACCAATTCCAAATCGTTTTCAAATACAGAAATATTCCCTAATTGTTGCTCTTCCGGTGGGTGTTTCGGTTCCTCCAACTGCCTATTTCGGAGGACAATGTTATTATCTACTAAGAGCCTTTTTGATTGAAGTGACCCTGAGAGATAACTGCGTCTGCTTGGGTTGTTTTGAACAGGAACAGGACATTTTGGATGGATGCGACGGGCTTCAAGAACATCGCATCGGACAAACAGGAAGCCCTCCCTCGCCACAATCAAACATACTGCCGTGATCAGGAATTCCAAGGAAGACGGATGCAGGCTGCACTGGAAGCATGCAAACGGAGCATCTGTCTTGTCTGGGACCTGCAGTCAATAAAGAGGCTGGTGCATGGGAGGGGGCGCCACAATCAACAGCTGCAAAGGAACAGCGTGATTTCCCTTCATTTGATTTTCATCCCACTGGAACAAATTTCGCTTTACAAACAACGCTAAATAGGGTGAAGATTCAAACATGTGCTGTCGCCGTAGGAGGAAGAAGTATGGGATCTATCCATCTGTGGATATTGATAGATAGCATATTGAACGTCGAAATATGCAGGCGCACACGTCAATAATATACAGTATGGAAATGAAGGCTGCACTTCTGACACTTATTTATGGTGTCAAACTTGTATTGCAAAGGTTTTATAAAGCTGATTGATCTGGTTATTGATTTTCAGTGTTTTGGAACAGAAGTGGTGATAGCATAGACATTCAGTAGGTTTTACGCCAGATACCATTCCTTATACCAGTGTTTTTCAACCTTTTTTGAGTTGCGGCACACTTTTTTTGGTTGAAAAGATACCACGGCACACTGAAAAATCTGTTATACTATGGCTATTAATGATTCTGCCGGTGTCTGGTTGTTTAAATTTGGCATTTACGACTGTTTTGCTTTATTTTTCGGTATTAAAATATGTTCAGGACACTCCAAGATGGTAAAATATTCAATGTAATTCATGTGTAAATCCAAATTGGAATGTTTTTCAAGGCACACCAAGCAATACCTGAAGGCACTCCAGTGTTCCCCAGCACACTGGTTGAAAATCAAGGCCTTATACAACTAACTAGCGTAAAGAAACAAAGGAATTGTGACACAATTTGGTTGGATTAATAAGTAACAATTAATTTAACTTTTTTTTATCACTTCTTGGCATATTCCACCTTTTCTCTGGCCACCTTTATGATTCTGCTGCTGTTATCTTGGTCAAAGGGAGGTCTATCTATCTGTAAAAATCTCTATGCTTTTATATTGAATGGTGCAGGAGGTCCGTTGGGAGATTGAAGAGTGGAGTAAACAGAAGTGAGCAAACAAACGGCAAGGTGAAGACGAGCTGAAGGACATTGTGGAGCCAGCTTTAGCCGCATTCCCAGACCTTCCTCCGGTGTGCTGCCAGGAGAAAGGGGGCTCTGCGGTGGCGCTAATGCCTCTCTCTGATGTTATCACTGTAATTGCACCTGTCCCGGACCCAGGGCTAGAGCCGGATCCTGAGGGCCTCTCTTTGTAGTATGCCGCAGAAGGCCCACACTTGAATGCTCTTTGTTTACATTAATGCGGATGAAGAGGGCGGTTCTTTTAAGGCACAGAAATTGCTATAATGGCTGTTCAAAAGAGTAAAGGACGGGCTGAGACAAAAGAGAAAGCTTTGTGGTTCTTGGCTGCAGGTAACAAGGGAGGACTGTGCTCTCAAGGTAGGGCTCGGTTACAAGGCAGTCTGCGGCTCTGGGAGTTATTGTATGACCCCTTATCCTGCTCCTGACCTGCATTCCACTGGTTTATCCTGTCAGGCTAAGCCCAGATCCACTATTTGATTTCGACTGATAAGAGCAGACAGTTGAAAACATGCAGGAAGGGGTATTGGATTTGAAATCTCAGAGTGAAAAGTAAAACTTGTGGTTTTGGAGTTTGGATGTTTGGTTTGTTTTGAAAACTCTAGGGTTATGTACGAGAGTGGAAAGGCAAAGTACTTTGAAAGTTAGGATGCCATGTTATGGTTTGTCAATATTGGGTTAGATTTGAGGGATCAGTAATCAATAAAAATAGTATTTTGTTAACATTGCACTTTTAGAAAATACAGCAGGATTGGCAACAAGAGAGATACAATAGCTTGGGTAAAATCGTCTTTGCCCTTTTATACATGCAAAGACAACTGCATTGAGCATTTTCAAAACTCATTTACACAGCGTGTATGCTTTGTTTTTCAACCCTAAATGACTTTGTATTAGTTTCAAAGTTCCACTAGTAATTAACAGATGTGTTAATATAATTGAACTAAATGACCGATAGACAATACTGTGTTACTACTTCTATTGTCACTTTTCTTAACAGAATGTTTACTTCACACAATGCAGTTTCAAAGCATATGTAATGCATAACCTGACATGACACCTATAGGCTTATCTCACTACACTTGTTTATGAAAATCTTGAAACAGCGAATCCTCACGAGATCCAACTAAATCAACTCCACATCTGTTTTCCCTGTCTGCGAACAGCGCGCTCAGTTAATAAACACCATTATGCACTAGAAACAAGTTTAGCTCTAAACATGAAATATGAAAGTCATTATCTCATTCTACAGCTTTATAATTTGATAATACATTTTTGGATGCAATACAGAGAGTTGCCTTTTAATCCCTCTGTGTGAGAAGTTTCCCCGCCCCTTTCACCATAGTAATTGAAGTACATGCAGGAACACATGCGGGCGGCAGCATGTGTAACCGTGGCCTAATGAGATAAAACAATTACAGATAACAATGGTAACGACGCACCGGTTACCGTTTCTAATCAAGACATACCTTTTAATGAGATGGGCTCTGCTGTTCACGTAGCTGGTGTCGATGGAGTAGTTCTCGGTCTGGAAGACAGAAGAGAGAAAAGGGAAGGCGGGAGGAGGAAGGATGGTCGTGGGAAGTGGAATGGTAAGAGTAGGGGGGGGCAGAGAGACAAAGAAAGGTGCTTTTAATAATGGATGCAGCATCAAAATTATGTAAGCACTAATTGGCTTTCAGTTGAAATGTTATTTTACACAAAGGCCCCAGTGAGCAGCGAATCACGAGGGGTTGTTCTATTTCAAAGCACACACGAGAGAGGCTGACTGGGAGGAGAGGGCCACCCAATGCAACTCATCTTATTTTATGTCACTTCTATTTATAAAAAGAAAAAAGGTTTGCTTGCTGCTGTGGCCGATAACTGATATTTGTCGATACCAATATTTTTTCATCCAGTCCATTGCGATATTCACAGATCTACAGTATTTTAAGTTGCAGTTAAATGGACGAATTAACTTTTCACTTATAAAGAAATAATCACATATAACAAAGACAATGACCGAATGCAATCGTGTGGGATATAAAATAAGTTGTTGCACTGATGGTGTGAACTTAAATACATATGTTTAGACTTTTCTATTTCTATATTTATTCATTAGTCTGTAAAAAATATATATATAGATTTTAAAACAGTGAGAATAAAAACAAACGATATGAAAATAGTGATATAGGTGAAAATGATTGCTATTGGCTGATACCGAATCGACACTGGAATCAATATTTCGCCCATTCCTTTAAAAAAATTAACTTTAATAAAACCTGTGTTCACAGCGCAACTCTATTTAAAAGACGGATAATAGTACAATAAGGGCACTATTCCGTTTTAGAAAATTGTGTGTGAAATTGGTTGCACTGCTAACACCATAGTTCTTTTTTTTTACATTGTTTTGTACAATTTACCAAGTGGATAGAGAAAGAAATTGGTTATTGCGAACAATATTGCCAGGACAGTTTTGATTTGGAGAAGCAGACAGGAGCGGATTAACGATTTGGTACAATCATCCAATTTTGCGGTGATATGAAAATAAAAAAAAATAATAAAAAACTTTCAGCCATTTCTCAGCACTTTAATGTTAACAAAATATCATCAGTGCTTTGTCTTAATCTTAGTGGCTCCAATGTTAAGGGAACAGACTTTGGTGCGTGCTCGGCTGCTGCCCCTCTTTGCTCCTCCTCCATCTTTAAAATGCAGTCATTAGGGAAGACTTGACTATGATGCCACTGGAATGAAAAGTTTGCCTTTTTTCTTTCCCTCTCTGAACTCTTCACTTTCACCATGTCGGAGAATATTGAATGTTATGAATATTAAATAAATAAGTGCGCGGGAAGTAGATGAAATTAAGCGTGTACCAGGGGAATCTTAACTTTGCAATTGCAGATGAAAAGGCTTTCGGAATATGCATGCGCTACATCCCTGACCCACATTAGACTACGCAGTTCAAAGCATCCTACGTCTTTTTTTTTTTTTTGGGCTATTATAATTTCACAAGGAGAATCTTAAAACGTGGACTCCACTGGCATCTCGAAGTTTAGCAGTTCACAGGCCATCAAACCCTCTGTTAGGAGTTTCCAGGTCACGCGGTAAAAACGCCAAGATCTTAGCACCTTCTGACAACTTTGATAAGATGCAGGTGTTTTCCGGCACAAGGAACTGCAAAGGGCTGCGCTTAAAATTCCACAGCTTAGATAGTCTAACCCGATAAAAGCGACTGTCGATGCCTGACTTCCTTGGAAAGCTACAGTAGTGGTATCAAAGGGGTTGTTCAGAGAGCCGTGATAAGAAAGGTTAATGGAGGCACAGAGGCAGAAAGGGTGATTATCCAGAGAACTGGATGGGACAGTCCTTTGCACGCTGCTGCCGTGCAAGGTAACCGCTTTGATTTGTTTTATGTTTTTAATTACAATATGAGTTAAAGGTGCACTACGTAACTTTTTTATTCTTTGAGATGTTATTACTTTGCCTCGAATGTTCCACAGTATGGTATTTAACTAGGAGATAAGCAGTCAAGTCAAGTGAAAAGCGAAGGAAATGAATGTTTTTCATGGTATTTTTGAGCATTAAAATGCACTATAGATTACTTAAATGCCATACTGTGGAACATTTGAGGCATTGCAATAACATTTCTTTGGAAACAAGCATGTTAGAATATCAGTTATCAGATCAATAAAATCTAACAACAGAGAAAATCAATTTTTGACCAACTTTTACACCAGAAAAACAAACTCATTGACAATGACAAACATAACACAGGCATATGCAAATGAGACACAAGGCATACTTGTCTTATGTCAAAACAGATTTAACAAAACATTGCACATTATGCAACTTTCTGGAGGTGGGAAGTCACCTGCATAACTCCATAGAAACAGAAAGTTAAAACCATACTTTAAACATTCTCCATTCAGATAGATACGTCTCATGCCATACTGTGGAATATTATAGTTAAAGGAACCACATTTCCATGGAAACAAGCAGGCGGAGGCACCACTAAGCCAAGTACGAGTCAGGTTTGTGGAGATGTAAGCTCGCACATAGTAAGGACACAGGTTTTCATACATTTTTAGTGGAATTAAATCTTCCCCAAAAAAACAAAACAAAAACTACTGTGCCTTTGATAATGTATCTACAGCTACACAAGCCAGGAAAATAGGCAGGCAAATCTAGTCGCAAATACCCTCCTAGTCCCAGTATACTTAGATGTCTTTGGAGATGAATATAAATGCATAAATAAGTCAAAATGAGTGTGGCAGATCACAGCAGCGATGAGTGGTGTTTACCTCCAGCAAACAGCTCCAGTGGCCTGTTTGCGTTCGATGAAATATGTGCGAGAGGATGGAAATGTATGTCCCTGTTTGCTGGCTGTTTAGTGTTTATCTCACCAGTTCAAAGATACAAACGCTGGGAGGTATTAGCTGAGGAGCGATATTGGCGTAAAATGAACATCTCTTTGACAGTTCTCCAGTTATTTTGCTTTTTGAGAGAGGACTGAGTCGAAAGTAGCGCTGTGCAATTACTGGAATTTTTAATCAAGAAGGAGATTCAATCAGTTCGAATCGACGTTTATTTTGAAAGCCATTGTTATCTGTTTTTAATAAGTCACGTTTGCGCCATATTTCTGATCATATCCAAAGATGAAGTAGGTTTCTTTTCCCAGTTGTCAAGCAATTCAACAACAAGGCTTTAGTTAAATCCCCAAGTTGCTGCCAAGAACGCATTAAACATCCATTTTCAGCTAATTTCAGCAAATGTCATCAATAGTGACTTAATGAAAGACAATTGAAATATATTACAGAATGAAACTTGCACTTCAAAGTTGCTAAATTGAAAAAGAAAATTGGTGACGCTATTTTCATTTGGTAAATTATGCTAAATTTGATTGCTTATTTGGCTAAATTAGCGGCTAGTTTTCAAGACGTTTAATGGTTTGAGCTACATTTGAAGATTAAGGCATTCATCAATGTTATTTTATGCTATTGTCATTGATCATTTATAGCAGGTCCATCTCAGCTCTATCACTTCTAATTGCTGTTTCCCTCTGAACCTCCGCAGCGGTAAACAACACAAGGGGTGCGTTCGCTAAATTATGGAGCGAAGTGTTTGCACCGAAGGTTAGCATGCTTCCATCTTCCTTTTTGCCACTTAGCCCTAATTAAACCTCAACTCATTACTATAGAGAAGATTATTCACCAAAAAGAATTTAATTAACATTTGATTATTAGTCGGTAATATGCAGCACACACAGTTTGTTCTCTTGTATTACCCCGGACTCCTTTTGTTCCCATTCAGCTTAACTCCATTAAATATCAAAGGTAGCAGCGGGAGCAACATAGCACATTTCAGATTAACTATTCATTAAAGATTAACACATAATATTTCATTCATTTGGAAGTTCTGCCACGTACAAGAAGTACACATGGGGTTTTTACGTGGATGCACAACGGGTTTACAATGTTAATGGATCGATAATGTTACAGAGGATCTAACAGATATAGACAAAAAGTACAAAAAAGAGGGAGAGAGAGAGAAAAGAAATGTGTTATTTATATATGTTAAAGGTAAGGGTTAAGAAAAAAAAAAAAAAAAACAATATTCCAGGCAAGTACGTGTATCCTTGCAGCTAACTTTGGCTTATCTAACAAAAACAAACAACAACAACACACACATTTTAATTTTAAAAAAGCCTTATCTGTGAATTTGTTTACATTTAATATCTACAGTAATGAATATATTCTTACAATTTCTCTCCTTTGCCTAATAACACACATTTTGTGAGGTAGTATGAAGGTTATTTTGGCAAATAATATTCGGATCTCCATTAGCTGCCATCAAACTGCTGGCTACTCTTCCTGGGGTTCCGATTCAAAAATACTGCTACAAAGATATTTCTAGCATACATTTAAAATACCAATATATGCCTCCATCAGCATATATTTTTTCAAAAGTCTTTTAAAAGTACGTTTTGCAGAAGCTCCAGTAACAGTTGGTGGCTGTTTGTTCCGTTTTGTCACAGCTCTGAACATGAAAGATCTGCACATTGTCGTCTGTTCTGGGTTTGGGTCGAGCCAAATGTCCGTGAACTGCTTGCCTGGTCCAACAGTTGAGCTGATCTCTCACATAACGCAAAAGGCCATACAAATGAGCAGGTTTTTTACTTTGACAAACATTCTAAAACAAGCTCGACACTTGAGCCTCTCTTCTACTCTGAACCATGAACGACGGACATGAAGAGAAATACGCACAATCACACTGAAAAATAAATACATTCCAAGGTGCAGCCAAAAACAACTTCCTCCAAGAGCTCTTCATATGCTTCATGCTAATTTTAAGCTTGTGTATTCAACAAACTTCGTTCCGTGGCCCACTACTTCTCCAGAGCACATGTTACGGTGAAGAGTTCTACTTCTATACTCCCAGTAAACAGGATTTAAGCCTCTTCTCCCTCTACGGGGGCTGCGCATGCTGAGAGAGCCTAATGAAAATGCAAGGCATGAGTAACAAGGGAAAACCTTCATTTAAAAGACACAGACAGAACATCCCCACGCCAGTGTCAGCCCTATAATGAGTTTGGATGGCAGGTTTTCATGTGCACAAACTATAGCTCTCCCGGAAACACATTCCTGTCCTGAAAGTCCACTCCAAACCATAATGAAATTCTCTGTGAATGTGCTTGTACATAGAACTGTGTTAAGTGTGGGCAGCTCTTAACCAATCAGTGTGTCCTTCCCCCATCTCTGCACTGTATGTCTTGTACAGAAGCCACTCATAAATCAAGAGCCTTTAAGGAGATAACCCCATTTGCTCGATTTATCAAATTGTCACTGGAAATAAACAAACCGGCAACACGCCAGGGCATAACCTTGGGCATTGATGACTCACTTAGGAACGCCTAGTCCAGCAGAGAATCGGAAGCATTAGCCGCTAGCTTCCTGTAAAAAAAAAGAAAAGATGCAATGGCTGCCCACACATTTTTCTTCTCCTGACTGACCTCAAATTGGCGGACATGTCAATATATCTCATCGGGAGGTCAAGTTTCAGGCGAACAGGGAGGAGAGGGGCTTAACTACAGCTAGGTTGTCCGCAAATAGCAGCTTAATACGCTTGGACAATGTGTTTTTTGATGGGGACAAGACCCTGTTTGGAGGACAGGACCGCTCTGTTCGGGTAATTATTGTTCCTTTCATTTGGGGAAGCGGAGGAGGAAGGAGAGAGAGTGTGAGCACCAGTGTCGCTGGGAGACGGATGGCTTATTAAGGAGTTAGGAGAGAGGAGAAAAAAAGGAGATGAAGGCGAGATGGACAGGAGATGACCCGGTGGAGATTTTGGCACTAGCCTTAATTAGCCTTTAACAACCGACAGCAAGTGCAGAATTGGCATCTCTTCCAGGCTTCAGAGTAGACAGAGGGCAGCAAGATATAGCAGAAAAATGCATTTAGAGATGCATTTAGAGTCTGACTTGGCAATCATTTATCTCTAAAATATCAGTTCATAACATCGATAACACCATTGATTGATCTCCACCTCGTTCAGCCATTTTCCTCTCGAGTTACAGGAGCAAATCATCTGTCAGTGAGCAGTCAGTGTGGAATGATTCTCCTATTAATATGGGCTTGGACAGTACATTGGTGTCTGAATCTTTGTGGCGTACTGGTAGGTTATGACGTTAACCTTCACAGAAATTGCCCATAATACTTTTAAAAACAAAAGAGAAGTGCGGATTAGAAATTCCAATGTGTGTGTTATAACAGTTGATTAATGGAAAAAGATGAATTTAAAGTCCATATGACAGGTCCTCATGACGTTCCAATTATGACTTAGTTTAGTGGGATAGTCCCTGTAGTTAATATTTATTATCGTTTTACATTAGTCAAGTTGCTGTTTGTGAAGAAAAAATGACTACGATGTCATCAAGAAGCAACAATTCATCGAAAATGCAGACAATTTAAACACACACGTTTTTCTGACAGTTTAAACAATAATTTAAAAATAAGGTGTTATAAAGGTGAAACAATTTTGGTTGCTAGGTAACAATTATGGAATTAACGTCACATCTGCTGCTCTTGTCCAACCAGGAAGTACAATTGTAAACGTTACCAAAATTGTCAAACTTATGCAACATTTTGAGTAAAATTCTACACATAATCATCCTGTCCTCTATGTTTTAGTGATAAGTGTGGTCTAACCTGTCATATGCACTTCACAGGATTTTAAATAATGTCATTCACCAGGACAACACAAACGACTGCAGACAGTTCACTATCAACAGCACTGGCAAAGCAAGGCATGCATGCGCCAACAGCGTAGCATCAGAATCAGAGCACGCATTAGTGTCATTGTCAGTGAACAAAACTCACAAACTAGAAATGTGCTTCGGCGACTCGGTGCAACACAAAACAATGAACAGCAATAGTCTGTATTGTGCAAAAGCAGTGACATATTTAAAAGTGGGCCACCCAAAGATAGTTCAATCGCAAACAAAGTGTAGGATTGACTGATTTTGGACTCTGCCTTTGTGTCCATCTCTTCAGTAGACGCTTTCACCCCAGTTACGTCTTTGTCCCCGGTCGGACCAGCGGCACATGCGGGCATGCGGTGGACAGCCCCGGGGCAGCTCAACCGCTCCCTCTGCCGCCGTCGCCACCCAGAGGGAAAAAAAAGCAATCTCCTCGCCTAGTTGCTGCCTTAAGATTTGATTTGCCTTCTTCCCGGCGTGACAATTGCTTCTGTAGTCGGGGATGCAAGTGTATTCATTGTGTGGCGGGGCACGGGGAGCACCAGGATGAGGTGGTGGGGGAGCTAGCTGTAGCGCTGAGATGCCAGTTGTTACACCAGCAAACAGCCGACAAGTTCAGCAGATGTCGCACAGATAGGAGAGAAAAGGAGGAGGAACAATGGCACACTGTAGCGCGAGTGTTGTATTGTTGGGATGATAAGGCTTGCGGTGTGGAATATGTTTATACAAATGTGTCTTCGTAACTGCAGAATTTTGCTGTTCTTAATCATACTGTACTTACACTGTGCATTATATAGATTTGAGGAAAAGTCAATCAAGGGCTAAAGAGTGTAAAAGAAAACATAATAATTAGTATGAGAAGATCCATTTCAATTGTGAGGCTCAATACTCATAAAGAAACTGTGATTCTAGTCCCTGTCAGGGTCCCTCAAGATTTGATACGATGCACGGCTCGCAAAAATATCTCCACATGGCGATAAAAGGAACAAATACATTATTAATTTCAACTTTTTTGTCACTTACACATGCACAATACAGTACAATATTTAGCGAAATTCCTATGTACAACAGTATCTCTTTGTAAAACCACTAAATGCACTCTCCATTTATGAAATACGCTAAATACAATTACAATCGGGACGAATATGTGTTACATAAATAAGCTTACTTTGCCTAATAAGCAACAAAATTGAAGTTCTGTCACAAATTAGTTTCATGAAATGTGCCAAAAAATGCAAAAATGCGCATAGCTATATAAAAATAAAATATTAAAATAACTCTTACTGCATATCAATATTTTGACACACCGACTTCCTTTTCAAAGGTTTTACTATAAATTGGAACAGAATTGTTTGACTATTATGTAGTGATATATGCCTGCAATGTAAAAAAAAAAAAAAACTTGCTGTAAGCCATGTCAAAAAATGTTACTCCTATAAATCTATCCCAGTTTCTGTACTTGATTGCATTTAACGGTATGTAGCTACTCCATGCCAGTCAGAAGATACCCACTGTCTATAAAATCTGAGCAACAACAGAAGACAAAATAGATTAAGGCGGAAAGTGCTTCATGTCTTTAACGTCATCAATTTGAGAAGCAGCATCCCTCCTTCTGTGCTTTCCGAGGACATAGAACCTCCATAGCCCCGCACACACACAAAGCAGTCGACTAGAGACAATCAATTACAACTGTCATATTGGATTTCGCTGTTGTGTTTTGTGTTTGAGCAGTCTACGTTTGTCGCTCACTCGCTCGCTCACTCCCCTATTGTTTTTGTGTCCTGGGGAGATGCAGCGCGCTCGCGGACTCCCCTCTCACTCTCCGGAAGGAAACACTTCACATGATGTTCATGGTTATTGATATCCCATTGCTAAAGGAAGCCATAAGCGGGCAGGAAGAAAAGGAAATCCAGGGGAGTTAAATGCAATTAGAAAAATAACAAAGATTCATTACGCCACTCGCTTCTGGGAGTGGAGACACGGCGCTTTATTCACGTATGTTTTATCTGCATCATACTGCTTTTTCAATTACGTCGCTTGTTCAGGTATAATCAAACTTTGGTATTGTATGGTAACAAATCTGAATATGTAGATATAGTCTGTATCGCTGTGGGTGCGATTATGTTGCTAGATGTTTGAACCTCAGAAAAATAGAGTTTCTTCCATGCTGATTTGTAAACAACGTTCTATTCACAATCTTGCATAGACGAATACAGTTTCCTTAGCTAAATCTCAAGCACGACTGGCACCCTACCTCTTCGCCTAAGGGTGCACATGGTTAACCGTATCTGACTGACACCCAAGGAGAGGACCACCAGGACCTGTTTCAAGGTTTCTAGCACACAAGAACAGATTTACTGCAAAAATCAGAAGCTGGACCCTCTGAGACCACTGTCACCCCATTAACCACAATATCAAGATCATCACCTTCAGTGGTCTTATAGAATTTCCCCTATAGATCCAGTGCCATCTGCTAGATTATAGATTTGACTCTTCCTTCAGAGAAGCCAGAGCCCCTGAGGGAGGATCAGAAGTAAAAAAAGGGTGAAAGAGAGCCCGAGGCGCAGCCATGGCTCGCGGATGAGATTACAAATTTCTTTTTTTCTCTCACTCTCTCCCTGTCTTTCCCTCTTCACTGCGTAAACGAGGCCCACTGTTATGAATACAGAGAGTTGTTAACATTTAACTGGCTCCGATGCAACTCAAATTATCCACAATCGACTGTGACAGAAGGCTAAGCGTGTGACAAATAACCTGCCAGATTCACAGCATCGTTGCACTCATCACCAATCAATGGATCGCAAAAAGTACAACAATGGAGAATAAACATCGTAGAACCTTCGCAAAGCACAGGTGGGTGCAAGTAACAAGATATTTCACTCACTAAAAGCTACTTTTACCTGGTAGTAGTGCAGTAAGAGCAACTATATTTTCAGGCAGTAGTAACAATTCTATCCACAGCATTAGTAAAAGTATTAAATGTCAATGAATTGGTGGTGATATCGCATGTACTATAGAAGCATCAGCCTACTAATTGTTGTTGTAGTATTTATTAGTTGCCTGCAGTTCATACTAGGGGCAATAATAGTGTCAAGGCGTCATACAAAACAGCAATTCATTGTGCTTGTGGAAGTGTAGTAACAGCAGTATTACTTGAGAAGTTTGCTGTTGCTTCTTACCTAATACTCTTCTTAACTTCAATGTGCTTCTTCCACCTACAGGTTCAATCATTCAGTGCTAAAGTCGACTTCGTCCTTGACCACATGTGCCGCGTTTCTTGTTGTTGAGCAAACCAGGCAACACATTTCCAAACACACAATGTAACAGATACGTTCGCACCACGCCGCTTCCTGCTAGAGTTTCCGTCTCATTTTTCAAACCTTCCCCATTCTCTCACACATCCAACTACTCGTCCAAAACAATCAGGCCAACGTTCTCTTAAAAAAAAAAAAAAGCCATGAACAAAGGCCCAAGTATATCGACGCCATGCAATCTCCACCTGCACAACCACCACTACCACGCAGGAAGTTAGCCCATCAATTGTCTGTCTGATGGAACGAGACAATAGCCCTCCCAGTCTCCTTGTCACTCAAGCTTAGAGGCTCCATATTAGCCACGATGTGATTAATTATACATACATTGATAGAAACAGCATTCATTATACATGGGCTGCTCAACGTCAAAGCTAGTTCCCTTCTTCCTTTAGAATGATGAAAAGATTTTAAATAATAGGCACCCTGCTCTGTTGATGTCTGCATTCCGGCGCTGGTGGTAGGCTGGCTGGCGCTAAAGAGGCTTAAGCTATGGCTGTTGTCTTTGGCAGAGGGGGGATCACACTTTGGCCCCAACTTGTCTCAATGCATCAGGATAGTGCACGTGGCTTCCTGGGTCTAACTTTTGTTTTGTCTTTGTCTTAAAAAGGGGACACTGGGCTGGGAATTCTAAGCCATGGTGAGTGTGGGGTCCAGCCCAAACTGCGACAATGAGTAGGGGGCTAAGCAACACTATGAGGAGGGATAGTGTTTCAAGGAACACCTGTTCAAGGGATTCTGGTGTCTGCTTAGCAAACTTTCATTGTCACTCAGTAAAATGGCTGAATTTCGGAATTTTACAAATTAAAATGGGAATTTGAATCAACCATAGAATAAAGTTTGCCGTACTTGAGTTTATCAGGTATCATGGATGCAATTTTTCAAACTTTTTAACCGTTAGCTGAAACTCTTTGTGGCCAATAGATGGCTGAGCAATCATGAAGGACGTTTCCACAATAATGTATAAATGTGAGAGTAAATGCAGAGCAGCACAATATGGCTGAATGAAAGCAGATAGGAGAGCTCTTTAGGCGTAATTATGAATAAACCACTCTACTACTATATAAAATAAATAAAAAGTCATGGTTTAAAGTCACCAACATTAGCCGCTTACCTTAGCTCTGTTCAAAGAACTTAAGTAACCCATCTGCCTTTTGTGTGTTTTCTTGACTAACGTGATATTCATGTTAAATAAGATGTGTATGATAAATACTGTGTCACTGCAGGTTTGCTCATTCTTTATGAGAGAAATCCATTATTAAGCAAGAACTTAACCCGAACTAAACTAGATAAAGCAACACCAAACCAGGTTGATTTTTAATCAGCATTTTTTCTTAATTGTCCCTCCAGCGAGTCTGCATACTAGCACTGTTCTCACACCCCATTTTGAGAACCACTTCCCTGAGAGATTAGCATTCAAGGGTTTATGCTCCAAACATGGAGGAGGATGGCAAAACGACCAGAATATCAACGATGTTTCCTTAAAAGAAATCGGCTTTCCTCTGCTTAAGGCCTGCGGATTCCAATCAAGCTCAAATGAGAACTTCCCCTTTGGGCGAGTCTGGATGGATTTTCTGTTAGGCTGACGTGCGACCACAAAGTTTTCACTCTACTCTTTTTCCATAAGCCTTTAAATGTGTGGATAAGTGACGCAAACACAAAGTTAGTGTTTTTCTAAGACTGAGGAATCATTAACATCTAATCTTGGTAGTCCATGGTTTCCGGCTCCTGTGGGAATACGTAGAGTAATGTTTTTATATGCTGGGAGAATTACTAGATATCTGGCTGGCCTATATTAACTCGTGTTGTGGGGGAAAATGGTGTTCGTTTTGAATTCCCTATGGTGTAGTCTATCTCCCCTGGGCCAAGCCTTAAAATAAACACGCAAAAGCACCAATGATTATGTAAACATATTCCCTTTAAAGACTGAATAAATAACATCAACCTCGAATCTTGTTTTGAATGTAGCCAAGTAACAAAAAATCAATGAAATAGACTTGGAAGTAGTGAATGTTGCTGAAAACAGACATGCAGAAGAAGGAGTTGTAGTTATCAGCGGTACCTATTGCTGGAAGTTACAGAAAATCACCTGAGCGGCAAAATAACCAAAACATTTGATGTGATGGATGTAAAGTAGTGGTGCAAGTTGGAGAAAGCAGACATGCAGTAGTCACAGAAGCAGTAATAGCAATGGCCAGTTGTAATGCTACTTATTGTTGGCCGTAACTCAAAAGCACTGGAGTAAAAGAAAGAAAAATGTACGGCATATATTGTTCAATGTACATGTACCATTTCTTCCAAGGTCTGCAAAGTAAGTCCATTTTCAAATTTGTTTCTTCTGTATCTGTTATAATATTGGTCCAGCCCTTGATTCTCAGCTCAGTTTGTGTCATCCATTTCTTTGTTATAGCCATCATGCTCTAAAGGTATCCATTTATTGTCCATTGCAGGAGTTCTGAGGCCCAATTATGTAGTTCTGAAATCAAGGAGTGGGATGGCAATGTCAAAAACAATCTGAAGTTCTTTGTTAATCACTCCAATCCTTCTGAACAGTGGGACAATGACATTTGACGTCACAATGCCATAGTATACATTTTGAGTATTCCTTGCATCTCTGTGTAATTGATAACTTCAAGTAGTAGTACTATGATGTCACATACTTTGAGCGCTAATTCCAACTTTTTGTCATAATAAGGCACTGCAGCAAACTCGAAATTGAAGTTTGATTACGCCAGTGCACAGGATGACACAAATTATCAATGTAAAGGACTTCATCAAGTGTAAAAAGGCAAAAGGGCTGGCTGCTTTGTGAGCTCCCCTTCAAACTGTCACATCGCACTATCTCAGCCCCCATCCCTCCCCCCCTGCCTCCTATATCCTACCTACCTCGCTGCCTTCTCTTTTCCGGCGCTGTGACAAGCCATCTCTCCTAGACATTTTAGTCGCACGGAGATTTGCAGTAGCTCATTACAGACGGGCAGGCGGTGTGTGAGCGGAGATGGATTGAGTGGGTCTGTTTATTGACATGCCTTAATCTGACACAGGGTAAAAGGGAGAGAGTCGCAAAGCCTCCAGACACGCTAAAACATTGCAAACCGGAGAGGGACGGAGGGGGAGAAGGAGTGTGCAGGCAGCTATGCAACTGGAAGTACAGCAGTGTTCATTAAGGAATATTTTACTAATGCATCCTGGGTAGTGTTAAAACAAAACGTGGGTTTACTTTAATGCTCGCAACATTTGACTTCAGTAAGACTTGTTGATTTGCATTTTGAACTTGCATCCTAATTGGTTGCACCTTTCCTATCTTTCCTATGTTTTTATTTGGCAGATTTATGACGTCATTGCTACCAAACATACTGTGTTTAGAGCTGTCACAATAAAACATTTCAGTTCTGATTATTCTTAGGGGAAATACTGCAATTTTATTGACGATTATTGCCAAAAGATAGGAAACACTGACATTATATTTTTTATGCTTCAACATTCACTTATTATTCACTGTATTTTCATCATTTAAGACCACAAAACTATATGTATATGAAAACACCAATTTAGAGACATTTGCAGACGTAATGCAATTATTTCATTGCTCAATAAAGTAATGGTTGATTTAACTTATTATAGGCTGAGAGTCTGTTCCAACGTGCATGATGTCCTTTTCTTTCTCCTGTGTGCACGTCATACATGTGCACTAGGGATAAGCGCTTTGTTTTTCCAGCCAATCCTCTCGACCGCAGGCTTCTTTTATACTTTTTCATTTACATCAAATGTAGCACATCTAATGCAAATTGTTTTTTTGTGCCATGAGCCTTGGGACGCTTTCTGAACCACTTTATTTTGAGGGTTGAACACTTTTTCGTTTTACCTTTACTAGTACAAGCTGCAACGGATGATTATCACGACGATGTTGGATCACATGAGCGTCTTTGGCTGCAACTGCATGACCACAGGTTTTGCATGTTGGATGTCCACCGGATTTTACAACACCCAGGGAGTGCCTTTCCTTCTGCCTTCTTCAGCCTTCCATTTTAGTCGTGAGTTTACATACGGGGCTCTGACACACACACACAGACACGTTTCTGCTGCATATCGTAGGTTCTAACACCCCTGCGATTGATCTACTGTTGCCTTAAATATTTGCTGTAATTGGAAAAACAGTCAATCTCGACATCCTTAATTATGACAAAGAACGCTAAGAGAGTTAAGTGTCTGTCCCGAGGCTCATTGACATACAGTAAGAATCACACCTTGACAAATACTGAATCCACTACGCAACCGTGTCTACTTCCTTTCTAGCAAGGAAACATATACACTGACTTTTTGCCCTCTTGCAGGCCCAATATGCCATTGAAACATCCTCATAACAAACTTTTAAGATAATTACGGGAATTAGTCAGCAGTTAGCACCCGTTTATTTGACACTTGAAGACAGCGTGTTGTACCACTACATCCACACTTCAGCCGTCGTCGTCCAATCGGAACGGGTGTCCACCACCAACCCCTTTCAAGTGGAACTTCATCATCAGCGGTTATTAATCCAACTAGCCTCAGCCGGTCAGTCCAACAAGGCCTATTTACACTGGCTTGTAAGAGGAGAGCTGTGGAGCTTTGTTCAAAATGCCATGTGGATCGCAGGTGCCCAAATACACACACTCCAATCCAAAAACCCCTCGAATCCGCTAACCCCCAAACATCATATCTAGATAAACCAGCTGCCAGGGTATTATATCATAGCTGCTATTCAAATCAGGGTGGATAATCGGGAATAGGGCCAACTTTCAAAACAGATGGGAGATATTTGAGCTAGCATCGCAACTACTCGTCCTGGTACACTCCGACTACGGTTAGAGAGAAGTTAGCAGCATTTTTTCAGATCCTGTTTACCAACTATCGCTTTATAGTGCGCCACATCTGCTGCTAATATGGGGGGAATGTCTTTTTTAGACAGATGTCAGCACGGGGGATTGACGGGAGAGCATTAAGTACTTGCACATCGCACAAGAGCATCTGTAAATCCGGCTTGTTAACAGGCAGACCATGACAAGGGCACAGAATGAACAAAACAAAATGCACAGCCCCATTAACGTACATAATACCAGATCGGTTGACTCCATGGAATCTGCCACACATTGACATAAACCGTTTTCTTTTGCAACTCGGGACATCTTCTCTCTGCATGGCCGACACAAAGGCATATGTACTGACAACCAATAAACTTAAAATATTGAAAAAAAGGATAATATTGAAACTACTTTATGCCACTGACACAACAACATAAATGCAGGAGAATCCCAGTAAAAAAATGTGTTGAATAACATTAAAAGAGCTGCATCAAATACATTCAACTCTCTACAGCTAAGATCTTATCGCCCCACAATTGCAAAAAGAAAGTACACACGATAAATATTGAGTCCTAAAACGTCTTGTTCCAGCAATTACTTATTGACAATAATTTATTACCAATTATGTATTTATTATATCTTTTTCAGTGTATGTTCTATTGCTTCAGAGCTGAACGATTTTGGCAAAATCTCTAACTGTGATATTTCAGACAAGGATTGTGATTAAATTTGTGATTGTGTTAGTATTCTGTTCAAAATTCACATTTTAAACACGTCAGAAGCGTAACTATTTGAGAGAAGACTGAAATATGGAACTGATAAACTAATCAAATTAAACTAATCAAAAATCATTCCATGCATTTCAGAGCTTGTTTGTAGAGGTCTGAACTCTAAGACTAGCAGCTTTTAGACAGAAGAAGACAGATATTTTTCTGTTTGCACAAGAGTCACTTAAATAACTTTGCGATTTGGTAATTGTGACCATTTAAACTGCGATTTCAGTTCAATTGCAATTAATCTTCCCTAGTTTGCTTACATTCGAGTGAACACCTTTATCAACTTTGAATCAGTAGAATCCAAAATCTTGTGAAAGTGGCTTTCCCTGCTTTGGGCTCAACTGTTTACACAAGGAATTGTTTGAGTAATCCAGATTAAGGCTAAGTACGCTGCTAACATACCATTGGCAAAATAATGTTTCATAAAATGTTTTTTATGTATATTTCCAACAAACAACATTGTTGCATTCCATCCACATAGTATGTATTCTTTTTATAGTAGTAACTATCATAAGTAAGGCATGACAACAACAAAGCGAACATTTGCTCTGAGTCATATGGGAATGGGTAATTACAGTTCCATCACACACGTATATAATGTACCATAAATAAATATATAAAAAAACATCCGAATTCTGGCTCGGCCGGCTGTTGTCTCCACCAGGGACTGTGGCAGCTTGAGCGTCGAGCCGGCACACAGGGGTCCAGATGCAGGGGACGGGGGAGGCGGGGGCTTTGACTAGAAACACAGGGATTAACGGCGCTGACTTCATTTAATTTAATTTGTATTAGTCGCTGTCTTTGGGGCCGCAAACATCATTTTTTCACCACAGGAGGGGGTCTATACAGGGTCACGGCAAAACAGCAACAGACGGCACATCTCCTGTATATTCAATCCACATGGGGAAAGTCAATGTATTCCCAGGCCTCCTATAAAACATGCCCCGGGATGACTTTGTTGTGCACCTTGTAATCACGTCTCTAAGCTCTATCCCTGTGATTTAAACAGATCTGATCCTGCCTCGCCCACCTTTTCCTCCAAAGCAAGATCTTGAATCCTTTTGTTCTACTGCTCTGTACTACATGTAGTAATTTCCAAGGCTTATCAAACTTGCATGTTTGTATTTATAGTCGAAAAGGCACACTAAGCCGTTATCTCCTAAGAACACATCTCCCGGCTGGATGTTTATCTGCACTGATGCTGATCGGAGGAATTCTCTTTGTCTCCATGCACATAATATTATTTGTCTGTTGTTTTTTTTCTCCTGACGTTTATTTCTTCAAGTCTGATACGCCCCGATATCCCATAGTGAAGCAATCCGTTTACTTACCCTCAGGCAACTAATGGGGTTTCACGTGTAATCTGGGAATTGATTAAATGAAAAAGCGAGAAGACGAAGGGAAAAAAGCGCTGTACACAATCACATAAATTCAAGTCCCTTTTGTATTTCTGAAACATGACTTATGGGAATTGGCACGGGCGGAACGCAATGCAACGGCAGTGGGTGACAAAAGTGCCCAACATGCTAGCTCGGAATGTGTAAAACCATAGTGTGACGGAAATAAAATATGGCGCCGATCAGCCGTCAAGGGAAGCTGAGCCTGCGGTCATGTTCGGATTTGCAGGTGACATAGTGCGAGAGAAGCTAATGCAGCATGCAGCAGGCGAAGTGTATTATTACAAACAATACGCCAAAGGATGGAAATGTGTGAAGCAGTTCTATTTTACCATCCTGTGTGATATTCGCTGTCGATTTTTCCTCAATGTATCGCTATCAAGACCAAATCCTGTGTCTGAATTCAACTTTGCAGGTGAGAAGCTAAACGCAGCGAGCACGATAGAATATATTGTGCCGAACAATACTAGAAAGCATGGAGATGTGTGAAACGCTTGACAGGCAAAACTCTCACCAACGACAGGCAAAACTCTCACCAACCGAGCCTTTATCAGAAGTGTTACTGTGGAAAATGTCAAAAAACAGAGGCATGAGAATATCCGTCTCCTTTTTGATCGCAAGTGGAATAATTGGAACCCTCTTAGACTCATTACACCAGTTGCCCGCCAGCCAAAGGAGCACTCCGACTGGCCTCCTTCATTCATGTTAGCGCCTTTGAAAAAGTATTGCCTTCCTTTGGTCGCGAAGCCTTTATGAGATGCAACGACAAGAGGTCCTGGTACCTGGTACATTAGCAAGTAATCCCACAATGCTTTTCAAAAACACTGCTTTCAACTAACACCAGTGAATTAGCTCAATGGGTAAGAAACAGCTCTGTGACGGGAACTGTATAATAGACTTGCTTGTTTTTCACTTGGATAGTGCCAATTATAGTCATTAAAGTCGCCCTGATACTGAGGTTGATTTTGCACCGGCCTGTAAAGTGGCACAAATAAGATGTTAAATGTTAGTTTAAAAGTAATTCCTGACATCAATATGAAAATGTAAAAAAAATAATAATAATACTAATATCTGGAGCATTAACAGGGTTAGGTTTGTTTGTTGTGTTTTTGTTGTTGTTGTTGAATATGGAATAAAAACCATATTACATGGATTTTATTGAATTTATTTGTTCTCTTATGCATTTGTGTTTTTCTGCTGTGTGCCCCTAACTGTACACATTGGTCTCCATTGCAAGTATTATGTAATTACTTTGAGTAATTATTATTGTATTACCAAAATTAACCTCATTCTGGGTTTAGCTAACAATGACTCCAAGCCAAGGCATGCCCACATAAAGAATGACATTGATGTCCCTTCAGATGAATCCAGCATAATTAGCCGCGTGCCTTACAGGGCTTGTGTGATGCTAATAATTAGCGCTAGTGTAGCAAAGGTCACGTTAAACAATTTGGAGCGGACTCCTCATGCATGGATAATAGGGGCAGGAAAGGGATAGGAGACAATGCTTCCAAGAAGAATTATCGACAGTCTATCAGCGCCTTTCTGGAAATAAAATGAGCTAAAACTCTATAAAAGGACAAGTCATCTCCCACCTAACATAGTTTAGATAGATTTGCTATTTGCAAGTGAGCGCTATAGGGCGTGGGTGTAAACCAGTATCAAATCAATAGCAGATTCTAGCATTGTTTTTTGTTCACTTGCATGCGTTTATTAACTCAAGTGCAAAGCTCTCAGACTGACTTATCATCATTAATTGAGACAGAGAGAGAGACGCTCGCTCGCAGAGAAACTGTACGGCGCCGCTCCACCTCAGTGCTCCGGGTTAATGAGCTGAGTCAAAAATGTCCACGGCGAGATAAACAAGCGCGCCCTTGTGATGAGTTACTTCTATTTCAGTGCACCCCCCTCGTGACTAGGCCCGGCCGAGAACTCCCAGAATGCACCTGGGCAGAAGGGAGCACAGGGTTCAACTTCACAGTCCACATGGAATTCTCGTCGCTCTCTCGGCTCGCCACGATCACACCTCGGCGCGCTGAGGAACGGCACCCAGTTCAAATATAGCATCCTGGCGAACAACACACATATGCTTTGTCTATTCCCAATCGCAACACCAAAGGGCCCCTGTGCACCCGATGCCACTCCCTCTATCACTTCATTAGCAGAGAGCGATACAAACAGCTCTTAAACTCATAGGAGCTACCAGTCATCATCTCATCAACCTTTGTCTTTGTCCACAGCGACGTTATGCCTAATGACTGTAAAACATATGCCATATGTCTTGGCTTCTCGGCTGATTACAATTCACAGCAGCGCTCGGCTCACTTATGCAATATGAAGACACATTATAACAGTGGCAGACGTGAATGACAATGAATGAGCCAGTGGACAATACAGGGATATATTCTAGCTAAAGCACGGGCTAAATGTAAGGTTTAATCTTGTTTGACTTTTACGAATTATATTAGATTATATGGAATAGCATGGTAGTATTAAAGAACGGCTTATAAATTGCTGAAATTGTTTTTCTTCCTTTATGTTATAAATCAGTAAATGTAATAATAAATACCTAAATATGTCCTTAACATTACAACTGAATCAAACCAAAAAACTATACATCTATACAATATACACTATAATATATATATTTTTTGCTCATATTGATGAATTCATTTTTCTCTTTTAAATACTAATGTTCATTTTCTGAAGATAAAGTACAGGCCTACAGACTTCATTGTCATTTAACACAAAAAGTCAAATTTCTCATCCCTAATAGCAATGCTTCTGTCGATAGGCATTAAAAACATTACTTTTACTTTGAAAATATCTTTTAAAATAGGTGTTAGAATATTGTTTTGATTCGAGTTGTCCTGAACTTGCCAAAGCACTCTGTATGCTCTGGGAGCTGAGGCATATGTTAACCCCAATATGCCTCCGAGACCAGCGGCTTAATAAAGGCATAAATTGTGATTATCATTGATCTCATTTGTCAGAAACCATAATCTGTGCGATTTATATAAAGACGGACCACAGTGGCTGACACTTCCCCCACATGTGAAGTCCCAAACAAGTGTTGAGGGGAGCAGCGATAAGAGGCCCCTTATCCTTTTAAAGACACTCGGGTAATCGTGCAGCCGTGGGAGGAGAGAGAGGGGCACAGAGAGAGAGGGAGAGAGGGAGAGAGGAAGGGGATTCAGCTTTAGGGACTTAAGTCTGGATTAGAGCTAGTCCTCCAAATTAAACCAAAAGTCAGCTTTCCGCAGTTGCTCATGCACGCTGGCGACTGGCTTGTTACGCGCATTAAAACAACGCAAATGTGGGTTTATCATTTGAAATTCTTTGACATTATTATAGTTCAAGCACAGCCAGAGTTGATAGTCACTGACCACACCTTCACCAAACAGCCTGTGCCGGTCCTTTTGTGTTGACCTACTGCGACCACATTCAAAATGGCTTCCGCTTTCACTGTGTACCTGCCGTTGCTGCCAACCGGCTTAGCCACAGACAAGCCTCTCAGCCAGGGCAAGGCCGCACTGTCCCCACTGATGCTGTTTCCACCAGCATACAAGGCCAAATCTGCAGATTAGCAGCAAAAATAATCATTACTGTGTAGTGTACAAATCACAAGTCAGAGCACGGCTCCCATGTTGTCCTGTGATGTCCTCCCCCACAACCAAAACAACACTCAACATGTCGGCTTTTCTGTGGGGCAAAAGCTAACTTCAGAATGTGGTGATGTTTAAGGCTGAACTCACAAGTCACTTTAAGGTGCAATAGTCATGTTTCATTATTGAAGATGCAATTAAGGGAAGACGATAGCCTCAAACTGGCCCTTACACCTTCAACACTATATTGGATACAGAAAACAAGCAATTAAAGAACAAAATTATGTTTGGATCGATTTTTTTATTTGTGTGGTGTAGGGTGTAATATATGGGCTCTGTACACAACAGCCCGGCTAGCTCAGTGTTAGCGCCACTACTTCCTGTCCAACCCTAACTCTGTGGCCTTTTTGAAAAATCACACTAAAATTGAAAAATACTTAAAGATCAGGCAGTGGACAGTGAGCCGCGAGTGGATGGCACTGACATGTTAAAGGCGCATACATCCGGTGGAAATGGGAGGGAAAGGGAGGCGTTTGTGGGTCTAATGCTAATTTTGAGGTATATTCAATATTAAAATAAACCAAATTAAAACTAATTGATGCAATCTATAACTATATCAATCAGGTTATATATTTTTATTTTCCTTTTTAATACATTTTATATGAAAATGTTCACATTAGCTGTGAGAAACAGTTGACAAGCTGAACTGCTGCTGTGCACAGAGCCCACTGCAGCAGAATTAGCAAACGTAATATCATTCGAAAAATAAATTAACATTTTATCTTTATTTTGGCAGCCTCAGTATTCATCAGTGCAGTTTGCATTTTGCTCCCACATTTGCTTATTGTAATCATAACCATAGACTATTTTGGGAAAGATATATGGTATTCTTTGAGTAGTCTGACACAGGCTTTTAGAGTTCTTTTAGAATCATTTGTCCGATTTTATTGGGGTGTGACACTGCTGGACGTGATGTGAAAGTCAAAAACGAACCTCCCACTGTGCTCCGCAGCAAGACACTGAATCTGAGCAGTGAATATTGCTTTGTAATGCCGTACCACAGAGGACAGAGGCGGGTAAAGTCGTTACCAAATCCTCACAAGGCAATCATAACTATTATCATTAGTGCTGTTTTCATCTTCCTCAGGCAAAAAGAGCTCTAATCTACTGGCTGGCACACAAAAGTCTTTCCAACTTGACCTGGTATCACTCGGGGAAAAATTAACAGATAAAAAGGTTCCTCGCTCTCAAAAAAGAGGGTAAATAATATGCCTAGGCCCTTTCTCAAAAGCCCTAATCCCAAGGAAACAAACCAGTATTGCTTTCACAAGAAGCTGAAAATCAAAATGCAAAACAGCCTTTGATAGAAAAATGAGACGACTAAATCCCCTGCAACTACCATCAGCAGATTCCACCCTCAACTTTTATAGTTATTTATTTTTTTCCTCTAGGCATGCAGTGTTAGGGGTTTTAATGTAATCAAGGCTGCAGTGCTGGGGACTATCTGATTTATGTCAGGCTGAATCAGTCTGACTCCATGGCGAAAGGGGAAAAAATAGCACAACATTAGACACATTAGGGGTCCCACAGTCGCAGCAGACAAGGGGACAATGGGGGAGTGGAGATAATAGAGGGGGTGAACTAGGGTGAAGGGAAAGTTAGAGAGAGAGAAGAAAGAAGAGCCAAGATAGTGACGTAGACCAACGCAATATTTCAACATTCTTACAAGTCATTTTTGGGAATATTACTTTTTAGAATCCAGCTTTTTGTGCCAGTCCCTGTCTCTAATAATGGGGCTGCAACAATAATCAACAATAATCTGGACAATGCTGTCTATAAAACACATGCCAAGAGACGTTTTATAACAAAGACAGCACATGAAAATTGTTATTTTCATGTATAATGCACTTAATTTGTAACAATTCTCTCTGTAGAAGTCTTAACTCAGCTTTATCTGGTTAAACATGTATCAAAAAATGTACCAAGAACTACTAATCGCTGACTAGTCGCCAACTAAAATAATTATTAGTCACAGCCCTATACAACTCTGTAGAAAATTGCATACTAGTGAGTGACACGGTAGAAGAATTAAAGGAATTTTGACAAAATAACTTAAATTAAAGTAATATAAAAGAATTATAAGAAGTATACTTATTCCTCTGTAAAATAAAGCATGAACAAATAGTACACAAATAGCTTAAGAATGATTCAGTATTTTTTTAGTAGGTACTTAACTTATATTCTAACCCAAATTCCAAACCCGAATCCCAAGCCTTAATAAAGTAGTTACTAATCCTGAATCATGCTTAAAAAACGTAATGTTCAATGTGCATTAAGTCTTTGCTCATGCTTTATTAAGCCAAATTAAGGTGTTTAAAAGCTTCATACAAACTATTAAAGCGCTGTAGTCAACTAAATTTAATTTTGGTCGACTAAAGACATGCCCTGCGGATTGATTAGTCAACTAAAAGTGGGAAAAGATCTCAAAACACTGCTGGAGCACTGGAAGTCTTGCAAAGTAAAATTTAAACATAACATTTACAAGTCAAACAAGAAAAACACTTTGTAACTGCACTGAGAAATGAAGATTTAACCCAGCCTTTTTCTTGCTATACTGCGTTTCCTCTGTATCAACACGCATTTCCATTTGACTAAACATTCCTACAGTATCTGCACATGGGCAAGGAGGATCTTCCCTAGCCCTACTCTCAGTCACAGCCCATTAGGTTAGCTGGGTGCAAATGCTACAGCTCATTACATGCTCTGCCACTGTTGTGCAGATGAACAATGCACAATCACTACCCCGCTGCTCCCTCTAGCCACCGCCGCTGTACCCTACGCATGCCTTCTCCCTCTCCCCTGCCGCAAATCCAGGTTTATTCAGAGGCACAAAAGAGCTACAGCGGTTCGCCAAAGGAAGGGGACGTGGCAGAGCTGGCTCCAGAGTTAAAGCGAAGGAAAAACAAAGGTATAACGCGGCGATTGTTTCATGCACAATGACTTTGCTCCCCATTGTCTCCCCTTCAGATTCATCCTTGTCGCACTTAAAATAGGTAAACATGCAACAATGGACTGACTCTTTGATTTCCATTTGAATTAAGCGCAGAGGAACGTTATAATTAAGAGCAGGTGCAATGTGGAAGGACTAGAGAAAGAGGTTGGTACTTCTAATGGGGCAATGTTTTGAACTATAAATAATACAAAAGATTATTTATTCAGTGTATTAATACCTGTTGTAAATATAAATTATAGTTTTACACCAATTAAGCAGGCATTTGTGGAGAAAAGATGAAAAATCTGCTCAAAGTTACAGGAAGTAAACAAAATGATGACATCACACTATGGGGACAAAGGTTAAGCATAATTTACACAAAAGAAATGACTTCTTTGACCCTTTAAACATGAAGTCAACAAAATAACATGTAATTATTGTCATATTATAATGTTTTGTCATCCTGATTACAACCATGTGAAAGCATTAACACCGAAACATCAACATTTTAGGTGTTTTTAAACTTTCCATGCCATACTTTCTTCGGCACAGTACGGCATTAAAATGATTCTCTTTCTTTGGAGGTCAAACAAGTTACATGTCAGAGCTGTGGAGGGGCGTTCACAGTAAGAATACATGGGTAACACTTTAAAATAAGGTTAGGCGTTAATAAGCACTAGTTATTTGTTTACAATTACTAGCAGATGCCTTATAATACTTTATAAATGTTAATAAACCATTCACCAAAAACGTGTGTGTTAATAAACCATGTGCAATATGATGAATGCTTATACATGCCTTATAATTGCTTATAAACACATGGCTAGTGCTTATTAATGTATTATAAATAGTGTACTAAGGAGCCTTGTTTTAAAGAGTTACTTATGTATGTTTTAAGGCATTTATGAGCAATACAAAAACTGTAATTGACTAAATGCAAGACGGAAAAGTTTAATAATGTAGTGTGGAACATTCCAGGCAAAGCAATAACATCTCCAGGGAAACAAGCAGGAAAGAGAAAAGTAACACCAGAAAAGTTACATAGTGCACTTTTAACTTTTCTTGAGTAACTGTGCAGAACATATCAAAATGTTGATAATATTGCGAATGCTGTTTGAATACTGAGATGGTTTACAATGAAAAATGCTACAAAAAGAGCTGATTAAAAATAAAAAGTGATGTTGTTAACTTTTAAAAGGTGATATTTCTGCATTTCCGTGAGTAATTTCACATTTGTTTGATAATTAAACCTCAAGGAATATGTTCAAAGATATGTTTTAACAACAGAAAATGCCAAAGAAATATCAAGATGTCAATTTTTTACTTAAGTGTGGAATTGTACTCAATTTACTTAAAGGCAAGGACTCCAATACTCTAACTCGAATACTTCCTACAACTATGACTACTCCCACGACCACTGCAATTAGGGCGGTGAAGCAGACGGCCGGCACATCTGCAATGCAGCGAACAACTACGGCCCTCGTATCCATCTATCCACCAGCAAATTGGTCCACTCCGAGTTCCCTTCTCCCTATCTCCCAATTATGCATGCAGACATTGACATTTAATGCGATGTGGAGGGGAAATGCTAACTAACGTCCTCCTTCGTCCTCTTTGTTTTAGGCAGAAAACAGGACACACTCGCAAAGGTCATTCTTCCGCGGTGTTGGAGTCGGAGCTTGGAAAAAGTTTCTATTCATGGGGGCGCGGGTATTGTTGTGTTGAACAGAGGCCCCTCCCCCGCTGGATTTCCCTGTCACTCACGGGCCTGGGAACAGAGGGACAATGGGCAACAAGTCTGTGAACCTGTAGTGCGACTAGCAACAATGCAGAGCCGAGCCTTCCTCTTCTATCCTCGCTGTGGTTGAGGGTAGGACATTTGCAAACAGGGATAACTCTACTACACCGATTGTTCCGAACGAGAGCTTAGTCCGACTTTATCTTCTAATCTTATTCACTGCGAGAATAAGGCAATTTTATGTTCTGTGCAAAAATATGACAACTGCTGTAATGCTGTAAAATGTTAGCAGATTATGAAAACTTTAACAACTGCATTCTCTTGAATTGGTGAAGTTTTTAAGGTTGGAGTAGAAGCAAACACTGTATTAACTATAAGAACGGAACCACTGATTCTGTAGTTTAATTACCTACTACTACTACTACTACTACTACTACTACTAGAGCAGCACAATTGAGTCTGCATTTTTTATGGCAAGTATTGCAATTGCGATTAGATCTGCAATATACATGTTTAAAAAGCAACTCCTGGAGCGTTAAAATTCAAGAAAAGACTAAGAAATGGACTGCTAAACTAATACAAGAATCCTATCCACTTCAGAACATGTTTGTGGGTGTTTTTTGTGTTTAAATTATATCAAAAAACATCACCTACTACGAAAACATTACCAAATCACACCATTCAGTTAAAGAAATATGGTACATAATGTTTGTGCCATTGTCTGGTTCTTTAAAATTTGAAATAGTGTCATTTTTGGTGCAGAAGTTGCTCGAAACAAACCAAAATGCTAAATTAATAAATTACATCTGCATTTGTGAGTCTTTTTTCAAGGTATTACTGGCAAAACCTCATGGCACACTAATGTTCCCCGGCACAGTGGTTGAAAAGGCAGCATATTTTGTTCTTTGCTGAGGATATTCCTGTATCTAAATAATTGCATTCCTTGTGATTTGATTATTGTCGCCTCCACTTGCTATTTCGAATTGATTGTGATTTATTTCTTTTTCAAACTAACTATATTTTACTCCAGTCTAGTTAGTTGATCTGGAATAGGTTACCCATGAACTCCTGGAACCTATCGGCATTTAAATATGGGTCAAATGCACACCGCAAACGTCCCCATGCGTAAAAAAACCTTCACATTTGTCAAACTAAAGAAGCGACTTTCAATCATTTCTATGGACTTCAACGACAACATTTTCCTCCATGGCAATACTTGGACTTTAATAATTCAGCGCTTCAGGGACATATCTCCTCTGACTTACAGTAGATATGACAGCACAGCGCCTTTATAAGCAAATAGATTCCTCTCCCAGCCATAACAAGTCCAAGAATTTGTGTTTTCAGATATGCCGACTGACCTTTCGTATGCTATATTAAAATAACTACAGGCGTTTTCAAACATCGGCAGCGTCTGTAAAATGAAAGGTGAGGTTTGTGTTGATTCTCCCGGCGCCTTGTCATAACTTCTTTGCAGTATCATATAAAACTTTGAACTGTTTTGTGTGTGTATTATGCAGCGCTTAGTGACATTTGCAAAGGATTTTAAACTCCCGTAAACTGATGGCAGATTGTGAAATATAACTTGATAAATAATATATATCAACGTTTTCTATATTGCTTGCGTAACGAGAAACGATTCAAAAGAGAAGACCTCCAAGAAAAACCAAGGCAGAACAATGGAGACTGCAGTGATTTTTAAATGAAAGTAATGCTGTGAAATGTTGTTGGATTATGTGTTAACATCTATACAATGTAGTGCTTGCGTAATGAGAAAATCTGCAAAAGGAAGGTCAAAGTAAAACCGAAGCAAAACGATGGGAACGCACAAACTTGACACACCATAGTTTTTCACGATCATCACGACAAAATTGCAATTTTAGGTGAAAATATATTTGAATTTGTACTTTTTCTAGTCTGTGAATCTGTGAACATTTTGACATTTTTGTAAACATTATTAACCTTAAGGAAATTAACTGATTTACACAGATATTCTAAACATTTTGGCACCTTTTATATCCCAAAAGATTGTATATTTTTGGATATAACTTTACAAAAATAGCCTAAAAACTCCTGATACATCTCGATACCACATTATAAGCTGATATTTTGGTGATTGCAAACAGATCGGGTTGGGTATTTTTGTCACACTCTAATATGAGAAATTGGGGAGAAAAAAAAAAAAAACTGTTCTGCCGGAATCTCATTTAAATGGGTAATTACAACCACGCTGCATTGCTCGCAGGACTTAACAAGGTGCGTAATGATGTCCCTTAGCTTAGCCATAAACATCCTCGCTGTGTCCTCTGCATTCACTCCATTGGGCTCGCTCTCATTTAGCAGAGCAGGCATCCCGATCGCCCCGACGTCATTACTCCGCCTTTGAGTTTGGAAACGCAAACTGTAGCACCGATAAGGCCATTTATGGACTGATACTGTTATCTGAAATACATCCTCATTTTCTGCTCCTGATCATCCAGATTTAACAGGTGATTAAGTATATAATGTAGGTATGTCTACTTTAATTGTAGCGGTTGTAATTATAGCGATAAGCGCGCTAATGGGGTTTGAAGTTGCTGCGCAAGTTACTTTTTTGGAAGACATTTGGAGCCATGTCAAATTGGTTGCAATTATTGTGTGAAGAAATACTGTGAATTTAGCCCCATCAAATCCAACTTTGTGAATGAAAAACGAATAATTGTGTTTATATCTGGGGTTCAACATAAAACTAAATCTTCAAATAATAATCATAAACTTATGCTTATTTGAGCTAATGCAATTCTCTTCTTCTTACATCTCATAAAGCCAAAAAAGATTGCATGCGTATCCTAAAAGCAAAGAATATGAATACAATTTTATTACCAGCAGGTGCATATTATTGTAAGAAGAAAGACACTGTCGTGCACAAACAATAGAAAATATATTACTTTTGGCTTGCTCCCTGATATGCTCTGCACCAGAGCATCTTCTCCCCATCGTAACACCTCCTTTTACAGCGAGAAATAACACATTTGAGGCTGGAGCGATACAGGTTGAAGAAAAATCATTGGCATTCTATAAATAGACATCTTCTCTCCCTTCCCTCTTTTCTCTCCACTCTTTCTGTCTGCACTTGTTTTTCTGGGCTGTGGCGTTTCGTCTGGAGGATTATTTTCAGTGTACTCCGTGGCAGAGGCGGATGGGAGAGGTTTGAGAGGAGAGCGTGGTGTGACATGCTTAAGTCAAACTCTGTCATTCATGTGGTTTCGACTGGTGGGCTCCAAAGTTGAGGGTGGTGGTCCCTGGAGGCCAATGGAAGCTGTGATTCTGGCTGTCTGCTTTTTCTTGGTGATTGGCAATGCACTTCCACCATGTTCAAGAAAAGCTTGGGGTGAAATGTAGCTAAATGTGTTAGATTCTAGTTGACAATATGTGATACAGACAGAACAGCCTTGAGTACGTTTTGGAATCGACTCAACCCGTTTCGCCACTGACAAACTCAACGTCTACAATAAGGAAATTTGACGAGGAAACACAAACAAGTAATTTAATTTAATCTTGCAAAAAAAAATTGGCAGCAGCCCGAATTTCATGGCAACTACTGTGGCTTGAATTGCTAATCTTGATTCATCTTTCCCACAACCGCATTTTGGCCCCAAACCAATCATTTAGGAACCACCGTCACACACTTCACTGATGAACTTTTTTCCAACACTGAACTTGAAACACAGTATTTTCCTCGAATTATCTGCCCAAGTCTCCTTCCCTAAATAATTAACAGGTTTATCTGCCAGTCAATCAGCATCTAAAGCCTCGGAGATGAAACGCATGCTTCCTTGATTGCTTTGAAAAGAGAGAGCGCAGACTTTAAAAAATGCCATGCACACTGTAGACTACAGAACCAGACAGATGCATAAATAAAAACATCAACTTTAAATGTAAAAGCGTTCCAGTATCACACTTTAAACATGCATTATTTAGTTGTAAGTCAATTTATTGGTGATGTAACGGCAGGCAGTTCAAGATATAAAAGATAATTCAGAAACATAAATGTTGTTTTGTTTGTATATAATTTATCCCGGTGTTTCTTATTTTTGCAAGTAGAAAGAAGGAAAAACAGAATCAATCAAATTCCAGCTATGATCAAACCTATCCTGTAGCTTCTTTCGTTCCTTCTTTTCAAAATGATGCAGACGATCGTGTCACACTCCATATTTCACACACAAAGTCATTCTATCTGCATGTATTTATGTGTGTGTGTGTGTGTGTGTGTGTGGGGGGGGCAAAGATTGACACTCCTTCAGCAGATGTAACATAGCATCTATTTGCATGCTCAATACGACACGTCCCACTGCTCCCATGCATATTTTTGTTGATGTGAGGAGATAACCACCCTGCTACACCAGCCTCATAATGCCTGCCTTACTCAACAGCGCAAAAGGCAAAACCGCTTCCCCGCAATCGTGTTTTCGAGTTTTAATTTTCATTCTCATTTAGACGCCTTTGATTGACTGAGCGAGCGGAACAAAAGCGAAAATATACATGTGTTTTGCATTCCCCTGGTTTGTAATCAACACTCTCTGGGAATATTTCAGTAGTGCCGATGTAGTGACAGTAATCAGTAAAGGAAGAATGTGTAGCTTGTCTGAAGGTAGCGCAATGAGTTTAGGGGTTTGAATCTGGCACAATGCATATGAATCTGAACTGAAAACGTGTGCCTTGCCAGAGAGTCTGTGAGTGCTGTAATCGTAGACCATATTGCAATCCCCACCTTAATGTGACATATTATGTAATTTAATTATGTATTGACTTTTATAAGCTATACGTTCAACTCACAATTGTATGATTTGCATTGTCCTGCATTTAAGGCTTGAGTGGTGCGAAAATTTAGTTAAAAATGTCACTTAGCCATTTTACAGCAATAAAAACAAGTAAATAAAAATTGACAGCTATCAGTTTTGCAAATTTGAACAGGAAGTTGAGGGAGCGGTTTCTAGTAATAAGCCATTTTATATTTATTTTGCGATTTACAATTTTAAAAAGTACAATAAAGGCCATTAGCAGTACTTGTGTAATGTTATTGTGTCAAAGATTCTACGATATATGGAGAATACCGATGTATAAAACTCCATAAGATACAATGGCAAGGCTGTAGGTTCAATTCCCAAGCAGAGCACAATTTCTCGCTCACACTATGCCTGTGTCTTGTAGATTCTGCTCTCATCCTCCCACTGTCCAAGAACAAATATATAGCCTGTAGAAAACGGCATTATTTAAATAGCTAATAGAAAGTCAGTGTGTGCTTTGACTAACTCCAAATACCGCCCATAGCCACTGAAATCCTCATTATTACAAGTGCTGCCAAGTTGCTACAGTAGATCTAAACAGATGAGTTCAGTGCATTTGAAAGTTGGATTACCGTTTAACCAAACCTGTGCAGCAAAAGGACATTGACCAGACCAGGTTAAACTGTGAAGACCAACCAAGATGCCTCTAATTTTTCACATTATTCTGACCCATTTGCATCATTTACTAGGAAAAAAAGTAGTAATCTCCCACTCGAAAACGACTAATCGATCCGGTTAGATATCTTCTTGGTGCGCTCATTATCTGGAATCACAGGTGAGGAGAGTCTTACGAATTCAAAAAACACATTCTAGCCACGGGCCATTCCTTTTACTGTATAATTGTCTCCCTACCAAGTGATTCAGAATAATTAAGCCATGGAAGACAGCTCTATTCTCCGGTGAGCTTTCATATTAGTGCTAGCACAGGCAGCGCTATCAAACACCTCGCACAGCTGATGTTTTTCAAAACAATGGACAGTGATGTTGAGAGAGGAACGCAAGGGTCTATATATATATATCTACACAGCAATACACATTCTCACTGGGGGGAAAACATAATTCACAATGCAGTTGCAGGTACAAGGTCTTTGGGGAGCCCTGTCTGCCATGTTTGTGAACACGTTTGTGCAAGCCTGCTTTTGTCAAGATCAGGAAAACGAAGCAAGAAGCTCGCGCAACCTGCGTAAACCAACGAAAGGTAATGATCTCTACTCTCTAGAAGGATAATCAGATCGTATTTTTGGTTTGTTGGTTGATTTGTTGGTTGGTTGGTTAGCTCGTAGGTTGGTTGGTTGATTAGCTCATTGGATAGTTTGTTGGTTGGCTTGTTGTTTGGTGTTTTTGGTTGGTTAGTTGGTTGACTTAGTGGTTGGTTGGTTGGTTGGTTGGTTGGTTGGTTGGTTGGTTGGCTTATTATTTTGTTGGTTGGTTGGTTGGTTGGTTGGTTGGTTGGTTGGTTGGTTGGCTTATTGTTTGATTGGTTAGTTGGTTGGCTTATTGTTTGGTTGGTTGGTTGGTTGGTTGGCTTATTGGTTGGTTGGTTGGTTGGTTGGTTGGTTGGTTGGTTGGTTGGCTTATTGTTTGGTTGGTTAGTTGGTTGGCTTATTGTTTGTTTGTTTGTTTGTTTGTTTGGCTTATTGGTTGGTTGGCTTATTGGTTGGTTGGTTGGTTGGTTGGCTTATTGTTTCATTGGTTAGTTGGTTGGCTTATTGTTTGGTTGCTTGGTTGGTTGCTTGACTTATTGTTTGGTTGCTTGGTTGACTTATTGGTTGGTTTGGAATAACTTCGGTAGTGTTTTTAATTCTTTAATATTGGGTACGGTGGTTCTTGGTGATTTATTTTAGGCTTGAGAGCTCAAAAAGGTCCACTACTGTAAATGTCTTGGCTGAGGTTCAAGTAAAGTTAAAAAATATATAAAATAAAATAAACACAAAAGTGAAATGAAATAACTTATTTGCATGTTTGGAAAAGTATACTGCAAGTTTCTGTTGTTATTCATACCATATCATCAGTAAAATATTTGATAATCTAATTTAGCCTATTTTTAAAACAACTAGTGTGTTTCTTGCCCACCTCTAGTTCTACATAACCATTTGTACCATGTGTTTTAAAGTAAACAAACGCAACACAATGGAGCCACGGTGTGCAAAACTAAAAGGCCTCTATTGAGTAAAAATGATGCATGGGTAATTAGGTGGTTGCCCTTAGGATGGAAACGATTTAAGGGGACAAAGCCGGCACAGTAATCACAGCAGAGGGTCCTACCTATTCAACGCCGGGACAAGAGCCGAGGACTGGTGGAGTAAAGTGGTTTCAAGCCCGAGCTGGTTCTTTTTAACAAAGCAATTATCACTGATTTCACTGCCGTTTGTTTGTGCTATAAATAGGATACGCAATTGGTGTTTTTAAGAGCTGAATACTTGAAGCTAACTTTTACAACTGCCCCTATGGAGAAAGCATTCTATTGGAGATGTCAAGATTAACAGCTTTTCAGTGATTTTTGTGTTCAGTTCACGTTCTAAAGTTTTAATGTTTCAAATGTAAATAAAAAATGTCAAATTGAGTGCAGGTCAATGGAACTCTATGGGAGGGATGTTATTGTATATAAAATAATAAATATATACGCAGTATATCCACGATTGTGTTTGAAATTGTTCGATTCTAGTCACTATGTTTGTCTTAAAGCAAATAAAATAAATCAATATTTTGAGAGAGAAAGATTTATTTTCGACAATATTGCCCACTCCTAATCACAGCACAAAAACCTGACATCTGTCCCATCTCCACGTTACACTCTCATTGCTAGTCTAATCAGTGGCGTTTCATAGCCACTTCTCATGCACACACGCTCCCCTCTGTTCTCAGTCCAGGCCTATAAACGCAAGAGGCAGGTCAAAGAGATGTTTGTCGACATCATGTGCAAGGCGGGCGGGGACAGGCGCTGCATGCTAAATGGGCCCCCGCTGCTCTGGAGCCAATGAGGAGGGAGTATGAAAATGGGGTAATGCGCTCCGGCCCCAGACACCTGCCTCGGAGTCTCTCTTCCTCTCGCTCTTATCGGAGGATCTGCCCCTAGACAGCTCTATCAACTCCACTGCGCGGCCTGCATATGGAATCATTCAGATCAATCTCTCGCACTAGTTGTCTTCTCCCTCTGCACTTTTTCATTAGCTCAGACAAATAAAAGGCTCAGCTTATTTGGTGGGAATAGGGAGTTTAGTGGATGGATTTTAGTCGTCTGAAATGATCGTAAATCAGAGCCAATTTCTGAGGGCGTAGACATTTAACAGCTTGTTAATAGCAGCAAAGTGGCACAAACTGCATTCAACTGTATAATTGCAAAAAGAGCAAGTTATCAACTCAGTTCATGATTTTATAAACACACAAAATGCAAAATAAGAACTGAAATTATGGCAAATAAATATAAATTGCAAATAGCAAACCAACATATCTATGATTTAAGAAAGACTTGACAGCCATTTTGTCAAATCAGTGAACATATTTTTTAAAACTGCTAAATATCTTTCCATTAGCCTCATTTCTCTTCAGATCACCACACTCCCAGTTTTCTACACTAAAGGCCATTCCTGCTGCAGCCTTAGACACGCTGTGCCCTGGAGATTGGGGGAAATTTAACCAACAAAACTAGCATGGTCACTAATGAGCTAGGGGCCAGTACTGCAAAACCACATGATCAAAAATAAAATAATCCTCAAAATGGATAGTCATCGTGGTGGAATAGAGCTGGGATACCTGATTTTCACACCGCAAAACTGGACGTGCATAATAAAATCTGTCAAACTTGTTTCTAGCTCTCACATACCCTTTGATACATTTTGATATTAACATGCTTTTTATTTTTAGACACATGCATGGCTTTAGAACACAAAGCGAAACTGGGATGGGCACCCAAGCACAGCCAATCAGAGCGTCCCTTTCGGCTCTTACTTCCGGGTTGACGCAGGGAAAAAAATATTTATTATTAGCTGTAAGCAATGCGCAATGGTCTAATTTTTGTCACAGAGATCTGCTTTTAAAAGATAGTTTTTTGGTGGAAAACACAATATATAGTAACTTCCAACAAAAAAGTCAGGTAACCAAGCTTTAAATGTAAGAAATCGCTCAACACGTCAGACTAGACATGAGACTGTGAGAATATTTTTGGCTATGAAGAGGCAAGTAAGGACTGGTGGCGGCCTGCACTGTGCTTCCCCACCAGCAAAACACAATCACAGCATACGGGTCACTGCATGTACTCCGCCCACTTCCCTCACTTCACCTCTGCTTCCACTGACCGGATAAAACCACAGGGCAAGCGCCCCCGCCTCCCTGCTACATTTCTCATTCCATTCCACTGTTGCCATATTCACACACACACACACACACTTCCACTCAAAGAGCAGTGGAGCCATCCCAGACAGCTCCAGTAAATCAGCGTGCCTGTAAGTAGGTCTCATTGACCCCACACGATCCATGGGGGCCTGGATCTCTATCCGGATCACCCAGTCAGTACGTCAATATCCATCTTTTGTTTCTTGTTTTAAGACCATCTCTGCCCCCTTCAACCCCCCCTTTTGCCTGACCATCTCGTCATCAATTACTGCGTTCATAAGCTAGCGGTCTATAGCGTTGGCGACGAATGCAAGCGTATGTACACAAGTGCAAGCAAAAATGTCTGCCGTGCTCTCTCTGGAAATGAAGAAGTGGGTCAGGGAGAAGCAAGAAAAAGGTGTCTTAGGAATCCAAATTGAGCAGTTTATACATACAAAAATCGATTGACTAAAGATCAGTCGGCTTGCATGTGCACTCCGTCAGCTTGAATTGCCTCTCCAAATCAAACATACTATGAAGGAGCCATGCATGAGATTTGATGGCATAATATGTAGTAGCCATGCAACAAAATAAACAACAACAGCCAAATGGACAGATCAAGCTTTTAAGCAATGATTATTCTCTGTGCTAGCTGATTAGCCTGGTCAATACATCTGGCAGGTACGCAGATGCCTAGCAGTTGTTCGCTTTTTGCAATAGCTCAGCAAACAAGAAAAAAATCGGGTGAAAAATTGCACTGGCTGAGTAAGTGAAGCCGAATAATCCACTTTGTCAGGCCTCCAGATTTGTGCTTGGCAAAGTGCTCGCTCAGTCACAGGTCAGATTCAGTGTCGGGCCACCTTAAAATGCCTTGGAAGGATTCTGCGCAGATCTACTGACAAATAGTCACGCATGCCATTTTGAATAGCTTAGCTGCGACATCAATAAAACACAGACATTTGACTACACTCGCAAGGGCGCGCAGGGCTAAATTGTGAGAGGTGGATGGGATTGCAGACGCTAGTGTGGTTGCTAAGACGAGGAACTACCCGATTTGTAGCGAGGGAAAACAAATGAGTGAAGCTATTATATTGGTTGCATAGACTGTAGAATGGTTTAGTTTGTTTACTTGTTAACATTCAGTTCAAAAAGACATCTTTGATTGGCTGCTGAAATACAGGGCTTGGTTTCAGAAAGACAAGGAGCTAGTAGAGAAGTGCAATATATATCAATAATATATTTTTTTGCGTTTCATTTGAACATATGATCAAATAAAATATAATAAATATACAAAAGCTGTAGCAAAAAAAGAGCTGAGATTAAACAACTGACACTTGCATTTTAGTTTTACAGTCTATTCACATTAGTGCGATACTCAAACAGCATATGTCCAATGGATTACGAAAAAAATACAAGATTATTGTTATCCAGAGTATCACAAAAAAATATCACGATGTTTGTTTTTGTCCATATTGCCCATCTTTACTAGCGAGTAAAGGATTCTTGCCAATTTTAGTGGATAGATGGTATTTTAAGATTCCAATTGACCTTGATTGACATTGAGAATTGAATAGCATAAAAAGTTTGCTCCAGAACCCATTGCAACAGCCTCTTGGACTGCTGTGGTCATGAAAATCGGGTAGTTCCACTTTAACTACATATCTGATGTTGTCTTGTGCAGCCCAAAGCCGTGACCCAACATTGTAAGCGGGTTGTGTCTCACCTCTGGCAGCGGCATGCCGTTGATGATCAAGTCTGGCTGCTGGTGGCCTTGTCCGGGGAAGGGGTGCTGGTAGCCGTGGTTAGGGGCGGCGTTCCGGGAGTTCTGGTTCTCCACGTTTAGGAAGGTGCTCTCGGAACGCCTGCAGCCCAGGGGCAGGCTCTGCTGGTGGTAGTCGAAGTAGTTGAGGGAGGAGGTGAGAGAGGAGCAACTCACCACATTCATCTTGTCCGTCTCCTCCACGTCGCGCGGCACCAGGCGGATGTCGTTCTTGTTCAGCTTTTTCTTTTTGCTGGACTTCTTCTGGTTGCCGTAGGAGTACTCCGCCACCCTGCGCAAGTAGAAGAAACTGAACAGACTCAATAAAGCAGTGCTCTATCTTCAGCTATTGTTTTTTTGTACATTCATGAGAAGCGATGCGGCGTGCCATGCCGGTAAGGGCACTGTTCGACCGTGGACACTTGATCTTAGCCAGTTTACGGTGGTTTTGTCTCTGTTGTCTGCCATTATTGTGCTCAAACGTATATATCCTTTGGCCTGACAACACACGACTCCTCATGGCTAACTGCCTACAGAATATCAATGAACATAACATAATTACTACTACATTATGAGTATCGTTTTTTAATCTACTGAGCCCAATTTGAACTTTCAAACAAACAAAAATCTTTCGGTGTCGAGTGATAAGATTTTGATTACAGTAATTGGAATTTTTGATTTGTTTCATTTAGTATATTCATTCATTCATTCATTTTCTACCGCTTATTCCCGTTAGGGGTCGCGGGTGACTGGAGCCTATCCCAGTGACTTTGGGCCTTAGGCGGGGTACACCCTGGACAGTGGCCAACTCGTCGCAGGGCTAACACAGAGAGACAGACAAGGACAGACAACCATTCACTCTCACATTCATGCACTAGGGACAATTTAGAGTTGTCAATTAACCTACACAGTCATGTCTTTGGACGGTGGGAGGAAGCCGGAGAACCCGGAGAGAACCCACGGTAACACGGGGAGGACATGCAGACTCCACCCAGAGAGATCGTGTGATGTTAGGGAGGTTCGGAATTCGAAACCACGATGTTGGGGTGGTCTGGGATTCGAACCCACGATCTCCTTATTGAGAGGCAGAAGCTCTAGCCGCTCTGCCACCGTGCACCCCTCATTTAGTATATGTTTTGTACCATTGCAAAATTATTCAAAGAGAAACAGAAAAAAACTTTAGTTCCAAATATTTCTACAGCCCTTTTGTAAAATTGTTAATAAAAATCAATTCTAATCTGGCAGGCTGAAAGAAGAAAGTGATTTTTTTTTTGTTAATCAATGCAAAGTGAAAAATCAATCAATCAAGGTTTTTTTTTTAGCACCTCTTATAAATAATCACATTCTTGTCTTTTCTCTTTTTATTTTGTTTAGCACACAATATTTGTCCTTTTTAACTAAGAGGAAACATTCAAACTACAGTCTTGACTAACATAAAGTCTACACTGGATTGAGTTTCAATGACGCACAGATACCACAAACGATACAAAACCGTATAGGATTGAGTAAGCCTCCATTGTCGTGTCCAGGGGTAGAACTGCACACTTGGAAGTTCACATGAGGGTTGCTTCCCCATTTCTTTGTTTGCATTTGCATGCTCAACACATGTCACAAAAGGCAAGGCACACAATATGCAAACATGCCAAGATCACACAAGCAAAGCGACAACACGACATTCTGCCCGAGCAACACTACCGGTCTATGCAATTATATTCAAAGCACATACAGTAAGCCAACACTAATTCTATTTCGGTTCCTTTCTTTCATTATCAGGCACAGTCCACTGGCAGTATGGGGAGAGAACTGCAGATTCAAATTCATTTAGCTGCTCTCGCTCGCCGCTGCAAACTTGAACTGAAGTCATTTGAGTTTAATAGGAGCAAATGAGCAACGCAGCCATGTTCCATCAAAGCATCCTCGGAGTGGAGGAAATAAGCATTCTTTGCACAGACTTGCAGTTTTTACAAGTCTCTAGCCCATGAACAGATGCTACTATCTCCACAGTGATGACTCCCTAACTTCAGCAGACATATTCCTTATGATGTGTTGTTTGTTCCATCAGCATTACTTCCAACTCGATTTTTATCCTTACAGCGAGGAGCATATGGTTTATTATCTTTGCTTTAAAATCCATAAACATGAAAAGTACTTCCCGTGCTCCGAACCATGCTCCTAACTGTTGTTCGTTGCTGCATTTAGTAAAAAGATGCTACCCCAGAAAAGATTTGGATTTTCAAGCACAGTAAGGGCAAAACAAACAAAATAAAGTGAGGATCAAAAGGAATGAACTTAGCACTCAATTCAAAATCAGGGCTAAAATGTGAATAAACTAGTTGTAAACCAGGTTAAACCCCCATTCTAACCCATCGAATGGAGAACTAAACAAGAGTTAATAAGAGATAAATATTAACATTTAGAAATGAATGAGTTTAGTCTCTAAATTAAAGTAAATCAAGGTATAATATATAATACGCTTACAGTTGGGTTAATTCCATACCAATAGTGGTGCACACAATACCGTTTGAAAACCACTGACAGACTAGGCCTGAGGAATGACTCGTAATCAAAATGAAATGGAAATTTTAATATTCGCACTTAGCAAATCGAATAGACAGCAAATTATTTTCCTCTGAGAACAACTAAAAACCCAATCTACCCATTTAAAACCTGCTCACCCTGTAGTTTACACTTCTACAAACATGGAATTGCTTTATTAGTTAAGCAGTTAATTTTTTAGTCTTTTCTCATTAGATAATGGTCACAAGTGTGTGCAGAATGTGAATCCTATAATTAAAACATAAATCAAAATGTAATCAGAAAAATCGCACTTAGATATTTTTCCAAATTTGCTCAGCCCCACCAGTGTGATGGAAAAACATCTTAGTCACACAGGTCGAAAAGAAACATTTGGCATTCTTTTTAGAGCGTGTTCGAATTCTCTTTCATAGATTCAGCCACCATTGTGCACAGCCCAAAATTCAAATCTTGTAGAATGAAAATCTTCAGAGGCAGGCAGCCAGGGCAGACAGAGGGACAAGCAATGAATTTGAGATAAGTGCTGTTCAAATTCAAGGTGGCAACTGAGAAGGAGGCTGTATCAGGAGTGATTAAAGCGCCCAGCGGGGAAGGGTTCTCACACAAGTGCTGTGAGCAGTGTGCATTCACAATCTGTTGTGCCCATTACTGTTGCCTGTGCCAATAAGAGACATCACTTCTAATTTCAGCAGAGGCCTGGAGGTTAAAGCTGAGGCTCTCCAAAACGATGCTGCCATTTGGGCTAGTTAAATTCTATTGTCATTTTAGAATTTTGATGCATTATGGTAAAACATTTAAACATTTCTTTTTGCTGAGATAAGGAAAGGCTTTCTCTACATATTTGTTGTAGGGGGACGTTTTTGTTATAAAAGGCTCTTTGTCCTTCTGGGTATTGTATTTATTATGTTTTGTCTTTTTTTTTTTACCTTTTTAAATAAATTACCTTTTTAAATAAATATACAATTATTTAGTTAAAAGTAACAAAAACAAACACATTTTACAATCATAGGAGGACATATTGATGATTGTTATAGGTTTATGATAAAAAAAAAAGAAATTTGGTTGTAATTAAAACCATCTCTAACTATTATCTAGACTGTAAACCGATCCTTTTTGCAGCATTACAACGAAACTTGTCTCCTTATATGACTAGCAGCTGGAAAGCAGTGTAACTTTGCTTCAAATTGACCAAATTATGTTTAGAGCAAAATATGATTATAGCTCCAGGTTAAATTCTCCAACCCAATCTATATGTAAATTTATAGTTGTAACATGGCGCAGGGAAATCAAAGGCAGAATCGATGCTTGGATTGATGAACTAAACAGTAGCTCTGTGTGCACGACCTGGAAAATAATAATCAGGTGACCTCCGAGCATTCATAATCACGACTTCTAAATTAACCGACGTCATGTTATTGATTTGGATTTCATATGATCGTGCAATCGCAACGGACTCCTACAGTGGCTCTCACCGCATCTGAGAACTGCTTGATTAAGGGCAAATATATGAATCGTTATTATTTAAATGATGATTATTTGCTTAAAGACAAGCGACTAAAATGATAAGATCAAACAGATGAAATTAAAGTAATAGGCCGTTGTAGTCGTACTCTACAAGGCGAAAGATACAGTCCAACTTTTCTACTAAAGAAACGCTCTTAAGACTTGATATTAATAAGAATGATTACTCGATTACAGAGCGTTTGTAATCGATTAGAGCAATAATCATAATTGCAATTCGATTGATTGCACAGCCCTTATATGAACCATAAAAATGTCTGCTACTGCTGGAGTGGAAGGGCATTAATTGTCAGCCACCACCGCCACAAATTGGACATGACAGTTTGGGCGGTGGTATTTACGAGTCAATTGGTTACATTCTGTGGATTAAATCAGTCAATCACTCACATTGCCTTGACATGGAACAGCGGGCCCTTAAGCTAAATGGCAGAGGAAACTCCCCTTCCCCTGTATATCTGAACAGGCACATTTGCAGTTTTCATTTTGTGGTTTCATACTGTACATGCTACATCACAAAAGCAAATCACATATAACAACAGTCTCTAGAAGCGTAACATGCTCTGCCTCCACCATCATCAAAACACACACAAATGATAGGGCTGCACTGTACGCTTCAAGCAAAATGAAATCAAGTACAAATAAGCGGTTTATTGATGTAGTTATGGTCGTTATTGAATACGTATGGCAAATTTGACAGAAAAATCAACAGTTTTAAGAGGATATTTAAATTACGCTTTGGTTAAACAGACAGGACATCTTGAACATGACTCTCTGTCAAATTTAGGACCACAATATGACATGGTTTTGTTTTTGGTGAGTTTTGGTGACAATTTTGAAGAGCTAGGTTATGATTTGTGTTTTTTTTTTTCTAAGTGCAGCCCTAACACACATCAGACATGATCAGTACCTGCAGTTGTAGGTCCGGATCTCCTTGTTGTCCCGCTTGCACTTAACCGCCACAAAGATCATGGTGACGAAGAGGATGGCTGCTATAGAACCCAGGGCTATGATGAAGATGAGAGACAGGTTGACGGGTCCAATAGACTCCTGTGCGTTCAAATCCGGGGAAAGGTACACCACAATGTAGGCCGAGGCGGAGAGGGAGGGCTTCCCGTGGTCCCTCGCCACCACAGTTATCTCGTAGGTGGATTTGGCGCTCTCTCCAAACAACCTCGTGGACCTCACCTCTCCGTTCACCTGGTCTATCTCAAAATAAGCCCTGTCTCCTTCCGAAATAGTGTAGGTCAATCTCCCGTTCTCTCCCTCGTCGTAGTCGTCCGCCTTTACCTGGGTCACCATGTAGCCCACTCCTGCGTTCCGAGGGATGGAGACCTCGGCAGTCCCGTTCACTAGAGGAGGGTTTGTCATGACCGGGGTGTTGTCGTTCACGTCCAGGACAACGATGCGAACGGTGGCGTTGCTGGACAGGGATGGATTGCCGTTGTCCCGGGCCAAAACTTTAAAATCAAAAGTCCTGGTGTACTCGTGGTCAAAGGATCTCATGGAATAGATTCTGCCTGACGGGTTGATGCTGACATATGTGTTTACATCCATGTGCTTGATCTCACCAGGGACTATGGAGTATGAAACCGTGCCATTCATGCCTAAATCTGGGTCCTCGGCTGCCACTTCCAGCAAGCAGGACCCGGGTAGATTATTCTCCATGACCATCTCTTGATAGTGTGGCTTTAAGAAAAGGGGAGGGTTGTCGTTCTCGTCGGTAACTTTGACTACAAGGGATTTAGTGGCGCGTAAAGGGGGGATGCCACTGTCCTCTGCCTGTATGGTGAGGTTATACGTGTCCTTCTGCTCCCTGTCAAGCCTGCCGTCCACGAGGATGGTGGAAAAGCTCTCGTACTCTTGCAGCCTGAACGGGACATTGCCCTGGAGCCTGCACTGCACTTTGCCGTTCGCCCCCGAGTCCTTATCCGACACCCTCACCAACGCGATCACATATCCCCTCTGCGCGTTCTCGCTAACTTCCACCATCTCCGTGTTGAGTGACAGCAGGCTGATGACGGGCGGGTTGTCGTTCATATCCATCACGTTGACGGTGACTTTGCAGTGGGCAGGGATGGAGTTGGGACCAAGGTCTTTGGCTTGGACGTCTATCTCGTAGATCTGCGTGCTCTCGTAATCCAAAACGCCGTTGACAGTGATGACCCCGGTTCTGGGGTCAATTTTGAACGCGTCCCTCGTCTTTTCTGTGACGTAGCTGTTGAAAGAGTACACGATCTCTCCGTTCGTGCCCTCGTCCGGATCGGTCGCGTTCAGGTCTATCACTACAGTGTTCACGGGCGAGTTCTCCATAACATTGACAGTGTACACGGACTCGTCAAACACCGGGTTGTTGTCATTGGAGTCTATTACTCTGATGTTTAACTGGACCGCGCCTATTTTTGGCGGGTCCCCTCCGTCCTCGGCGCTCAGTTCATATGTGTAATGTGATTGGGTTTCCCTGTCGAGTGATTTCTGCACGACAAGCTCTGCAATCTTGGAGCCGTCGCCTCTGGTCTTGATTTCCAGCCCGAAAAGCTCATTGGGAGTGATGGAATAGGACTGCACTCCAAAGACACCTGAGTCCGGATCGCTTGCCCCCTCTAGGGGAAAGCGAGTACCAGGGGCGGCGTTTTCAGAAATTTCAATGTCAATGTGGCTCGTGGGGAATCTGGGTGCGTTATCATTCAAATCCTCTATTTCAACTTTGATGACGCAGATTTCCATAGAGTTTGACATGACTTCGAGGGAAATAATGCACTTTGGGTTCTGTCGACAAACTACATCCCGGTCGATTTTCATTTGGGTTGTAAGGATTCCGCCCGGGCTCAGTTCCACCCACCGCGGCTCTGAATTAGAAATCACCCTCAGGTACGGAGGCTGCGGTGCAATTTGAAATCCCTGCTTTAGTGCGTCCTTCGTCACGTTCCCAATCACAGATCCGGGCTTCATCTCCTCGTTTATTCCATATTTGAGGTTAATCACCGCCTCGGCTCCGATCCAAAACAACAAGAACAGCAAGATTAACTGTATTAACTCCATCTTCGTGCTTTGATTTGGACCTGTTGACTTTTCTCTCTCTGGTTGTGGACAATTACGCACGAGAACCAAAGAACGCCGCTCTCATCTCATTCACAAAGTCCACTGTTAAACATGAGAAATTCTAACAAGTGTCTTACTTCACTCTCAGAGCACATCCTCCAGTGGACTGCAGCGGCACCGGGAACATGCCGGAGCTTCTCACTAAACGCTGCCAGAGCCGTGTAAATCCACGGAGCACCAGTCAGGCGGCCGTTACGCACGACTCCCAGCACAAACTGTTCATGTTTAAAGTATCAAGTGGCAGTTCACGCAGAGTATGAATCCTTTTCAACGCGTTAGTCCACAAAAAATCTGAAATAAAGTCCTCCAATGTGGCCAAAAGATAGAAGTGGTCTAATGGCACATCTCACTTGTCTGGACGCAAACAGTGCTCAGTCGGAAGCGCCGGAATGTCACCACATCGCATAAGTCCAGATTAGCTTTTCAGCCCGAGTCTTCTATGCTCAAATATTTCCCAGTTGGAAAAAAAGCTGCAAAATATCCGGAAAATGAGTCCAAAGCGGAGAATAAGAAAGAATCCGCTGTGTGCGCATGAGGGAGGAGACGCTGCGCCTAAACCCGTGCCATGTTGAGGCTGCAGCAGTAGAAGAATCTTTCACCCAGGAGGAGACAGCAGTCGGTGTGTTGTCGTGTGCGTCTGCGGCTCGCTCCGGGACGTGCGCTCCTCTCGATTCGCTGGCGCAAACTGGCGGCCGCGCGTCTCCAAACCCAGCGCTCAGTCTCAGGACCCGCATTCCCCCTTAGCCAATCAGAGGTTACACAGGAGGCTCTCGGTGCTGGTGGGCGGGGCCAAGCACGCCAAGCAACTACCTGTTCTGCTCTCTCTCCTTTTTTTTTTCTTTTTTTTTTTAGCAGATAGACTGGGCGACGGGCAATTACTGCGTTACAAGTTGAAACACGAAGTGGTGATATTAGATGAGTCCCAAAAGTGGGGTCTCTCTCTCTCTCTCCGTCTCGAAGGCACCCATGGGAGTCTTTTGCCGTGTCCCCCCTGAGCATAGAGGAAAAGTATTCCCGTTTTAGAGCAAAGGGTGAAATGCTACGGATTTTTCTCTGCCGTTACTAGTCTCAAACTCGGTGCGCCGGTTCCATGTTATTTTTATTTTTATGTGGAGCAGATCTTATCTTTCTGAATGGAAAGTGTAAGGTCACGAGCGTATACATCTTACGCGTGCTGGTGTGCCCTTGCAAGTCTATACACCACGTTACATCATTTATTTATTTACACAATACCACCATTAAACCGAGGTGAGGCAACTCCGAATTATGAAAGTCTCGTATCGATCATAATTGTTAAGTCTGACTGAACGTAGGCAACATGCTTCTACTGGATCAACAAGCAACCCAACATGCCTTTTAATGATAAAGAAAAACAAGTGCACTACATATATTTTTATTTTATGGCAACCAGTATCATCATGAAAGGACACAATTACGCGCAAAAAACATGGGATTTAATTGGTTATTATTTAAAGACCTGATCTCGGCATTAATTAAACGCATCCAGCGCTATTAAACTAGTTGTGTGTCAAATAAATATAATAGGACATTGAATATAATTAGAAACGATATTGCAGTTTGATCTTAGAATGGTGGAAACAGAAAGATATACCTCGTGGTTTGAATGTAACGTTCATCCACGCGTCTGCACACATTGCTGTGTTGCTCACTCTCTCAGAATCGTCTCGTTCACACAGCAGCAGCAGCAGCAGCAGCAGCAGCAGTCAGGCCTCTTCTCTCCTCCACAGTCTGCTCCTCGCCAGCCTCACAGCCTGCCGACGCCAGGCCGCTTTGAGAGTCGCAAGGGTGACACCTAGCGTCCACAGCGGTCACAGCTCCTCCTCTCTGCTGTGTGCATTTCACTTGCACCCAAAAACAACATTGTGTGTGCCTGTAAGAATAACAATGACACATGCTGCCAAATCAATTTCCCTTTTGCATTTACAACAGAAGTCGGCCATTTGACCACAATTAATTCTTTGTGCAAAAGGCGAATTAGTGCTAAGCCATATCCAATTCACTGCTAATCAATAAAGGGAGATTGAACTGTGGCGGGTTGAAAAATGGGGTCAAGCCTTAGATAGAGTTCATATTTTATATTCATGTATGCTTTCTTTTAACAAAAGCTTTATATTAGACTAAAGATATTGAGAATAGACAGATGATAGACATACGACTTATGAATAAGATATTGTTTTAGTGGATTTTATTGTAAAGCCATGCAGAGGAATTATTGTCCATCAAAAGAGAAAATTGCAGTGCGTTACAAGTAAACCGTATGAATAAAAACAAGGGTCAAATGCACTGTTAAACATGCCTTTTTCCAAAGTTAATGATATTTAAGGAAGAATATTTCAATCACTGCCACCACTGCATCTGAATTGTTAACATTTACCTTCCTTCCCACAACAAGGCGCAGTGTGGATTCTGTGGTGGCCTTGGGCTACTGTTCCACTGAGTGTGGAAAAAACTATAGCCTATTGTAAAGGGTGCCGTGTAGTTAACAACCTATTGCAACAAATGTGTCAAGGCATTATTGATAACCTGAAAAAGGTAATACTCCAAGTGTTGGGCCAATGAAAGGAGCAGTCAGGGCTATAGATGTCTCTACATTTTTAGTTAAAACCCACTAGAGATTGGGTAGCCTCAATCCCATCTCTGTGACGGGAGGGCATACTGTTATGTTCTTGAGCAACACACTTCAGCCCTCTCTCCTAATAACATGTGCAATATTGGCAGTTGTTAGAGCAGTTGATGTACCCCAGATAGCCCCAGGGCAGCTGTGGGTGAGGTAGTTCAACACTGAGATTTGGATGAATGAGTAATAATACGAGACCTGTATAGTTGGAAAAATATTACATGAATGTAGCCCTTGAGCTCCTTAATTTGAAAAAGGCCATCTTAATCCAAAGTTTGCAATCCATCGTTCCAGCATCTCTTGTTTGCAGTACTGGCATCTTACACCTGTCAACTTCATGAGCGGTTAATTTACCATTTTCACTTTGCCCCATGTCACCTTGAAAAAAAGGTCTCAATCTCAGAGGGCTTTTACCTGATTAATTAAAGTTTAATAAAAAAGAAATATATAAGTAATAAATTACATCAAGTAAAATATTTATGCTTGCTTGAGAATGTGCAATTGTTTATTTTCTCTCAAACCTTGTAAATGGCTCCCAATCTTCTGAGCACTGCCTGTGTTGTTTTTTTCTTCCCATTTCCTGAAAACTATACTTGTTGTATCCGGAGCTGAATTGTCAATACCGTCTCTTATTCAATCCATATGTGATTTACACCCTATAGCACCACGGTTAACCCTAAAATGTGAGGGTTACCAAACATCCTGCAGCCATCTGTCCAATGAAAACTTTTTGGTCCAATTTGGAGTGCTCCGGAGCATGCTGAGGGCTAAGAGGGTTCACACTGTAGCTTATGGTCTCACCCCTGCAGTTCAGCCTGGTTCAACCCTTATGCTCCAGGCGGCACGTTGATCATAAACTATACCGCAGCAATTTACTATTTCTTTCTCTTCCAGCGCCGTAGAGCAGAATATACTGTACTTTATTTATGAGCAGCAGTCTACCTCAATATACTTCCCATTGCTTTTGTCCACTATTGATTTTTGGGCTGTGCTAAAATCCCTACATTTTCTTTTGTGTAGAGAGAGGACGGGTGCATTGAACAGTGTTGTTGTTAGTTTTTATTATGTTTATTGGAAAATAACTTCTGTGTTCTGGTTCAATTAAATGATCACTCCGCACATGTTTTTATCAATTCAATGGTTCCGTTTCAGCACATTGTTGATGTTTGTGACGCGCCACAGATTGCATGAAAAAGCACATGCTTAAAGTAAAACAAAACATAAATCAACCATTCATAGATGAATAATGCGGTTGTGTAATGGGAGTTATAAGCAGAGCTGGGGGGAGTGTGGCCACAACATTAAAACTGTGGCTATAAATGAATGCCCTCAGAAATGGGCATCATACATGTGAAGTCTCCTCAAATTTAGCTACAATACATTTTGTACATGTGATAGTGATGCCAGTTTTCTTTGTTTAGATCTAACACCAAGGTATATACGACAAGTACTGCGATACTGATCCGATAACGACAGAAAGAGTTTTGTGTTGAAATGAATGGAAACTCCTCTGCTATGAAGAATGTAACCTTGGCGTACAGAGGTTATCACTATTTTGTTTCCACTCCAGCTTTAACCAGTCTAAAAATTGAACATAATTCAAAACTGTATTTGTAATGTAATGCTGAAAACATACATAAAAGAAGTATTAATATTTTTGAATGATAATGGGTATTTTTCTAAACTAGTGAATATTGATATTTCATATTTTTGGTTTCAATCCATCATTTTTTAGCCCATCACTAAAATGTGGTTAGGCTGGTATTGTTTTATATGTTATTACAGGCGTTGTTTCACAGTGCTTGAGTTTGTGTATCGTGTTATTACTGTTATTACAGGTGTTGTTGCACAGTGCTTGAGTTTGTGTATCGTGTTATTACTGTTATTACAGGTGTTGTTGCACAGTGCATTAGGTTTGTGTTACATGTTAATGCAGACGTTGTTAAACAATGTGTTATGTTTGTATTAAATGTTGTTAGATTGTTACACAGTGCATTAGGTTTGTGTTACATGTTACAGCAGATTGTTACACTGTGCATTAAGTTTGTGTTACATGTTATTACAGGTTGTTACACTGTGCATTAAGTTTATGTTACATGTTATTGCAGGCATTGTTACACAATGCCATAGGTTTGTGTTACATGTTATTACAGAATACACAATGCATTAGTTTGTGTTATATGTTATTACAGATTGTTACACAGGTCATTTAGTTTGTATTGTATGTTCTTACAGATTGTTATACTGTTCATTACGTTTGTGTTTCATGTAATTACAGGAGTTGTTACACAGTGCAATAGCTTTGTGTTACATGTTATTACAGGAGTTGTTACACAGTGCAATAGCTTTGTGTTACATGCACTTACAGGCGTTGGTTACACAGTGCATTAGTTTGTGTTACATGTTATTACAGGTCGTTACACAGTGCATTCGTTTGTGTTACATGTTATTACAGGTTGTTACACAGTGCATTCGTTTGTGTTACGTGTTATTACAGGTCGTTACACAGTGCATTAGTTTGTGTTACATGTTATTACAGGTCGTTACACAGTGCATTAGTTTGTGTTACATGTTATTACAGGTTGTTGCACAGTGCATAAGTTGGTGTTACATGTTGTTACAAGTTGTTACACAGTGCATTAAGTTTGTGTAACATGTTAATACAAGTGTTGTTACACAGTGCATTAGTTTGTGTTACATGTTATTACAGGTTGTCACACAGTGCATTAGGTTTGTGTTACTTGTTAATACAGGCATTGTTACACATTGTAATTATTATTTTTTGTACTTTTTACAGTTGCTACATTGTGCATTGTGGTAGGTAGCGTATATAAGGTGACATCAAATAAAATATATAAAGTGTACCGAACGCACAACATAATACACAATACACAATACAACATCTATAACACACACACATGCACATAATAAGCAAGAGATGCATGTTGTTTAAATTTCAGCTGCCTCTGAAGCCCACATTTAATCTCAGTTCCCAAACTTGCCAATTGAAGGCAGAGCTGGGCTATTTAAGTTCCTGGGAGTTTCACAACCTTACGACGGGCTTTCAGCATATCTACTCTGCAAAGCCTCCACCAGTGCATGTTGAAAGTACATAGGGAATGACTGATTTTTTTTTTTCATGTCCTCTTTTTTCCTGTGCTGCCAAGGAACGGCGCACGTCTGTAGTCCGTCCCCGCTGCTCGCTTGGAAAGGAATATCTAAGCTCTTCTGACAGATGCCGGCATTATCACCCCTGTGTCCGACGCGCCACTGGAACTTGGCGCAAGCACAAAAACAGACTTACAGGAGTTAGGTGAGACAGACAGCATTGCATTGATTTGGAATGAGCAAAATGGCAGTGCTTATTTTGGCTGAGGGTGACATTATTGTTGAGGTCTCAGTTTAATAAAAAAAAAACCCACATTGATTCTTCATAAGAGAGTTTTGCCAGAGGTGTAAAAGGAAATGGAACTGACAGGCTTAATCTATAGGCTGTCTCAATGACGATATGCCCTCCACTCATTCACTTGTTTGAATTGTAGTTTTCTAATTAACAAAAAGTCAAACGTACTTTAGTAGAAAATGCAACCAACCATTGCACTGAGGCAGCACAGATGTAAAGGGTTAAGCTTCTGACATTAAACTGTTACTGGAAGAAAATGTTTCAAAGGTCGTCATCTGCAAATCAAGACGTTTTGACATCTGAAAGTTATTTTCAATCTGAAGGAAACCGTTTGAGCATCTTATGTTTACATTATCTTGGGCATAAATTGGTCCCGCCCCACAGAGAGGAGTTATAACTGAAACCTGCCCCACCCTTGTTTACATAAATAAGCCCTGTATAGATGAATAATGAGGTTGGGTAATAGGTGTAAAATTATGAGCATTGCTGAGGATAAAGTGTTGCCATGACATTAAAGCATAAATATTGTGCAAAAATGACATTGGTGAGCTTTAAGCCATGTTCTAACATTGTTCCATCATCAAAAACATACCTAGAGTAGCATGTAGCTTTATTCACGTCTGTTTGATGAATAGTCGGTTGAAAATCCTCTCCCTCCAAAATCGTGTTCTGAACTCCTTCGATGTGTGACGTAGATGATGCTGAGGTCATTTATCCCAGATTCTTCTGCTGTTTTAATCTTTAAATCATTGCCAGACTCACTCTGAACATTTCTTTTGTCTAATCATCACTACAGCTTCTTCAGATCCACTCTTTACTGCAGTGCATTGTGGGTGTATATTTATTTATGTGTATAATTGTCTCTACAGCCAGTAGATGGAGCCACAGCTAAGTCAAAAGTTATTCTCTGTAAAAGTATTTTATTTTTAGTTCTGAAACATGACATGTCAAGAGCAGGTTTAAAGGCTAAAAATAACACCAAAAATGTCTAATATTTTTCCTTTAAAGGCGTGAACAAATGCTCTCAGAAATGATTATAATACATGTGAAACATAAGTCTCCTCATATAGCTGTGGACACATAAACTACCTTATTCAGTTCTTAACAACCTATAATAACAGGCGTTGGTAATGGCAGTGAGTTTTCAGACCATTTCTATCAGATAGAAAATTACTTTCAGATCAAAGGCGAAATGTCTTGATTTCTACCTTGGACCACTCCACGGGGCATGACTATGAATTAGGTAAGACCGTATCTAAGACCGCCCCACCTAACATATGTATTCCTTCCTTTGTTTTAATTAGTTAGACAAGTTTTTCCACCTTTTTTCTTAAAATTCCATGATGTTTTTTCGCTTCTCATTGGTAGGTGACTCCGCATTAACCCTCAGCTCCTTTGATTCCCACATGCGTGCTCTGCTGTAATGTAGACGCTGTTTTTCTCCTTGGTTGCTCGCCTCAGGTTTAATCAAATGACTGCTCCTTCCCTGCGCTCGTGACATATTGAGTATTGTTGCAGATGGTCGCATGGAGCGTGTATGGTGACCCTCGTTCCATACAAATGCAAATGAATCAGAAGAATAGTTGAACGTTTCTGTTTGAAGTCGTTCGGTTGGTGGGGATCCTGATCATCAAAAGCCACATTGATTTAATATGCAGTTTGTTGATGTTTAAAGAATTAATAATTAGTAAACCAGTGACCTGTTTGCAACAGAAACGAAACATGTTTTAAGAGAAGCTTGTTCTCTTTGAGGATAATTGTTTCGGCGTTTTATGCTGTTATATGGCAATTACCAGAGTCTGTTTACAGTTCTCTCATGTTAGCAGCCAAACACACTCTAACTGAAGGCCTTCGTCACAAATAATGGCTTAAAAGGGTAAATGTGTTTAAACGAAAGTGGTCTCTTTAACGTGGATGCAGTTTACTCATGAATTTTTCTTTATTCATTTATTAGGTTCACCATTATAGATTATATTAGAGTACCAAACAACCATTTTGATGCTTTATATTCTTTTCTTTACCCGACCTTATGTGATATTTGTACATGAAGTCGGGTTGACGAAAAAAACAAATCACAGTTTTGTTGAATAATACGTAATTTCTGCTCGTGCATATTTTTAATTTCGTTGCACACTTTTTTGTGGTTATACATTGTAATTCCACATATTTATTGATTTTTTTTTTCACACGTACTGTTCAATTACATTCCAATAAAAATGACTAATACATAAGAAATGTACCAACCTCTATAGACCGCTTAACAATAGAATAAATTTACATCTGAGGGAGCAGAACGAGAGATAATGAAACGTCATTTAGATGTACTGCATTGTAGCCGCAACAGGGGAGAAAATTATCTTAACTATTAATGCATTAATAAATCAGGACAAGACGAGAAAAAATTGCCTGCTCATTGTTTTTTGTAGCTGGAGGCCGTGTGTGAATGTTTGAACCTTTTATCGCGTAGTTATGTGCCTGCTTTCACCGCATTCCTTCCAAATCAACAAAGTGCTTCTTCTAACATGCTTGATTTTGCCTCCAAAATGGCTGACCTTCACATGGCATTTCTCAAAAAACATTTGTGAATTGAAAAAGCCCACATTGTATAGTAGCTTTTGACTAGCGTTGTTTATGCCAGTGGTAAAAATCTCTGTCAAGGTATTTCAGACCGAAACAGTTTTATTGATCACAGTTTTGGGAGTATTTCGTCGTATCAAAAGCAGCTTCACCATTTTCCTATCCCTTTAGCTACAATAGGTGTAATCATGAATAGAATGAGCTGGAGACTGGCTGAGATCTGATAGGCGAAATCAATTGTCTTTGTTCGTAAAGCTGTACCGTTAAAGACACAAAAAGGGAATAACAAAAAGCAACACTCCTCTATAGACAATAGGCAAGATCTGTGTTTCTCCTCACCTGCCGCACGCTCAATTAGCTTTGTGTTGCTGTGTTTATTCAATGTCAGCTCTGATTAATAGGCACAACATGGCGGCAAGAACACCTAAAAATGTAGCGCGGTGTCTGGGTGGGACAGTGTTGGCGTCAGATAGCATCGCAGTGGTGCAGGGCTTATCTGGGCGCCCTCTTGGGGGTGTTTACAGCTGTTTTCTCGTCAAGACAAATTAGTACAACCGAGCACCTTTCACTTTCACCCCGGAGACGGATGGAGACATCATGGTCACCGCTCCTGCCGCATCGGCCGCCATGTTGGGGGCGATTTCGTGATTTGTGTCAGTATTAAATAATGTGCTACTGACTGCTGTTAGTTCCTGGGGTCAAACGAAAGAGAAAACATATTGTGGCTTGCTTTATTCACTCTAATCGGACTTTCTATTCTAATGTCTCTGTTTGGAGTGGTGCTGGGTGCTTGAGCCAGGCTAATGCCCTAAATCCTGACTGTGAAATGGGGGAATGAGGTTATGTTCACAGGGGATAACCTCCCTCAGCAGGGGGCACACTGTCACGTGTGTTTACTAAGAGAAACAGCGACTTCTAACGAAATGTCCTGCCAATCCAGTCACTGTGTCTAATTTAAACTGATTTTTCCAAAAAACCAAGAAGTATATTTGTGGCGTCTTGATTTGAATCTCAAACGTCCCAATAACACATTTGGAGAAGTCTTGTTGTATTAATGCTGCATTTAATCATGCAGTCCAGTAATGAAAGGCGCAGACATGGAGAGACATTCAAGTGCACATGCACGAATCAGCTACAGACATATTAGACATGTGTTTGGATGTGTGCTCACTCATTTTAGATCAGTAGAGATGACAATCTACGGTTACTCCTCCTCGGACTATAACAAGGAATTTTATCTTGATCCGCTACAATAAAATCAATAAATCAGAATATATTTGTAGAGCACAATTCAGACAAAGCATTTCAAAGTGCTTTACAACCATAAAAACAATTTATATTATATAATAATATAAATCACAAAACAACAATAAAACCAAACATAATCACATGATTAAAATAATAAAATGCAGATAAAATTCCCTCGGTCACAGGCACTAAGAGTTAAAATTAACGTAATAAAAAGGGTGTGTTCATTTGAGATGCAGAGAGCAAATAACTTGAGAGTTCTGGTGGGCCAAAAAATCAAATGCATAAATTAATTGTATACTTATTTATGCCAAAACTGTGGTTATATATATATATATATATATATATATATATATATATATATATATATATATATGATGAGCCATTTTATTAGCAATTAAATCTACAAAGATTTGGTGCTAAATGACTAGGCGTCCCTAAACGTCCCTCAGTCCCTGCTCTCATCTATTCTTCGAGCTGCATGTAGATTGGTACAACAGGGGTCCAACAAGTTTTGGGGGCAAAGACAAATTGACTATTTTTATTGAACCTTTGAATCAGGCTCAGTGACGTATACATGAAATTTGAATTTCACAAACTCCAGTAAAATGGCTGGTATTGTAAAGATTCACTGTCCAAAACCATTTACGTTCAAATTTAAGTGCTGTGAGTTCAGGAGTAAAGTCTTACACAGAATCCGATTGAAACAACACTTTGTTTTTGTAGTTTAATTTCTCTAACTGACATGTCATCGTTGCATCTGCAGATCGGTGAGACCCGGCTATAACAATTTGCTGAATGTCCATCTTGTTCCTCTCCCCCATTTCATGCTATAAAATAAAATCATTTTGAGTTTGTGAATTATGTATTAAGATTTTATTGATCGAATACACTTGAGCTTTTACAGTCACATTCTTTGCTGGTTTCATTGTAGCTGAATTCCGACTACTATGATGGATGTAGCAGTTACCCTTTAAAAAATAATTACTAGGTCCTGCTTTAACTGATGTGTAAATACTAGCAATGACAGATGAGAGTGTGTGTGGAAAATGACATTTCTACTGACCATCAAAGTGTTGTTCCCTCGGCCCAGGTGGTAAAGCGCTGCCCCCTGCAGGCACCCATATGTTGCCTCGATGATAGATGCCGCAGCATGGGGGGGGTTTGTGTTTATTGCCTTTCATAATGTGCCACCAGTGTGTTGATGGTAATGAGGACTTTGCCCTGTGATTGTGCCAGTTTAAAATGTTACACTTCATCACCTTTATACCGGGCATCAACAACATTTTGATGGCGCGGTGTCAAGCTCCATGCGTCTGGCCACAAATTAGTAGGTCTTGTTAGTCCAGCATTAGCCTGTCAACACCTCATCTTAATTTCACCACCGAGCACAAGTCAGCCGTATAAATAGAGACCTTGGATTGTATAGCGCCTTGTGCGGAGTGCAGATATGAGGTGATAGTGAGCATAGGTGGGAGGTGTATAAGCGTATTTATGTCTTTGCCACCATGTATGGATGCCTGCATGTGTTGGAAAGAGGCATTAGATGTGATTGTGAATTCAGAACAACATACACTGCAAAAGTAAGAGCACTAGTCTGGATATGGAGTGGGAGAGAGAGACAGACAGAGAGAGAAATAATCCCATGCTATGTTATCCCTGCAAAAACCTGACAACCACCCGCAAGACTGATCTGGCTTAGCATTTGGTGTGTTACGGGCTTGTTTGTGCTCCCGTGATTGGAGCGGGCGGGCTAAGTTGGCCTCATAACAGTCCAGTCACAGTGAAGCCCCAGTGGAGCTGCTCTGCCTGGGGATGGCGGACCTGTCTCCATCTGGCCACACATATCAATAAAGGCAGCAGTGCGCTCTTCTGGGAGGCTGGACCGGCCAAATTCTCTCCCCTGAAGGATCCTTATTAATTGCCCCTATGTTGGTGGAGCTCCGAGGCTGCTTGCTCGCACAACATGCCTTGCTTTGTTGGAGATTCCAAATTCCAGGCATGTATCCCAGAATGCAATTAGTCGTCCCCCATTAGATCAAGCGACACATGTCTTCCCACCTTGCGCACGGTCCGGAATAGCGGTGCGAGGAGGGAGAAAAGAAAGAAATTAGTATGGAAATTAGCTGTCTTCAAAGCCGCTGGCGTTAAAGGTGGCGAGAGGTGCAGGGGACGGTGGCAGCCTCCTTTGCAGATATAGGAGGAAGAGAAAAACGCTGGGATACACAAGGATTGATTTTCTTGGGAGACTCATATCCCTCTGTGCGAAGTGGGATTAAGGAAATGGCACATGAAAGCCATATCATGCTGTTTAGTGTACTGTAATTGTGCATCCACCGCGGAGTAGTCTGGCTGAAGCAGATTGTGTTTTACCAACACATAGTGATTTCTGATCCGCAGAGAGTTGGAGGTCCTTAACATTCTTGAAAATAAACACATTAAGAGTGTAGTCTGTACCCAGGACCAATGGAAGCTGGCCCGAGATGAGTTTTAGGTTGGCTTTCATCACTCCCTGAAGACGGCAACATAAGCAAATGTGACACATAAGCGAGCCCCACCGGTGAACACTGGCTTTAAAGATGGCACCAGGTTTAACGCGGCATTAAACGCAACTAAAGACTTCATAGGAAACATCACAGTATGCCTTCTGACTTTCGGCATATCACATGAAAACAGACTTTTATGCATGTAGCCTCTGAGTCTTTGTATGGAGCTAATGTGACAGGTGTAACACTAAATACTGGTGTGTGTGGCAGCAACAAGAACAAAAAAAGAGGATATTTACACAATTTCACAGAGACTACAAGTAAAAATGTTCAACAAATTCTAACAACAAAAACATAGTAATAGTCTATAACTGTAACTGTATGAAAGGTTCTCTGCATTTTGATCCAACCTTAGGAAACCTTTACTTTCAAAGCTAGATTTCCACCTTACATTTTATACTTGCTTGGTCTAGTTCAGTCATTCGAAAATCACACATTGTTTTGGTACTCAAGGTCAAAAGCAAAACATGTTTTGCGTGTTTTTGGCCAGAAGGTCCGTTTTTGCCCAAGCTGTTGTTAGGTTTTTGTATACTGTTCTATTTACATTTTTTTGTTAATGTGGAACCTTCGAAAAATCACTCCTTGCCCACTTTAAAACTGAATGAATGGAAATATCACCATTATACAATTCAGTAAGTACTCTAAGATGATAGAAAGTTATAAAGTATTTTAATTGAGAATGCATCTGTCAAGTGTCAAATACTGTACTTTCATATCAAAAGTGCTGTGGTCATATTCTGGTTTTGTTAAACAATGTGGAGGGTTTGCCCCCTGCTTGTCTCCATGGAGACTTTTAACTTTAACTACCATGCATGTATTTAATTGCAATTTTTGTAGCAAGACTAGAATAAGACAAGCTACTTTGCCACTGTTGGTAAATGAAATTCACAAACTATAGGAAATTGCTTTGGTGACACAATTCAACACAAAACAGTCGGCACGGTGGCTGAGTGCGCTCGCCTCAAGAAGTTTCTGGGTTTGTCTCCCGGGCCATCTTAGCCTTTCTGGGTTTTTACAAAGAACAATATAACTTTATCACTGCCTTGGGAGACAATATATTAAATTAGCTGTTGCTCCATCTACTGGCCGCTGAGGTAATTACACAAATCTGTATATACACAATGCTATCTAGTTTAGCAGTGTGAGCTGTGACGCAGTTTTAGTGATCGTTATCAGACAGAAGAAATGCTCAGTCTGGTGATGATTTAAGGACTTAAAACAGTAGAAGGATACGTGAGCTCAGTTATCGAAAAACATCACAAATCAAAGGAATTCAGAAAAGTGTTTTTGACTGTCGGAGGGGAGAGGATTTTGTTACCAGGATTGATCAAACAAGTGTGAATGAAACTAAATGCAACTCCAGGTCTGTTGTGACCAAACAATGTTAGAACATGGCTAAAAGCTCAGAAAAGTCCATTTTGCATAATATTTGTCCTTTAAAGTGACAGGTGTTATAAGCAGTGGGGAAGAACCCGTTCTGTTGTGAGAAGTTCTGGTCTGAATAAACAGCAGCCTGCTGCCCGAGGGGAGTAAACATGCATGCTTACTGTGAGCAGGGGTCACCTCACCACAACTGACCTGTGCTTGACCTGGTGACGTTGTCCACTTGTCTCCATAGAGATGGATATGTATAGTGCCATAGTATGAAGCATTCCAGGCAAAGTAATGAGACTGGAGAAGAGCAGTTGGCGGACACTCCACCATAAAAGCTGCATTGCTGCTTTTAACATCTTTATGACAAGAAAACACATATGCAGATGACTACTTTAAATAATGGAATTAAAGATAAAATATGTATATGTTAAGCTCTGACTTTTCAAGGCATATTTAATACGTTCTGTGGCAGTTATATGCAGATATGTCATACAGACTGTTAATTATGTTGGTTATAATTGTGTAACATGTTGGGTTTAATATATAAACCAGAAATGTCACTTCGGCCCCTTTTTGAACACGAGCCCTGGACTTCAGCTCCTTCACCCTCAGTCATCTCATGCAGATGGGCGGCGGCCTCTTTAGGCTGCAGGCTGCCTGGCCCTGCGGCTGTGGGGATTCCTTTCCCCCATGTGTCAGCGAATGTTTACTGAGGCCTGAGGACTGGGGATGGATCACAGCATTTCATAATCCACTGCCCGCACACTGGAGCAGGAGCAAAAAAATCATTTTCTTTGTGTCAACAGTTGTTTCATTCATGGGTAATTTCCCCACAGCGAGCCTGCGCTGGAAGCCACAGACAGATAACGGCCGAGGCACAAAGTGAGAGATTGCAGGAGAGATGTCCACACTCAAGTGCCCCGCTCCCCTGGAAACAGCCTTGCCATTCTGCCTTTAAGCGCGTAGTTTGTATTCCACTTGATTTCTTCTCTCGCATTGATGTATATTAACTAACCATGTACTGAATTTATGAGAGCTTTATACGTCAAAAGATACAGATGATGTCAGCAGTTCTGGATGACTCTGGAATCACTACTCAACACTTTTGGTCGCACTCCCTTGGCTCTGGCTGCGCTCCAAGTGTATCCCACGATCAATGCTCTGGAGTCAGCTGTGGACACTTGCACAGGTAAAACTGGCCCGGACCAGAGCGGCCGGAGTAAATCCAGTTTTACTCAAAGAAATGTGAAGTGTCACGCGGACAGAGCAGTCGAACTTCCTCCTCTTCATTATTTTCAGTGTTGTGGTTAATGAGCCAAGTCCTGCTAGGGGACAGTCTTTGACTACCTATAATGTAAATTATACTCCACAGAGAGCAGGAGCAGCTTCTGCAACCCAAGAGCTTCAAATTTCCCATCAATATGTGTTTTTACTGCAGCGTGCAGCCACTGTTCTGCTGCGGCCCTTTGGGGTCCTCTTCTTCACTTTTCTTACTTGTATCATTTTATCCACACTGACAATTTATAGTCTTTATGCATATTCAGCTGTTCTTGTTCTTGTTTTAGGATTTCAAAAATTTTAAAGTGAAATCCCATGGACTTATTACTTACTATTCATGCACCACCACTCTGCTGTGCTCCTGAGCCATTTCTGGGCAGTACAGACATGAATTTAGGAGCATGCAGACACATGTAGACACCTTCACTCTCAGAAGGTAGTGGATAAACCTACTGCTGTGATTATGTCAGATGAACGTACTGTTTAGCCTTTAAGGTCTGGATATCAAAAGGTATAAAGGATTTTTACAAGATTGAAAAAATGAATACAGTTAAATGAAAAGCTTTACTTTAAAACAATCCTTTTTGAACCCAAGAGATTACACAAAGCAACAATAGCCCCCTAACTGATTTTAATATTAAAACATATAAAACAGAACTCTCTTGGGGAATCACCTCAAAACTATGTTAATGATCTTGACAACAGTCACTCCTGGATATATCAAAAATACATGGGAAAAAGAAGGAATTTGTGTTCATATATTGAGCGTGAACATATATACATCCCAATGGAGAGGCACAAAATATCATGTTTGGACAGAATTCATTTGGAAGAATGCATACAACACTGTACAATGTCAAAGTGCACATCATTCACAAGGAAACTGGCTCTTCAGTATCATGCTCTATTGTTCATAAATACTGGACTGAGATCAATGAGGCACTGCAAACTGTCCTAAATTCTGACTTTAAAATGAAGTACTGTATCTCAGATTTAAAACTCTAACAATGGAAACGATAGATGGACACCTGTGGAATATACTTCTGACTGCAGCAAAATAAAGCATTTTAAAGACAACGGATGACAGGGACGAAGCCAGTAGATTGAAATAACACTGACAATTTGCAAAATGAAAACTAACTTTTTCACTGAATTTGAAAATTGACAAATTTGCTGGACTCTGAGACAAATGGGACAGATACAAAAGGACATATGCCAGACTGACTTTATACAGACTTCTCGTTTTGCATTCTTGCTCTTTGTGTTGTATTATGTTTCTATTTAGCTTTTGGTTTGTATTATATAAAATCAATAAACTGAAAATAATAACTAAAAAATGATACTGTTCAGGCATACAGGGACGGCAAAATCCAGTAAAAACAGAATCACATAAAACCTTTGACAAAAGCGAACATTGCTTGATAGATAGAGTAAATTAGCATCTAGAAAAAGGGATCACACTGGCTTCATACAAAGTGTGAAATCTGATGCAGCTGGCTTGTATCTCAATTCCTGAAGTGTCGACAAATTAGTGCCAACTTTCACTTAGAGCTGATGACAGCTAAATGCCAATGAAATTTAACAGCACCATTCATTTTATGTATCTAAAATAGAAAAGAAGAAAGTATCCAAAAACCCAATACACCCTCAAACTTTGTTTTAGCTTAATATTTTCTTCTAGGCTTGCCTGGCTTTGGAGTTGTTGTAAGGGGAACACATTCATTGACTGACTTGTGTTTTCTGATGTCTTTCATTAATTTTCTCTACAGAGTGATTGATTGGAGCGGTGTGAGATCCGTTCAGCAGGCCAAGTGCAGAAATTGAATTAAGGTGTGAGTTGATAGAGGATTTGTTTACAGGTATGTGTTCGACACGTGTTGTTTATGCGAGCAGTGCAGAGACATCATGTCTGCGGCTGCTCTGAAAAGCACTTTGTTTTTATAACGGTCTGAAGATGGAGCCGTGCATTCTGTCTGCTCTCATCCACTGCCCGACCCGCTCCACTCTGCTTGTCACGCCAATCACTCCAAAACAAAGGACATTTTGATTTTACAGTGGAAAGACTGCAAGGCATGCAAGTCCAATACGTGATGGATGATGAGTCACCAGTGAAAGTGCAGTTATTATTAAAAGTGCAATTCTAAAGTAATTTTGTTTGGAGAGTACTACTGTTTGACAAGAATTACAATCCCAACACAAAACGTATCACACAAACATATCACACACAACATAATGCTGTGATGTAATGCATTCAAGCAAAGTTGCAAAGGTCCTATCTTTAAGATTATTGTAATTTCCAGCTTTAACATGGGCCAATAATGTGACTTGAGTCACATTATTTGTCACAGCAGCAACTCATATCCATAAAAGCTGCTGAAATTGAAATTAAAATAGCTAAAATTACATATATATATATATTTCATTTACTCTTCAGCAGTTTGTGATATATCTTAAAGTGTTGCTCAGTATTATTCAGTTTGTTAAGGCTGACAAATGTTACTGGAGAACTCAAACCTTGCTCACTTGTGGAATTCCTGCCACACTATTGGTCCATGTTAAAGCTGGAGATGAAAATAATCTTACAGGTAGGACCTTTGCAACATTGTTTTGTTATTTTGTACTAATACGGTCCAAAGAGCAGTGATGGGAAGAATAGTTTGAAAAGGTATTTAGTTATAGAATACAGAATACTTGCATTAAAATGTCATTTGTAACGTTACGTGCTCTTATCAGATAACTGTATTCTGAATACTTAGAATACTTTAACATTGAGTTGCATTTTAATACAGTGTGAATAAATGACATTGGATTAAAACTTTAATGTTTTTATTACAATTTGCATTTTCTATTTTTTGGCACTAATTCTGTGAAATTTGAAGCCTAAATTGAATGTTCAAATATCATGATGTATTCTTCTGATTTTAGAAAAGAACCTGTACTCTGAATTTCAGCAGATTAAAGAGCAACTGTACCAGAACACAGTTACTCTAAATTAGTTTTCTTTATGTTCTCTCAGTACATGCGTTCAGTCACTTTCCAAACACTGCCAATGAGGTTGATGTTCCAGGTGTGGGAGAGTGAAAAGGCTCCCATGTCCCGGTTTATAGTTGATTTTGTTCTGCTGTGTGTTTAGTTGAACTACGAAAGCGTGCTGTGACCATAAACCAGGATGAGGGGGGCTTTTTACTCTCCCACACCTCGGATGCTGTCCTAAAGAAGTTGAACTACAGATGGCGCTCTCATTCTGCCTCTACCACCTGGAAGACGGCGCCAAAACTTGTAACAATAGACCCTTTAAAATGTGATGTCATCAAAATTCCAGAATGGAGGCGACTGGAGGCAAAATGAAGTTAACTATGAATGATTCGCTCACATTAGATCTAAATGTGTTTGTGTTGGGAAAAAAGCAACACATTTGAATTTCCAGGGTAGAAAAGTCAGTTAATTTGCTTTTCTATAACAAACGATGGACAAAGTACAATTTTCTAGCCTTGAAATTGTATTTTAGCTTAAAAAATATATAATTTATGGTATAGTATCTATAGCTCTAGATAAAATGAAACATTATTGTGGTCTATGAGTATTTTTCCAGTAAAACCTTTAAATCTGGATTGTTCCTTCATCAAAAATGCAAAAAGTTTATAATAATTTCTTAAAACATGACAATAAATGTGTTTAAAGCAGCTCTGACGTCACTCACATGTGTCTGAGTGGCGCTCATTTTCCAAAACCATCTCAATTTTTCATGTTTTGTGATATTCTGAGGTTAAATCCCAGTTTCTCCAGTGAAATCACAATATGTTGCACTTCCCTTTCGCCTCCTTCTGGATTTAGAATGTCTCGTTTATAAACTCTTAAAGGGTCTAGACACGTGGCAGCAACGTCACATGACACTCCGAAGAAGATTGCAAGCGAGCAATCGAAAGTGTCACGTAAACAAACAAACTCTGGTCTGAGAAAACGATCTCGTAAATAAATGTATTAATCCTGCTGGAATTCAACAACATAAGACCCACAATCCCACTAGTCCGTCAAGCTATTCACTAAAACTAAGGAATTTCAGATTTTATAACAAAAGACTGTTGGCAGCGCATCAGCGAATCTGTGAATGATGGACGGTAATCTCTATGAGCATTATGACATAAAAGCATTAGTAGTGTCTCCCCAGCATGTCAGAACAAAAGACGGGGAGGCGGTTAGCTGACACGCAGACTGCCCCCACACGAGCTCACGAGCCCTCAGTGTTAGATAAGGTGGTAATAAGATATAGTCAAAGCCTGGCAGCTAATCTGATATTTCACCTCGGCCAGAGATAGCAGAGATATAAAAAACGTATTAGGAGTGGGCACTAAGAGGATTAGAGTATGGAAACGGATGTGTGCCGGCGTTTTAATCCACTCATGCTTAACCCTTTGGAGCGAGTGGACAGTCTGCTATAAACAAACAAAGGTTATTTAGCTTTCACTGGACACAAACACCTCGACTGTGCTTTGTTCATCCTTAAAACGTTACAAAACTAAATTTGTAATGCTTTTTAATACCTATGTAGACAAGCCTACAGTACAGCTAGCGGCCAATGGTCTTAGCGTTCATGCCTCACAGCAACGTACCTGGTTTGGCTGAGCTTAAAGTGCGTATGACGGGTTTTTATGATTTTATAATTTTGACTTTATTCAGTGTATTAATACCTCTTGTTAATATAAATTGTAGTTTTGCATCAATCAGGTCGCTGTTTGTGGAGAAAAGTTGAAAAATCTGTTGACAATTACAGGAAGTAATCAAACTGATGACATCACACTGGGGAGACAAAGGTCAGGCATAATTTACACAAAATAAACTACTTTTTTGACCCTTTAAACTTTGATTCAACAAAATAAAGGTGTTCACGTGGGTTTTTTTTTGTCAAATGAACAAAATCTGTGACATTAGATGAGTATTGGCCACTGTACACTATGGTAATTTCCTAGCGTGATGTCATCCTTTACAACCAGGAAGTAAAATTTAAAACCTAAAATATAGCTAAACTGGGGTTAAATTGGTACAGATTTTAGTAGAAATGTGAATATATTTATCTTAACTGCATTTTAGTTAAATGTGTATTTCAATCTGTCATAGGCCCTTTAAATAAAGACACATAAGGGATACGCATGCTTTTTTGTGCATTTTTATTATCATTCATTGTCCTGTATTGCTCTATTTGGTTTCACTGTGGCATGAAATGAATACAGCAAAGGTTTTGTGAAAAGCTCTCCAACAATATAGAGCATGTTTGTGTAACTAAGTTTTGTTTTTGTTTTTTACCTCAAACCGAACAGGGACTGTGGACCTTGCAGAAAATGTACATTTAGGGCACCAAAATAACCTGTTGTTTATATGGATATGACATTGAACTATTTACCAGAACAGGATTTTTTTTGTCCCCACAAAGCACAAGGTCTCCAAGAGGCTGTGCACACACATTTCAGTCTTCACAATGTGACGTGAACCTGAGTAGTTTGATTAACATTCTGCGTCCTGCGACAACATGCACTGGCCCTGTCTCCAGGTATTCACAGTGGGCTGGAGATTGACATTTACCGCTTGATTTGGTAAGTGTGTGTGAAATTTCTGTCACACATGCATTTCTCAGGCTTGTGTGCATGTGTGTGTATCTGTCATGTCACTTTTGATATTATGTGCTCCTTGAGTCAGCGCAGCATTATTCCCAACTTTGGAGACACGAGAGGTGCAGAGAGGGCAATTTAATCCTGCTCTACCACGCCCCGCCTGCACCTTTAACTTTGCATCATATCTGAAGAGCTGCGCGAAAGGTGAAATCGCATGCTGTTGACCTTTTGACCTATGTTAACGCTTATATTACTTTCAGGGGGCCAATAGTGGCGAGAAAACCTTCAGCGCAATCAAAATGAAGCCATCACTCCGAGCCGGACAGCTGTTACGTGGGATATGAGCAGACAGGCCCAGGGGAGCACTTGCGTTCTGTCATCCAGGTCTGCCCTAGAGAGTGGGCGGGCGACGGGGCGACCAATAGCCTTTCTGTCCCGGGACGTGAACCTTGTGACCACTGGAAGACGTACGTGCGTGTCACCTCACTGAAGGGCATGACCGTTAATAAATCACAGCGTGCAGAGGGTGGTGGAGACAGGCAGAAATAACAGGTGTCAATCTTCATTACGTGTGAGCTGCTGCCTCTCCAAATCCCAAATTATCTCTCAATTAAGAAGAAAAATGAAGGCATGGATGCTTGTCCGAATCGACATCCTAATTAATTAGTTCTTTACTCTTGAAGAATTGATGCATGCTTTGTGTCACCTTGGAAGGGCTTCTGTCTGTTGGATTGCAGATTCTGTGACGCTTGTCTTAGTGAGAGGCCAGATGGCAATTCTGAAAGACAGCTTTGTTTTTAGAGTCTTGAATGTTATGATGTCACTATGACAGAGTATAAGGACCATGCAGATGCAGCACGGGGTCTGGAGCACTGTGTCCACCCCTCATACCGTGGGTGTTCCAGACATACTGCCACTGATCTAACTCTACGCACAGCTCCACAAGCCCATTAACAGGCGCTATGTTGTAGCACAAATAGCCGCTTGAACGGTGAATTTGTGTTTAGAAGGGCAGTGAGCCAGGAATCAGAGTGGATTATAGGTGAAGATTGTGCCGAGACGCTCCACGCCCGGGTCACTTCCCAGTAGTACATGGGTCACTCCAATATCCAATAGAATATTTTTTTTTATTTAGAATGTCCCTCACAGTGTTGGGTGTAACTTATTTACTAATGCTTAGTAATATAATGATATGTAATAATCTATTATTATATTACATTTGTGACCATCTAAAAGCACATATTTGACTCACTTATACATTACAAATAAAACAATCCCTAAGAAACGTAATTACGTAAGTGTAAGTAGTTTAATTGTATCAAGTAAATGGTAATGTGTATGAAATAACTTCACCACTTTTTCACATCTTCTTAACTCACTACAGCCCATCCTTGGAGTTGTGTCTTAGTTAATTCACATATGTGTGAATAATACGGTGCAGTTTTGCTAATGTTTTTTTTGTCTCGGGTTCATATATGTTTTCTGTAACATGATGTGAATGTGTTTGCTGTTTTGTGTTTCCTCTTTTTACAGGGACTTATCAAGGGCGTGACAACAGGGTTTCCAAAGGGCATTAAAAACATTAAACGTCATTAAATGAATTATGGCAAATATAAGGCCTTAAAAAACACAAAAAAGCATTCAATTCCACAGGCATTCAATCTGAAAACTATTTTGACAAAAGAGTGTGTTCTGGACTTATTGAATCAAGATTTTAATAGCTTTCATTAAATAATTAATAAGGTCAATGCTAGGTTTCAAAACATACATTTCCATAGTTAAATTATTAGTAGTTTATTATAATCTGGTCATTCTGCTGCCCAATGTAATGGTTACAGTAGTTTTGACACCATAAAAGTGTAAAGTTTTTGTTTCAACGTTGCGGCATTAAAAAGCATTACATTTGAATTGCTGAAACCTGCATAAACCCAATAAAAACCATAAAACCAACGAGGAGGTTGCAGTATTTAACAACCCTGGCTTTCAGCAGATATGACATGACTGGGTCCAGCGACGTTAGACGACAGCAGCAAGTGGACCGGTCCTTCTAACGGGAAGGTTTGCTGTTCAAATGACACCTTCCTCACATCAACACTTGACCCATTTTGCCTGATTTGATTTGGGTGATTGTTGGAGAGGCACAATCACACGATGATTCATGATTCATTGCAATACTTCATTCAAAATGGATATTAGCATTCTGATTGTCACTCATAATTTCAATTGCGGTCCGTGGTTTTTGGGACTTTATCAGCGTTTCATTTTATTTCGCATATGTTGAGCGAAAACGTGATTGAATAGCTCTCACACGTGTACAATGTAAGGTGGACAATGCAGCGGTCTGGAATATGGCGCTGATTGATTGTCGGGCATAAAGGTCTGCCTCATTCCTCCACAGCAGAAACTCACTGACGACATAATTGGCTATACTGTGAAATGGTCTTGGGTTTTATTATCAAATCAGTTGTGGTGAATTAAAGTTGTGTCTTTCATCCTGTCCTCTCATTTGTTATTTAGTTTCCCTGCTGCCGTCCCCCAGGCTTGGCTTGTAACAGGCAATTTCATCCTTACAATCAATTACAGGTTGATTGTCAAGGGTTTACTGTGCTGAGAAAAATGTGTCAAAGATTGGGAATATGATTTTTTTTTGTACCAACTACATAGCAAAAGAAAAGTGCCTTTGTGTCTCTGGTGAATAGAACGAACAGGAATTGCTCCAAATATATAGGTCTTTGTTGCAATTGGCAGGTTTTTTTTTGTCAATTGAATGTTTCAGTGTAACTAGTGTCCCCGTGAATAGCGCAACGTCGCAGATGGCTTGATAAAATCTGAGAGAGAATGAGAAAACTTGTAATCGTGCGTGAGAGCATCACACGTTATTGCCGCTCGTGGCTCTCTGTGGGAGGGCACCTGTGGTAAATATTTATCATATTTTTACATTTGTGAAGTTGCAGTTTGTGAAGACATTTTGAAAAATACAAGTTTAACATTTAAAAGTAGTAAAAAGTGACATGCAGTTGGAAATAAAAAGACAGCGAATAGTCAACTGATACATCTGTCTGACAATTTAAAGGGTCAGTCAACAAAATAAAGCTGTTATCAGGCATGATTATTTGTCAAATCATAACTATTGTATAATTTATGGATGGATTTTGGCCCTTGTTTTCAAAATGGTTGCTAGGTAACAGTAGTGGAATTACCTTACCTCTGTCATATTTGCTGTCCAAACAGGACGTAATATTATATACTTTATGAAAACTGTCAAAATGGAGACAAACAGGCAAAATGTTTAGTAAAATCTTAAATGTTAATGTTAAATGTAATTTTCACTACATTTTAGTGAAATGTGTCATCTAATCTGTCATATAGACTTTAAAAGTGAAATGTGTATTACACTTTCTGAATAAGAGTCTCCCATTCACACAATAACACCAGCAATTGTTTTGGTGCTATAAATCGTCAGCCTTTTGCAGATGTGTAGACTATTAGTTCTCTACATATTAACTGGGTTTTCTCACTCCTAATAGTAGTATATCTGCTAAACTTCCACCCTCATGCTCAAATGGAAAGGCTACCCATTGCCCTGCTTGTCTATGTCAGCCGGTCTGATATGCATTTGGTTCATGCAGTCATAGCTGTGGTGATATAAAGTCAAGGGGAACCAAATGAAGGCTTGGCACAGTTAGACACATGAGGAGCTGACCTGTGCTGCTGTGCCAACCTTGGAGTCACCACAGGGACAGATTCATGTTGTTTTGGAACTTTCAAATCTGATGGTGATGAGGTGATGCTGCTTTTTTATGGCTGTAGCGTTGAGGCAGCTCACCAGAGCGTCTGCTGGCCTCTTATTCAGGCCCTTCTCTGGTGTAGTGGGGCAGCCACATCCTACCACTGCCAGCACCCACACCCTCTGCACAGGGTTAGATTACTGAGTTTATTTTTCTTTTTGTGATTTATGCAACACAGCGACAACAGAAAAGCATCAAACCTATTCAGACTGGATCAGAATGAGGACATCAGAGCTATATAAGCTATTATAAACCTTATATTTTCTGAAAGTACAAGCTTTTCTATTGAAAGACAAGATGAGTGCTGCTCGATGCCGTAACTGTGCACAACTGCAGGTTATGGGTGTGTCGTGGCACTAACATGTCCTCTGAGCTCTGTCATCTCTCTGACCATGCTCAAATCCAGCTAACTGACTACTAGTACTGTTACTCTAACTACACCACTACTACTAATACTGCTACAACTACTATTACTACTATTACCTTTCCCCTTCCGTCTGTACAAGACATACAAACGTAGATTTGAGCCTCTGCATTGATTTTGTTCCTTTTTTTTAACATAACATGCAATTTCATGTTGATTTTGTACATTTTTTCCCATCCATGTCATATAAAAAGACATCATCAGTGACATAGTATTAAGCATAGTAAAATGAATGAAAAGGAGCACAAAGAAGAGCAATTTTATGTTTTCTGACTCCCTTTTCAACTTGTACTTAACACTGCAGGTTTAAAAGCACATTACACTAAACATTTGCATTTAATAACACACAGAGATGTGTTGCAGACAGATATTCACCCATTTAAGCGCAACAATTCGATTTTCTTTTTCATACTTATTTTCACAGCAATGCATCATTCCATTACCTTGGAACTGAATCTGGGTTTGTTGAAACTGTTCTTGTTTCAAAAAAACCCTTGAATATTTACATGTAATAATGTTTTAACATGAAAATCATAACATTATGTGATCATTTGTATGTAACGAGGACAACAAGGTCAGTAAATTCAATCAACACTGAGCCGCCTTCTTTATGTGTTATGTCTCCACTTTAAAAAAGTTACATATTGTTTCCATTGAGAGTAAATGTTTGCTTGGCAACAAAAGCTACAATAGAATGTGAAAAATGCCTCATTATTTACATGGTTGTGCATTGCAGGTTGTCTGTAGTCGCAAGTGAGTGGTTGTATAACACTGCATTTGAAAGTGAAAAGGTTCTCATAACCTTGTAGAACGGTTTCCAGTACTACTATTCAACCATTAACATCAGCACACTGCAACAAATTCTAAATAAGTTAAAATGATTTGAATTCAGGATAGTAATCTTAATTTCAATACATTTGAAAAGTTAAAATTTGATTGCTTAATTGATTGATTAATTAATTAATTTTACTTAACTCATTGGCAAATTTATTTTCTTAATCCAAGTGAAATTAACTATTCCGAATTGTGTTGAATTCAATGAAATATTGTACGTCACATAAGCAATCAACTCTAACTGGGTCAAAACAACCCGCTTTAAGACTCGGGCCATTTTAAGCAAGGCTACATATTGAATTTTTACAGCGCCATGTTGCTCAGTGCTCTTCTTCTCCTCTTCTTCTGTCCCTGACTCAACTTGCTTAGCAAATTGTCAGACATCCTACAAAGAGAAATTTGGGCCCTCAGGGGTCCTGTGGAAATTGCACCAATGGCAGTTTTGTCTGGGGGCAGCTGCGGGGCCTAGACAACACTCCGCTTAAGTATGTTGACACACCAGAGGGGATGTACTTTCTCTAACTTCACACAACCCTCACAGCTCCAGACTACAACTCCTGTCATTCTCTGCTCAACCTGTCGCTGTGGGCCAACTTTTCTGACAAGAAACATAGGGTCCCATGACATGTTTTACTATTAAAGGTAAGCCTCGTCATTCTTTTATGTCACTCTAATGGTGCGCGTATAACCTGAGTGCTGTACACATAGGATTGTGATCGGATTCATTTTGAACTGCAATAATCAGCCAGAGTTTTTAGACAACAGGTCTGCTGCTAATTCTTAAGTGCGTTGTTTTGAGCAGATTTTGGAGCAATAAACTTAAAAGTTGTAAAATGTTACTGGGTGGAGAGCATTGATTTGCTGCCCCTGTGCTGTTGTATCTGCTTAAAGAAAATCCTCTCCACTGTCCTCTTCAACACTGGTCTGCTGGAAGCCTCAAAAAGAATGAGCTGGTAAGGAAGGCAGTCTCTGTAGTGGGGGCAGAGCTTGAGTGATTAACATCTGAGGTAGAGAAGAGAGCCCTGAGCAAACTCCTGTCCATCATGGACAACCCCCAGCACCCCCTGCATTGCACCTTCACTGGACAGGAGCGCACCTTTGGAGACGGAATGTTGTCTCTGTCACGCTCCATAGACAGGCTCTGGATGTCCCAGGCCGTACCTTTATAATGCATCCCTCTGACCAACTGACGGGTGCAAACAGATGTCAACGTTAAATATTTTGATTTGCTGCTGCCTAACTTTGAATTTCTATCAGGATTAATAAAGTATCTATCCATCCATCCATCCATCCATCCATACAATATGTCTGAAAAGCTTGGCTCTCACTGTGCACCAGTGCATGTTGTTGCTGCTGCTAAATAGCCATTTCAGAAAGCTCCATGCCCTTCATTTCCAGAAGAGGGTGATAGATTGACTTTACTTCAAGGTCATAGTAGGATTGCACAATTTGTGAAAAATAATTGCAATTTTTCTGAAGCATTGCGATAAGATTTACGATGTGTTATAATAATGATTCTGCTCAACACTCCAAGAGAACTGACAAAAAGACAGAAAAAAGCCTTTCAACGAATCACATATTTCAGATACTAAATATTGATACTGATACTATCCTGTTTGTACAGATCTAAAGTACAGTGTTAAAACAGAATCAAACAGTATATTTGTTCTGTTGTTATGGGAGGAAATTATGGCGATTCAAAAATTCCAGCCTTTGCAATTCGCTAATGATGTCAATACAAATTGCAAGTTTGATTGAATTGCGATTAATCTTGCAGCCCTATAGTATAATATATAATACGATGTTTTTATACACATAATTTCAAGGTATCCAATTTAAATGTAAACGTATTAACAATTAATGAATACAATTACCTGACATTTTTCTGCTAAATTGAAACCTGTGTGTAGTGCAAGAATAGTGACAACCAATGCAAGAGATCAGCTTTACAGAGAGAAAAAATCCATAAAAGGTATACAACGGTCTAAACACAATGAAAGTAGACGGCAGACAGTTGAATGTGACTTCCAGACTGCAGCCAGCCTGTAGGTCGGCACGCTTTCTTATGTTTACATCTAGTCTGCCATGGAGAGGATCCTAGGAGAGGGAGATAGAACTTCTTAATGCACGCACAACACTCTACCGGGGCACAGTCGCTTTGAAGTGGTTATTAATACACAAACTCAAATTCCTGCAGGGATCAAGACGAGACACAGTAGCATGGCGCGAGGAGGAAGCTCATTTCTATCCCTTTGATAGATTAACATGTAAGTTTGATGCCTCCACTGCTTCAGAAGAAGTTCAATTAAGCAGATTTTGCAAGGTGACAAGGACCACAAGTCTTATTTATCTTTCTACAACGCTTTATTGCTTGTCTGATAAAAGAAAGTTGGCCCACTCGGATTTGTTTAGCTTTTTAGCTAGTTTTTCCCCCCTTGTAATGTAAAATTTTTCATTAAACATAGTAGGCAAAGCAAGACAAGTTTATTTGTAGAGCACAATTCGTACACAAGGCAATTCAAAGTTCTTTACATAACAGGAAAAAATGCATTAAAATCACAAAACACAGATGCCTACGTCATATCTTCAGGAAGACTGTTCCCGATTTAGCTGCATAAAACTGAAATGCTGATTCCCCATGTTTAGTCCTGACTCTTGGCACCAGCAGGAGGCCTGTCCCTGTGGTCCTCAGATTGCGAGATGGTTCATATGGCACATATGGCACCGACATGTCACAATGTACTTTGGTGTTTGGAGAGACTTAAACACAAGCAGAGCTGTTTTAAAGTCTACTCTCTGAGCCTGAAGCCGGTGCAGAGACCTGAGCACAGGCTAATGTGCTCGTACTTCCTGGTTCTTGTCAGGACCCGAGCAGCAGCGTTCTGGATGTACTGCAGCTGTTTTACAGCTCGTTTGGAGAGGCCAGTGAGCAGCCGTTACAGTAGTCTAATCTACTGGAGACAAATGCATGGATAAGTCTCTCCAAGTCTGGTTTAGACACTATACCAGTGGCGGCTGGTCAATAGAGTGCAGAGGTTAATGTTAAACATAATCTTAGTACAGTGATCCCTCGTTTATCGCGGGAGTTGCGTTCCAAAAATAACACGCGAAAAGTGAAATCCGTGAAGTAGTCACAGCTTTATTTTTTATTATTTTACAATGCAATACTGAACTATGGAATGAAACCAAAAACCAAAACCTGTTTTAAAGCCCAAAATGTGTTTAAAACAATAATTTTAATATAGTAATACAAGGTTGGAAACATTGTCACTCGCGTATTTCACGCGTATGTCCCAGCTGTGCCTCTTCGTCCTGACTCCGCTCCGCTGTAGCGTCTGTCTCTACTGAAGGCGCAGGTTATGGGTAGTTGTTGGCGCTCTTTCTTTTTCTGAGCAAGAAGATTTTTATAAACGGATATGCCACCTTCGATTATATTTGAGAACTGCAATGAACAACTCGTCAAAGGGTCCCGTTCTTGTGCGTGCGCTGAAGTTCAGTGGATGCACTGTAAAAATATCCGCACTGTAAAAAAAATCCGTGAAGCAGCGAAGCCGTGAAAGATGAAACGCGATACAGCGAGGGATCACTGTACATTATTTAGTTAATTTGTTTGCCCACTGCGTGCGCTAAGTCTGTGCACACAGAAGGAGTGTGTACAGTATGTGAGAGCCTGAACTTTTGAGTCGGAGGGAGGAGCATCTAAGGGTATGTGCCCTTAGATTACATCACAGCCCTAAAGCACTGCCTTCAGGTGCAGACAGGAGAGCACTTGAGAACGTTGATTGGAATTTGCGTATTTCTGTCATATTTCTGACCTATTGAGATTCAGCTGCAGCTCTGACCTGCTTTTAGTCACAGACTCTGCTTTGCCACATTTTTCTTCTGTCTGTGATGAATATTTCAGCTTTCTAATCTTCAACCTTGTGTCTACAAATGTAAAATACAGACATCATTTAATCATATAAGACGTGTTTGTGGAGGTTTATTTTTTACTTTTTTTTTTTATATAGATGTTTTATAATGGCGCACCCCTAAAAAAATATACCGCCAGCAGCCACTGCAGTATACCATTGATTTTGGCAATGTTTTTTAGGTGGTAAAAAGCTATTGATGTTATTGATTTGATGTGGCTGTCAAAGTTCAAGTCTGAGTCCATTATTACCTCCAGATTTCCAACTTGGTTTGTAGGTTTCAGAGCGAGACACTGCAGGTGACTGCTGACACTTTCTCTATTTCTGCCAAAGGTGATGATTTCAGTCTTGTCTGACTTCAGCTGGAGAAAACTCTTTTGCATCCACACGCTGTATCTGTTGGATGCAGTGACAGAGTGAATCCACTGGTCCATATTCACTCTGCTCATGACCATAGTATGAGCAGGTGTTTTATCAATATAAAGGTTGTGCAAGTGAACCAGCCCCGCCCCCTGCTACTCAATAACTCTGTTTCCATACAGTATGAAGCAATTTTGTAAGAGAAATGGGCTATGATGTGGTCTGAAAAATAATGCAGCAGTGGCACAGTGGGTTAAGTGTTCATCGATTAGAGGGTAGCAAGTTCACACCTATTCTGCCAGGTTAATGGGCAAGGCATTTTGCCTACATTCCCCACTCCTGATTGGTGTGGATGATTGAGAAGACCGGCTCAACGAGAAGCAAAAAGGCGCTCACAACAGGCGTTCAAATTTTTAGACAGGCCCTTTGCTGCATTTCCGAGGTATCTGTACCTTTTACCCTCCAGTCAGACGACCTTGAGGGCAGAGGTTTTCTGGACTGTCTTCCTATAAATAAAATACGTGCCATATACATTTAAACCATTAACATCACAAAAATGACTCTGCAACTATTGTTTGCTCATACAATTTTTGTGCCTCTAAACTACCACCAGAGTCCATATAGGGTCAGCGGTTGTTTCAATAGCTGTAAATTTCACTATCAGACACTATCAATCTTTTCTCACATAACTGCAATATCACTCATCACACAACTTGTCACTCTGAGTGACCCACGACCTCCGGACATGATAACCAATTTACCCAGTCTCCTCTGGTACGAGAGTACTGCCTGCTGTTACCGAATAAACTGTCAAAGTGTGAAATGTAGAAGTAAATGCCTGTGTATGACTGATGTGTGCGGTATATGACTTTTGAGCTAATTCCCAGAGGCCAATGTGCAAAATGAACAGTCCTTTTCATGAGGTGCACCTATAGCTAAATGTGTGAGAGTTGCTATTTTAGTTATTTTGTAAAGGCACATGTGGCGTTGAAGGAATACCTCTGACAGGGGACATTAGCTACAAAGCTACAGCTGCTACAAGCCTCTGTGCTTTTATGCTTAACTCTACATTGTTGAGTGATAAAATAATATGTAAATTAATAAATGAAAGAACGAACAATCCTCCAGTGATAATGACCAGTACAATTGTGCAGAGACTTTATAATTGTTGTCCAAAACATTTGATTGAGTGAATGGTATTTTCAGTAAAATAAGGTTCACTTTTACATTCGCCAAATCACAACTGACTGATCCAGGACCAAACCGAAACTAAATCTGGATTAGATCAGGACTAAACAAGCTAAATCAGGTCCAAACCATGTCCAGATCAGGGCTTAAATGGGCCCAATTTAGAACCAAATAACAATGAACGCATCCACATCCGAATGATGATCACAACACAAGAAGTTGGTGTCATTTTTTTCCAGTATGGCAAGAAATACTCACACTCTTGTCTCCACACAATCCATATGTACAATACAATACACAGCAGACAACACACGTAAATAAACATGTCACATCAAGGATTGGTTTAGAGTACGAATGGCTATAGGAAAGAAACAGTTTTTTAAATCTTACTCATTTAGACATGATGGACCTGTAGCGCCCCCTAGAGGCTAGGAGTGTAAGCAGTGTTAGCAGGTTGCGTGAGGTCCGGGGTGATTCTTCTTGCTCTCTGTGTGATGTGTTTGTGATAGAGCACGTCCATCGAGGTGCGAGTGCGGTATGTATTATATATCATAGTGACAAGCGCTTGATTGTCCCGCTAAACCACAACAGCATCCGAAAATAAAAGACACAAAACAAGCCCAGGTTTCCACTACTTGGATGCAGAGGAACAGTGTGTACCACCGGTGAGACGCACACCACAGCTTGAAAACTACTTGTGCTTCCCTCAGTGTGTGATAAACTGTATGTTCTGCATGCAGTCGTGTCTACAGCCTCATGCTGCCTGGCCCATCTCCTCTCTCTGTGTGTCTGTGTTTGATGAATAATGAATGTGCGGGACACATGCAGTTACCATTTGGAGACAGTTTTCTGATGAATGATTAGCGGCTCCACTGGGTCTGTATTTGCATAGGAGATGAAAACGTCCAGAAGGAGACACAATGGCTGTTACAGTTGCACCCACCTCTGAGCGCTGAGTGTGCAGGTCTTATAATGCCATAATCAACCGGCACAGTGACCCAGCAGGGACGCGTGAAAGTAGGGCTGAAGTAACCTCTACCTGATTTTTACTGTTTCGAAACATGAAAAACAGAACTAGTTCATGAGCCAGATTTTTGGCGTATAAATCTGTTTTGCCCCAGTACAGATATATTGTATAAATGTTTAGAAGAATGAAAATCAGACCATTGCACTCACTCTGCATGCGTCCATTTAATAGGGCATTTTATACTACAAGAAGCAGGAAGTGTACCATTAGCATGCAAATGTTTGTTAGTTTTACTGCGGCCAGCAAAATCCGTTCTCGTTTTCAGGATGCTGGGACTGATAGTCAGATTAGTTTATTTTGGTCACAGGCATATTTGGACATTATTCCAGTTGCAGTAACCGAAAAGGTATAGGCTGAAGTATATTCTTATTATTATATGCCTTCCCTTTATATCTCACCTTCGTAATACAAGTTGTGTGAATAAATTAAGTCCGTCTTGTCAGTGTATGGAGTTGAGGAGACATGGATTTCAGGGTCTCTGCTTTGTACCTGAGAATCTGCTCTTGTGGAGGCCATGTCTGGCACTATAGATGGGGATAATAAAACACTTTTGCTGCTATGTCTCACTAATATGATCACTAAGTTGAATCACACCCGGTTTCACAAGCTTTCAAATGAATTAAAATGAACTCTTAAGAAACATTCCATTCAGGTGCAGATGGGTCTGGAATTGTACCATGAAGGGCGTCAAAACACTCCTCTAACTTGGGACGGTCCACCACAGCCACTAATTTGTTTTGCACGTGTCTCTATAACGCCAAAGACATTCTCGCTTCATTCAGAACAAAACACATAACTTTGCCTCTGATGTACCTTGATTCTGCACAAATCTGCTCCTTGGTGGTATTTTTTTTCCCAGTTTTACTCATAAGCGGCCATGTTTGTTCACTCTGATGGGTTAATCTGCCTGTCAATCACGCCTATTTGAAATCGGGCAGACGGGATATGATTCCAGACCAAAACATCTTTGTAAAGTAGTGTCAAAGCACGAGGTATTCGCTGGTCAGGCAAGGGTGTTCCAGTGGGACAGCTGAGAAGGCCCTCTTTTCCCAGGTCTCTTGCTTTTTGTTCTGGTTGGGGGACACTGGAGGCTGGCATCGGCTTTAGTGGAGGAGTAGACGGCCAAAACAACGTTGAAGAGCTTGGACTGGACGCACTGGGGTATAAGGAGCCAGTGGATCGACAGAGTTGTGGATGTACTGGTGGAAGAGTCTGGAAGGAGAACCATAGAACAGGATGTTGTCGTATTCAAGGCAAGAGGTGAAAAAGGTGAGGATAGGCTTTTAGGAAACTGTAAAAAAGAGGGATGGGCAGAGGCGGACAATATTTTGGTGATTTGTTTTGTGAGTGAAGGATTTGTCAATTGTAGATTTTGGGGAGTGCTTTTTGGTAATGATACATGAGTTTTGTCCAAATAATCCCCATTGGTCCCAAACACTTACCAAAACCTACAAACCTTTAGCGCTAAAGTATGGAAAGGTTGTACTGGGTGAAAAAAAAAAAAAAGAAACAACAAAAAAATCACAACCAATTTACCTTCTAAAGACAAAGAAAATGTATAGCTTTAGATGAGAAGTTCTGTATTTTATTTTCTGTAAGCACAAACAATTGGAAAGTGGGGCAGGATTGGCACCTAGAAAAATGTTTTATGTCAAAACCTTCCCATAGCTCTAAAAAGTTGGCTATACTTTAAATTAGTTATTGATTTGGCCTGACAATTCTTGGTTCTAGAAAATGTTTGAGCTAAGGTGTCTGACCTTCCACTGAAAATTTGGCTGCAACATAAATACACTAAGTATTAGTCAAATGCGCTCTATGAAAGCCTCTTACAAAATAAAACCTTTTTTTCTTTCTTTTAATCAACAGCAGATCCATTTTGATCCCTTTTCTTACTTCAGACCATGGTGACTCATCTTGCTCTCAGACACATTTTTTAATCCACATTTTTTATCTTTCATTGTAAAGGACAAATAAACTGTAGGTAGCTGGGTTTTGTGCATGAAAGAGCATTCTTGTGCGTGTTATGACAATATTGTAATTAGAGGCATACATTCTATGCAAAAATGAACTGAGCCTTATGTCATCTGCAGAACCCTTGGCAATGTTTACACCACAGCTCATTTTATTGACAGTAGTCACAGACTGTTGACATAGTAATAGAATGTGTCAATAGCAGATAAGTTGAGTGGGTGAAACACGCTTATTATATTCTAAAAACACACAATTGTAACATTTTACATAAGTTCATTTATAGCACTTGTACAGCCTGTACAATTACAGGAGTTATCAGACTGTAAAGAGGCATACTTTATAAAAGCCTGTTGTTTTTTGTTGGACTTTTGCACAAACAACAAGACTCACCATCTTTGTTACATTTGCTATGATTCACAGAAAACACTGTCAGTTCCACACCACTCTGCTTGTGCAAAGAAGCTGGGGCTAGCTGTCAATGGTCAGTGTTTTTTGGTGAAATTCATATTTCAAAGTTCTTAGAATGCGTGTCAGAAAAAAAAAAAAAAGCATTTGTTAACAAGAGCCTTGCTGTATACACCGGTGTTTTTCAAACTTTTTTGAATAACAGTATACTTCTTTTTGTTGAAAAGATTCTGTGGAACACCAAAAAATAAATAAATCTTTATATATATATATATATATATATATATATATATATATATATATATATATATATATAATGTTTTTAAAGGAAGGCACCCCTGAAAATACCTCAAGGCACAGAAGAGTCCCTGGCTCATCTGGGACAGTCACTTTCACTCAAACTTAGGACTTTTCTGAAAGAGAGTCTTGTTCATTTGTCCAGGCCGGACAACCTGGGGATTGAAGATATTTAATCAGTATACCCTTCTTTCTTTCGCTTCTTCCAGGCCTCACTCACATTGCTGTAAATAAGTTAAATTTTAAAAATTGTCAATGTCAACTTTATTTCTATATGACATTTACAACACCAGCTGCCCAAAGTGCAAAAGTACAATATTATTACCGACACAACAAATAACAATTAACGTATTAAAAGCCAATGCAAAGAACTATGTCTTAAGAGCGGATTTAAAAGACTCAGATGGAGCAGCTCTGATCTGCAGAGGGAGACTGTTCCACAGCAAAGGCCCTTTCTCCTCGAGTTTTTAATCGGGATCTGGGCACATTTAACAACAACTGATGTTCTGACCTCTCTGATCTGGCCGGGACAAAAGATGGTAAAAGCCCAGTGAGGTATTCAGGGCCAGTCCCAAATTGCAGTAAATCCACAATTTATCCACAAGCGCAGGTCTAATTTGCAATATAAGTAAATGAGATATTTGATGTGACTAATACAGTAAATCTGAAATCTGATCTATGTTTGTCCTTTTAAACATTTTTGGATATTACGAATAAAATTGTGGTCTTTTCAGAAAAAAAAAAAAAAAAAAAGCAATAAAGGATTGTACCTTTTAAGCAGCAAAATCATTGGCAAAAAATATATATATAATTTTAAAAAAGTGAGAATGTTTGACGTTCACTTCTGGGGTCACAGCATCCTGGCAAATGATTGCATATTTTGTTAATTTGATAGATTCCTATCTCCATGTTTTTATTTACTGTTTTCAATGTAATACTTGTTGTACATTGTTTGATAAACTTACATACTTGATTTGTAAAGACACCAAATCGCTAGGCATTAAACCCAAATGCTACTCCAACTATGCAAACAGTGAATTACTCCTGGTTGAGCTGCTGCAGAGGCAGGGAGCACGATGACTTACAACCGTGCTGCTGTCGCCTCTCTTGTTCACTCCCAGATACTCTACTTTGAGATTCGGGTTTAGCAACCTCCAGCAGTTGTCTTCACAGCCCTATCGTGTGGTATATATCAGTGAGAGAAACAAGAGCAGAAGACAGACTCTGCTGCTGAGCTCATGCTGCTCAACACAGTTAATAACAAAGGTGTGATGCAGCGAGGATGACATTTACAGTTTTATTTTGTTTCTATTGTACATCCTTATACTCAGGTAAATACATGTTTGTATTGTAAAATCTAGGAAATGGTAAGGATGCCTGTTTGATTTGCAGGTGTGCAAAGTAACTCATGACAAACTCTCACCTTACAGTATATGAGTCCATTTTGTAGGTAATTATTCTTTTATTGGTCGATTTTTATTGCCATTGTCAGTGAACAAAATTCACAAACTAGCTTTGGTGGTAAGGTGCAACATATAACAACGAATAATAATAATAGAAAGGTATAAAGTATAGACTATGTTAAAATTAGATAAAATAAGAGCATGCAAAATTTAATATATCTAATATGTGTAGAACAAAAATTTAGGACACAAGATCAGAATAATAGTGCAAACTTGCAGTGCAAACACTGGAATAGTTTTAGGTAAAAGGTCAAATTTATTTATATAGCACATAAACAGATACATTGCCCCAAGGTGCTGCACAAGTTCAATAACACAAGACAGTCGGTCGGCTCCCTCTTGAGGTCTTGAGTGATGGTGGTGCAGAGAAAGCGGAAAGAGTCCACGGTGGTGATGGGAGAGTCTGTCAGGGCGAGGGGGGGCAGGGGGCGGAGACTTTCCTGAAGTCCACGATCATCTCCACTGTCTTCTGGGCGATGATCTCCAGGTTGTTGTCGCTGCACCAGGACACCAGCCGGTCCACCTCCCTCCTGTAGACAGACTCATCGCCGTCCAAGATGAGTCTGATGAGGGTGGTGTCGTCTGCAAACTTGATCAGTTTTACAGAGTGGTGGCTGGAGGTACAGGAGTTGGTGAACAGGGAGAAGAGCAGAGGAGAAAGTACACAGCCCTGTGGAGAGCCTGTGCTGATAATTCGAGTGTCCGAGACATTCTTCCCCCAATTGTAATTCATAATATTTAAAATAATTGGAGTTCAAGTCCAATCATCCCGCTGCACTGCTGTTCCACTGCTCTATGCGCTTCTCTCTGTAAACACAATGGGCCAGAGCTCCGTGGATATGCGAACTGCAGTTAAAAAAACAACAACAAAAAAACAACGTAATTAGGTTTCACACTGTTAAATTAACCAAGTATAAAAGACTGCTCTAAAATGCTACTAAAATTTTGTAAAAACAAAAAAAAAGTAACTACTGACTATCGGGCATACCATATACTTACACATTTGGCAGCAGTACTTATAATTGAGTACATTTTTAGCCACGCATTTGACTTGGTTATTTGAGCAACAGAAATATTGTAAATAGCAATGTAACAATATTGGCTCTGTCATAATATTCTATTATCAAGTCTGATAAATAGTTGTGTAATTATACAGTAAAATTTTACCTAAAGCATAAAAATACTTGTTTTATTGCAGTGGAAGCAATATAATTAAAAATATTTGGCTGTGTTTCAATTTATCCTTCAAAAATGTATTATTTCCATTCAACCTCTGAAAGATTACTACAACTAACCAAGAGGCACATCATGACACTTCCCTGATTTTTTTCTTTGGTAAAGGAACATTTTCTTGATGTAAAAAGGTGATTTGTGGAAAAACAAACGTGAATTGAATTTGAGTGCAACTACCACAATTACAGCACATAGATGAATCAAGTCAAATTATTTTTAGATCCCTTCAACAATATTACCAACACAAGGCCTGAAAATCAACAATGAAAAGGCCAAGATCAAATTTTCTTAACAAGCTGCCAGAGCCTCTCTGCATGCTTAGACTGCTGCAGGAGAGTTTAGATCAGGCCCAAAAACTCCAGCACATCTGACCCAGTCCAATCCTGCACTGTCGAAACATGACCATGACCCAATCCAACCCACTAAACGAACCAAGTTGAGTTTTTACATTTCGTGCAGAGTTTTATTGCCATGTGTTCATAGGCTTTTATAGTTCTACCTTGTCTCCGGTATCAGAAGCGCTTGTTAGGTTCGGGCCTGGTTTGGGCAAAGAATAAAAACTCTTTTCTTCAGTGCAACGAAAGAGTGATGCATAATCAGCATCATTCATTGTGCAACCAAAATATATATCCAACAGCAAAAAATAATATGATCTGCTATGTTTGGCACGGAGGGGAAATATATGCCAATCGGAGAAGCCTTGCTGTTGCTCGAGAGGATTTTTTTCTTTTTTTTTTGAATCACATTTTGACCCACACGTGTTTTTATGTACAGTGTAACGATTTGACTTGTTGACTGGTGATAAGTAGAAGCTCAGGGGTGTGTCAGCAGTTCTTCTGGTTGTTAAGCAGGCTTTGGTGTGGTCGTGTGCCGGTTGGCGTGGAGGTTCCATGAGGCTCCTCCGGCGTCTACGCACAGGTCGGCGCGAGCGTGCAAAATTGGCAATGAGTTCAAAGAGAAAGACACATAGACGGCTGGACATAGAGTAAGAAAGCGTTCGTTATTTCTCCATATGTGTCTGTATGCTTGAACTCTATGCCTTCTCTTGAGCCTGTTTCTTTTGCAGCCTCCCTTTCTTTTGTAATGACGGCTCTATCTGCCTCCCACAGCCCCAAACCCAAGACACCTTCCAATCAGCTTTCTTCATCCAACTCTTCTTCTCGAATTAGTATTGATCAAGCGTAATTATTGTGGATTTCTGCTTTTCTTCTTATCCTTTCTGATTGAAAATTGAGTTGTCAAAATGTTGTCAGTGTGACGTTTGAAAAGATATTGGATGTTGTTTATTACAGATTCAAGGATAAAGAATACATTTTTTTTTTGCATTTTCGTGTTGAACTGGATTTTGCTAATCGTTTGTAATAACAACTTCCAGATTTAGAGGGCGATCTAAAGCATAGGGATATGTGCCGGTGCAAGGTAAATGTGTTGAAAATGGCCACTAAATTGGTCAACGTGTCCTTTGAGAAACACGTCTCATACACAGTGCATGTCACAGCAGTCTGTCCCAGGCAATGCACCAACAATTTAGTGACTTGGGGTGTGTAAACGTATTGTATGATGTTTTAATTTTAAATGGTCCTTGTTTCATTTCATTTCATTCCATGTAAATGCCACAAAACCAAAATAACCAGTGAAAAATCCCTTAAAACTGACAAGGTAGGTGTCACGGCCAAGGACACACAACCCAGCTCCAACGGTGTGCACTTTGTGGCTGGGTTTGAACCTCCAAACATGTTGTTCCCCCTCAAGTCATAACCTGATATATTTATTAGCTGCAAGAATGCAATATTGGCAGTATTGGCTACTCATTTATTAACCAAATGAATAGTTTGGAGACTGGCCATTTAAAACAGTTTTATGACTTACTCATTCACAAGTAGCAGTCCACTGAGGATGAAATGTTGCCATTCTGTTGATATATTCCATGCATGTGAAATTCCTGAGTACCCAAACACATTTTTGTTGATAGTGTAGTGCCACAGATGTAGTATGCTTTTGTATAAAATGGATGAGAAATGAAAATTTAAATCCGTATAGCTGCAGCAGAAACACACTGTACATGGGCCTTGTGAGTTTAAAGAAAATGTCTTATGAGAACAGATTAAGATAAGCATTTTCATAGATAAAGGGCAAGCTTTTATGAGACTGTGTATTTATTTATTTGACTTATTTTCTCTACTAGGCTTATTTGCACTGCACTTGACAATGTCCTTCATCCTCTGGACAGCCGGTCAGAGCCTGTGGGGCCCCATTGCTGTATCTTGAGTCAGAATCTTGGTCATTGGCTGGAATTACTCAGCTGGACATGAACGTGTAAACTAGCTTTTTCCAATTTAGACTCTTAAGCAAAGTCAAGTTCTATTTGCCCCAAACCAAATGGAAAAAGTAGTTCACGCATTGATAACGTCTTGCCTAGACTATTGTAGTTCACTGTACTTTGACCTTGGCCAGTCTTCAGTGCGCAGACTACAGTTGGTCCAAAATGCAGCAGTGCGCCTTCTCAGGGGGATGAAACGCAAGGACCACATTACCCTGTGCTCCTCCCTCCACTGGTTACCTGTTGTTCTCAGAATCCAGTTTAAGATTCACTGTTTGTTTATAAGTGTCTAAACAATCTTCCCCCCTCTTCATTCTCTGAAATGCTTGTTTTGCACACTCCGGGCAGACTATGGAACTCTCTTCTCCTCAACATAAGAGCTGCTACTTCTGTTCAGAGTTTCAAATTGTTGGTAAAAACTCATTTTTGCACTGGCTTTTAATTCAAGCTGAGCTAGACATTTCGATTTCTGTGTTATTATTGTGTTTTAATTTTTCAGTTTCCTGTATTGTGTTATTGATCTTGAGCAGCCCTTTGGGGCAGTGTATCTGTTTATATCTAAGTTTACCTTGTGTCTTTTGCATTTTAATCAATCAAATTTTATTTATGAAGCGCTTTTCGTAGAAAGACTATACAAAGTGATTAACACGTCACATGTTAAAAAAAACAAAACAATAGCAAACCACACAACCAACCACCACTGTCCCCACGACCCTCACATCAGCTCTTAACAGAGACACATCAATTCACATGCACAAAATTCAGTGCAAATAAAATAACACCAAACTAAAGCTGCATCACCAAACAGACTTCCGCTCTTCCCTTTTAACATGGTTGGATCAGTGAAGCTAATGATTGGTTCAAGGGGAAATTGAAAGTGTTTGTATTTGTGCCCTTGCTCCATTCATTATCAAGGACAGATCCAGCCTTTTACTACCTTTATTTGCAATATGCTTGTGGGTCTCATTTTAATTGAATCCCAATTAAAGTCCCAGCAATATAACTCCAATTTCACTCAGGGTTTGCATTTAGCAAGCACTACTTTAAAGCATATGTCTCAGTTTTGTTCAGCTTTTTTAAAATGATGATCATTATTATCAGTATTATTATTATTAGTAGTAGCAGTATTATTAACTGATTTAATTTGTATTATTTAGACTATGTCCACATTAGCAGAGGTTATAGGTGATACAGAGACAAAATGCTTTCTATAAAGACATAATGTATTGTTCCAACTTGTTTGGATGAGTATAGGTGTATTTACTGTTTGGATAGAATCAAATGGATGAACAAATATAGTAAATAGATGGTTAAACCATGTTGTACATAATTGTGAAACTGGGGCTGTAAATGTGTTTTCCTTACAGTGTACACCGGTGTTCTGTGGTCCACCAAACCCTGAGCCATTTAGAGCTTCCCAATTGGGTAGTAATCAGTTGGCCAAAACGTGTCCTGATTTTATGTTTCCCACTCAAGGTCTGTTTGTTAAAAAATAGCTGGAAGTTAGATGGTGCATGTGGTCAGACCGTTAAATCCGTCCCTCCAGGTACACGAAGAACATTGAACAATGTTTTAGTCTTAAGCTTTCTTAAAAGGCCATAATCTCACCCATGTGATTCATATGTAAGAGTGCTGCATACCATGTTCTTGTGCTACATTCAGTTGTATCGGAAAGGGCTCTGTAATTTCTCCTGTTCTCATTCATCAACAGAGCAAGAATGTAGACTCAACGGTTAACCGCTGCTTCAATGTGTTTGGCATTTCTTACAAAATAAGGCTGTTTACATATGAAAAGGGTTTACAGTAGACAACAAATCCTTCATTTATTTCTATAGAGCGTCCTGTTTCCAGGGTGTATTCATCAGTCCTAACACTAGCCTTTTTGGTACAAAACATGCACCCCACTTTACTCTGAACAAAAATATTAACGCAAAACTCTTGTTTTTGCTCCCATTTTTCATGACCTGAACATTTTCTACATACACAAAGACTCATTTCTGTGTTAATGATCACTTTTCAGGGAAGCTCATCTGCATTTTTGTCACCCTCACTGGGGTCTCAACCTGACTGCAGTTTGTCATCATAAACAACATGGGAAGGCTCACATTCGATGCAATTGTTGTTTTGGAGATAAGCAAATTTTGTATATTGAGTATATAATTTATTTAAAAAAGTGATTTGTGATGCAGATAAGAGCTGTTAAAAAAGTTAATTAAACACACTTGCAGTGTTTTCTTTCAACTGGATAGTTCAGCACTTATAGTTACTTATAGTCCATTCACAGTTATCACCGCTCAATGGTCACATTTAAAAAGAGCTTTTCAATCTTTAAGGTGCCTTCAGTGCTTTGCATCAAGGAAACACTCACTCATTCACACACACCAGACACGCGAGTTAGGTTAAGTATCTTGCCAAAGGACACAACGGCAATATTCACCTGAGGCAGCAACATTCACACAGTGGATCACAAATCTGATGGACTGCCATATTATCTTCTGAATATCATACTTGTGGCGGTAAATATATCGATATTAATTTTTTCCAATTTCGCTCACCCTTACGGGACATTGTTCAGTGCACTTTATGGAGTTTAATCACACAGGAGATAAATTCAGACAGGGCTATAGGGCATAAGGAGATCTCTGTGGAAAAGTATAGTTCCGATCAAAGGTTTAAAACCAGTTGAATAAATGGCAAAAGTCACACTTTGCCTGGTCGCATCTTAAATAGGTTCCAAACAGAGCTTCAATATGCAACAAAAAATGGGGTTTTATTGAAAACAACAATTAAACTGAAATAGCCTGTTCTGCAGCTGATCAAAAGTTTAGGACCACATGCCTTTAAAAACCCAAATCTGTGCAAAAATGTGGATTCAGTGTCATTTTCTGTCAGGTATTCACACTGTCATGACGCTCTGATGGCAAAGGACATTTAAAAAAAAAAAGTTCTCTTTTTGAACTTGGATGGGTTGCTGAGCTTCATAAGCAGGGCGTCTCGCAGCGTGCCATCACTGTTGAGGTAGAACACCGTAAGGCAGTGATTTTGAATTTCTTAAAAGATCTCGAGGGTTATGGAACAAAAAAGTCATGTGGAAGACCCAAAAAGAATGACACCAGCACTGATTGGCTGTCCTTGACGGTTATTGGTGCTGCCCACAGCTCAATAACCATCAGACGAAATCTGTTGCTAAAGGGCTTCAAAAACAACAAAAAAACATCTTCAAGGGCCTCGTCTCCTTGAACGCCACAGAACTGTCACTTGGACTTTTCAAGAGACACCGAACACGGGACAGCGAAAAATGGAAGAAAGTTTGAGAAGAAATGTAACCTTGATGATCCTGATGGTTTCCAACGTTACAAACGACAAGCAGACCCACCTGAGTTGTTTTCTACGTGCCACCACGTTATGCGGTGCTTTTTCCTTCAGTGGAACAATGGAGCTCCAGGTGGTGCAGGGCGTCAAACAGCCAGTGGCTCTGTGCAGATGTTGCAGAGGTATCTCTCTTGACTGAGGGCCCTTGACTGGGTTTTCCAACAGGACAATGCCACTTCATGAGTTCATAATGCCCGAAAGATAAAGTACTTCTTCCAGGAAGATAACATCACTCTTTTGGACCATGATTTCTGTTTTGGGACTGTTTTTTGAGGTGTGATCCTAAACTTTTGATCAGCTGCAGAATGGCCTATTTCAGTTTAATTGTTATACCCAATAAAATGTTTATTCTTTTTTTTCCTTCTCACTCCCGTTTCTTGTTGCTTATTGAAACTCTACTTGGAACCTTGTTAAGATCCAACCATGGGTGCACGGTGGCAGAGCGGCTAGAGCTTCTGCCTCTCAATAAGGAGATCGTGGGTTCGAATCCCAGACCACCCCAACATCGTGGTTTCGAATTCTGAACCACCCTAACATCACACGATCTCTCTGGGTGGAGTCTGCATGTCCTCCCCGTGTTACCGTGGGTTCTCTCCGGGTTCTCCGGCTTCCTCCCACCGTCCAAAGACATGACTGTGTAGGTTAATTGACAACTCTAAATTGTCCCTAGTGAATGAATGTGAGAGTGAATGGTTGTCTGTCAATGTCCTTGTCCTCTGTGTTAGCCCTGCGACAAGTTGGCCACTGTCCAGGGTGTACCCCGCCTAAGGCCCAAAGTCACTGGGATAGGCTCCAGTCACCCGCGACCCCTAACGGGAATAAGCGGTAGAAAAATGAATAAGATCCAACCATGAAAATATGACTTTTACCATTTATTCCACTGGTCTTAAACTTTTGATTGGGACTGTATTATAGTCTGTACAGGATGTGAATGGACCTGCTTCTACTATACACAGTATCTAAACTCCAGGACTAGAACCGTACCAAGCAAAGTTGATGCATTCAAAAGTGTGAAAAAGGCATACAACACAACATGTCCTCTTTTAGAAACAGTTGAAGATATCTGTTGCGGCCTGGGTTAAATGGTGTCTGAAAACACCAGAATGCTGCAGTCCTTTCCCCTGCTGAACCCTCTAACAAGCTCTGTGGCTGCAGGTGAGAAGGTGGGAAGCTCCACACAGGCTGCAGTAGAAATATTTTCACGAACTTCAACTGTCTGTCTTGATCGGAGAAAAATGATGTGGTTACAATAATGTACAGAGCAGCAAAATATTCTATTCTATGTGAGTGCAATTCAAACTAATATTACTCAAGAAGAAGTGCAGTGGTCCAGAAAGAACTGTCTGGACAATGCATCTGATTTATAATTGCAAAAACAAAAGTGTCATAATGACCCAAAAGCAGATATTTTCAAAGGACAGAACACAAAAATTAGAAAGCAAAATTCTAGGTGAAGGAATGCTTCATGATACACAAATGTTAAAATAATATGATAATGCCAGCATAAAACTTTTGTCACTTGTAAACTACTCGCCGTGGGAAGAGTAACCAAAACTCAAAACTATTGTCAGGTTATATTACCCAAGTGTGTGAGTGTATGAATGCTACCAGAAGAAGTACAATTACATAAAACGTTTCTTGATGTAATGGGTGCCTACCTCTGGTCCTAAATCACACATGGACCCCTGTGTCAGAGACCAAGACGGGCAACAATACAAAGTCTGCTATTTCAGATTTTACACCTTGCCCTGGGACACTTTTACACACATTGTCTTTGTTTAATTAAACTCATAAAAACTAATCCCAACAATGTTTAAGTGTACTTACTGTGTAATTACATTCAGCTCATTATACGGTGTAATTTAGACAGAATTTTCATGTTAATGTTACTTTCACTTTCACTCCACAAATGCAGAATAGCAGAAACAAATGGAACGTACAGTCTCAAACACCCAGGACTGAACATTGTGGCCAAAAGTCAACACTTATTTTTAAGATCATCAATCATAGCAGTTTAACACTTTAGGGGACACGAGTTTTCATCTTCAAAGTCATTCATTCATTCATTTTCTACCGCTTATTCCCGTTAGGGGTCGCGGGTGACTGGACCCTATCCCAGTGACTTTGGGCCTTAGGCGGGGTACACCCTGGACAGTGGCCAACTCGTCGCAGGGCTGACACAGAGAGACAGAGACAAGGACAGACAACCCATCTTGGTCTTGGTCAAAGTCTTCAGTTAAAAAACAGTTGAATGATGCCTTCCCTCAGACATTTTTGGGCTATTCTCCTTGTCATCGTGTGTAATGTTTGGTTATTTTACAGGCTTCATATTGTATTCGAAAGCCTCCTATACACAAGAAATTCCTCCCTCCTCTCCTGTGTACAGGTCCCTGCTGTATATCCACTGTATTAACCAAGACAACACAACACTCTCCTATAGAAGGTGTCTCTCTTACAGTGAATATGACGAGAGCTTCAAAATCCCTTTGGGCCCCCGACTTCACGTGTTCTTTAGACTAGCACCTACCACAAACACATCTCACTTGTACTAGTGCCTGGGGAAGCAGAATGTATTTCAGGCTTCACTAGAAGTCACTTCTGGCATTGAACCAGGCAGCCTGGTTTTTGAAAACATGTCGGTGGCTTTGATTTCATGTAGTGTCTTTCCACACCAAATCACCAGTGTCTCTATTATTCAGGGAAAAAGTACAGCTTGCTGAATTTAACCAAATGTAGATTTAGAGAGTCCCGCATCGGGGAGCGTATGGATATTAGTCTGGGGAAAGTGGTGTTTTGCGGTTGGTTTGCGGGCTGAGAGGCTGCCATCCGTGTCTGGGTGGTGTTGTTGTTTCTCCCGCCGGTGAAAATAAAGCCTGCTGCAGAGTGGATCTTTTGCTTTGAAGCAGGACGATAGCTGTCAGAGTCATTGATGGGATGCTCGTACCCACAGCCTATAGAGAGGGGTTAATCAATGCAGCTGCCAATCAGGAAATCTCCAAGTTTGCTTTATTCTATGATCGACCTAACAATTCTGAAATGTAAATACATTACAGCTAATGCTTTATCATCAACCTTTCTATAAAATCATGCCGTGGGTATCTGGCTTAACACGATATAAATAAAATGGATGTAATGTAAATAAATAAAGCAATAAATAGTGTTGGTCTATATTCTAATATGAATCACAGATGCCTCAGTGTATACTTTATGTCTTTGTCTTGGAAACCTCTGCTATTTATTCAAAATAATGATGTTTTCGCCCTGTAAACATTGCCTCAGTACATTTATTTTTGCAGAACTCTAACTGCTTAATAATTCAAGTCCGTTTGGTATGCTTGTATTGAGGTGACGTGCGCCACGGCCTGATTAAACATTTATGTCCTCTGGTGCACCGAGTACCCATAAGGCATTTGACCACCAAAAGGATAACTCATAAGGTAAAGATTTCACAGAGATATTAATATCAATTTGATGTGCTTTTAGTCTTGGTATGTGCGTGGTATGTAAAAAAAACAAACAAAAAAAACAGAACTAGACGGTTCATATTTAGTCACCAAATATAGTAAAGTACAAAAAAATATGCAGTATGAAGTATAATCTTCTTGATGGCTTTAACTTCCTTCTCTTTACTTCCATTGATTGAGGAAATACAGTAAGTGAAGGTGTAGACAAAATAAACATGTCTGTATTTTGGTTAAAAAAAAGAAAAGTCACAGCAATTTAGATTACATTATTTCATTTGAAAATTAATGGAGTTTGATGGATGACTAAACTGCAACTGCAATTTGCACAAGCTATAGCCCGACATCACAACGAAAGCGTCTCTAATACGACTCTGAATAACTTCCCATAGGCTCTAGTCAATTCAACCAAACATTATGGTTCACACATCATAGTCTTCTTTTTGATGCAAGACTTCTGTTAAACTTTCAAGAAACAGTCTGTCTGTGTGATGAGTATACATTTGATGCATATTTTTCTCCTTCCATTTTGCATTAAAGACATTATGGCCTGTGTCTCCAACTGACATCAAAGTAATCAGATGAAACAGGACAGTAAATAATAACAAGGTGTGGGCCAGGCTTCTGCGCTCCTCGCTGTGCATCGGCAGACCCTGATCTCAGCTGGTGACGGTCCTGACAACTAAATGCAACATTTAGAGTTCATATTGAGGTGATGATAGTTATTATCAAGAATATTTTAAAATACAGCAGTGAGTGGCAGAAGCTGTTTAAGTTTAAATGGTGAATTATCAACTCAACTCCATCAAGAGCTCAAAACAGTCCGATGATGAATAGGTGACCTAGCTTACACGTGACATCTAGGAAGAAAAGCAAGTAAACAATAGTAGAAAATTTGCTAAACAACTAACCCTAAACTAAAATGATCCGCGGGCATGTATGCGAAGATCTGCTGCGGATCCGCCGAACGGTCGCTTGCACATCGTGGCGGAAGCGCGACCGATGCACAGTGCGGAGGCGCGGCTGACAGGCGGCACCTCCACTGCAGATCCATAAAATTAAACCCTGGTCCACGATGGAGGTGCCGCGGGGTCGCTGCGCACCTCGTGGATCTGTCCAGGATCTGTTTTGGATCCGCAGTCTGAACTGGGTTATCTTCCCCGGATGTCCTGCGTATCTCTTTATTACATCGTTAGGAGCTTAATTATGCTTCAGATATGATACTGATTAACTTATTATTAAGGAAAATCTACAAATGCAACAGCTAGCCTATCTTAAACACATTTATAGCAAGTATCATGAGTGTGATATGTTAATAAATCATGGAATAAGACACAAACCTCAATAAAGTTGGATCAGATATTACATTCCAAAAGTCAAGGAAAAGAAGAAACTATTCGTTTGTTTATTTTTCATCCATCCATCCATCTTCTTCCGCTTATCCGGGGCCGGGTCGCAGGGGCAGCAGTCTAAGCAGGGACTCCCAGACTTCCTTCACCCCAGACACTTCCTCTATCCTCTATTATTTATTTTTCAATGTGGATAATTTATTTTTATAGTTTATTGAAATAAAGAAATCTAAATCTAATTAAGAAATTAAAGGGTATTTGTAATTATAACTCTTAACCTATTGCCTTCAATACCTTGGTAAATTCTAATTTACAGTAAGGTTAAGCAAACTAGAAAACCAAATGTAAAAGACAGATTTAAATGTAAAAATGTAAAAAACAGATTTATTGAGACTGAGTGTCGCCAAAATTAAAACTGAATGAAACAAAATACAACCTAATTGTACCTACAGTTTGTATTTATATCTTACACAGGGTGGTACATGTGTGCTTCAGAGTCTCTGTCTTTAGCTTTACTCTGAGGCTGTAGCAAAGGTCAGAGGTCAGTGAGTCTGGTCATTGTCCAACTGGGCTGTCATTTTCTCAAACAAATGGTAAAATGATACACTGTGTATTGAATATCAGTGCTGATTATTTTTGTTGGGGTTAGTTATGTTTTTTGTAGAACTATGTAAATAAGGAACATAAGCTGTAATGAAATTTGAACACTTAATTGTTAGATGTAAAATCCATAAACTTACAATTAGTCTTTAACCTCCTCTTCACTGCGTCCCTGCAGAGAACATTCTGAAACAAACAATATACAAACAACAGGTGTGATTATAACATAAAGATAATCAGTTAAACAAGGTAAGTAAGATAATACAGTATACTTACAGAGTCTTTAGTTCTTCCTCATTTTAGTGGATACTGGGAAAAAAAAACCAAATAGGTTTTGATCATTTTAAGCCACAGTGGTTAATACTACAAGTACAGTATGTATTTACTTAAAGAGAGTCTAATTTCTTCATGTCCATCACCATTTTAAGATGACTTAGCATAGCAACCAGAGTATGACCTGAGATCAAAATAAAAATCATTATTCATCTCACAGAAAATACTTTTCCACACTCTCTTAATGTATAAGCTTTAATGTGAGCTGTTTCTGAGTGTCATGCAGTATTGAAAATATAATATTTGAGGTATGGTGGTCAGTGTCATTTAAATTAAGATGTTTTGTTGTACCCTCACGTCACCATCAGTGATCAAGTCAAGATTTCACTTCATTGAAAGCCTGAAGCTTCTACGCACCAAGTGCTCTCAAGTTCTGAACAAAGATAGATCTGACCATCCTCCTCAGTGTCACTAAAAGAGTGTAAGTTACTCTGGAGCTGCTGATGATGAGGTGACGCTCAGCAGAAGGCTGTCATCTGGGATAAACAAAGAAGTTGTTAGTTTTGTTGGGGCTTTTATTAGTTATTGTTATACGTTATAATTTTTTAAACAAATGCACAACAGCACCTAACTTACAACACGTTTCACAAAAACGAGTGGTTAAAAATACACCAATATTGGTGTCACGGTCGCTCCACGGCCGAGGAGAGCGCATCAAGAGGCAGCCACTCAGAGCAGAGCCCGTCACTGATGTTAATGGAGAAGTGCTACAACTCTTTCAGTCTATAATCAAAGTATTTAGACTGTGACCTAAGTTACCTCATCACAGAGGACTGTCCTCTCCATTGTACCTTTTTTCGTCTTTGTCCACAAAGCACACATGTCGAGCCGCGTGTGCTCAGTGACGAAAACAAAACTCGTGTGTGAGCGCTAAAGCAAAAAATCAACTGGATCACACATTTCACCTAACTATTACAGAGAAACACCAGACCAACTCCATCGGTCTCCATGAATGTCAGTTTCCTATGTGTAACTATTGTACAGTGCTGTGAGTGTATGTAGTTTTGATTAACCTGAAACATGTGCTATGGATTATGGATTAAACATGAAATGCAATGTCTAGACTTAATTAGTTAGGCTTTTTTTTCAATTAGTGAAATAATAAAATGATTTAATATTCTGAAGAAAATGTGGAAACATACAAAACAGAGAATGTTAATAATAACACCTGAAAAAGCGTGTGATGTGCTTAATCACAGTTCCAAGGTGTGATTAATCAGATTAATTTTTTTAATCGTTTGACAGCACTAATATATATACAGTACAGTATGTACTGGCTCCTGTACTGAACTCAAGCACTGAAGACTGCAGCATAAAAACTATTTTGTATTTTGTAATGGTTTGTTTTTGTTTGAAAGGACACATCCATCCATCTTCTTCCGCTTATCCAGGGCTGGGTCGGTTAAAGGACACTGAGTATGCTAAATTGACTTTTCTGAGCTTTTAACCATGTTATAACCTTGTTCCATCATCAAAATATACCTAGAGTTGCATTTAGCTTCATTCACGCCAGTTTGATGAATCCTGGTCTGAAAATCCTCTCCCCTCCAACCGTCAAAATCATTAATTCTGAATTTCCCGATGTGTGACATTTTCTGATGATGACACAGGGAGAACATGCAAACTCCACACAGAAAGGCCCCAGGCCGCCCGGGAGTCAAACCCAGGACCTTTCAGCTGTGAAGCGAGAGCGCTAACTGCTGCGCTACTGTGTCGCCCATTAAGGAATGCAGCAGCAGTAACACATTCTATTGTTTTGAGTAGATAATAACTTTTTAAAAACTGTCTGTATAACCCCCCAGTAGATTTATGGTCGAGGCTGCAACGCCACAGCTCATAAATAAACTGGTTCAACTGAGTTGGAGAAATCAGTTGTTGTGGGTCAAGAGAAAGCGTCCATTATCTCACCCTACTGTTGAGTTTCTCATGACCACAGCAACTACAGAAAAATATAGAGCAAACTAAAACTGACAGTACATTTGAGAGAGGCATTACAAAAGTATGTACCCAACATAAAATGCAATAATGGCAAAGAAACATCTGCTTATGTGCTACGTTTATGTGAACGTTTAAAATGAAAATGACTGTACAAGTCTATATCAACAAACTGCTCTGGCGTTATCTTACAACATTCATACCTGGCATTTAAGCCTGTGAGCTGTCTTTTTTTTGAAGAAGTATAAATTATTTTGGCCATCTAAGAACAGACGTGTTATTTACTGTGCTGTCTTGGTCCTTTTTATTTCTTCTTTATGTGTCCCTCTTGATGTACTTGTATACATTTCTTCAGCAAATCCCATATTTCCTTTGTTTTGAGTGTCCTGTTGTCATTGTTTTGTTTTTATCACTGTTATATCGCAAAAGTTTTATTTAAGTCCATATTGAACTCTGATGTTGCTTCGATATAATGTTTTATTTGATAAGAACATACTGTATACAATGGGTGCTAGCTCCATTGTTCTCTCTTCTGTAGTTTGTGCTGGGCCGTTTGTGCTTGTTATTTTTTACGTTGACCAGATTAAACTGAGTGTCCCGTGGCTCCTTAATGCACCGTGCACATGAAAAGATGTTCAAATGAAACTAAAACACAAACTATGCACATGACTATAAGATGTGTAAGGCAAAATCTTTTCATTATGGTTAAGGTCAGGCACTACAGGCAAACTTGTGTGTTTTTTGTACACACAACTTGTCCAATCTTTTTTAAAAATCGACTTCATTCAAAGATTTCTCATCACTTAAAGTATCACCTTTACAGACATGATTTATTAAAGTTTGAAGTCTAAAAACATGAGGCGAACATTGCATTTTTAGTCCAATTTTCAGTCATATCTATATCTCAAAAACTAAATAAGAAATCCAAAATCCCTTCTATAATTAAAATTGTTTTTGTAACCAATCTGTGTACAAAATGAACCAAGAAATTTAAACCTGGCGTGTCAATTTTTCAGATTTAAATGTCACAAAACTGCAATTTTGTAAAGCTTTGCACATAAAATGCCTTATTTCTACATGAAAACGACACGATCTAAAACTTGTAATCCTTTTTTTTCTTTCTTACATTTATGTGAGTAAACTACAGGAGAAGTTTCAAATTTGATATCTTTAAATGTAAGATTTTTTCCTCTTCACTTGTAATGTCCTTCCTTGAAAGCTGAGATATTAAAGTGCGTATGACAGGTTTTAACTATTTGATTTGGTGTATTAATACGTATTGTAAGTAAAAATAATCTAGTTTTACATCAATCAAGTAGTAGTTTGTGGAGAAAAGTTGAAAATTCTGTTGAAAATTACAGGAAGTAAAACACTAGGGAGACGCATTCCATCCAAAGGTTATGCATAATTTGACTTATTTTACCCTTAAAACGTTAATTCAACAAACTAAAGCTGTTCACATATATTTTGATTTGTCAGATTAAATAAATCCCTGACATTAACTGAGTTTTAGTCCAGTGTACAAAGTCATTTCCTAGTGTGACATCATCGTTTACAACCAGGAAGTGACATTACAAAACTAAAAAAATGGCTAAATCTGGATAAAATGTATACAGTTTTTTAACAAAACTTGAAAATGTATTTTAATTACACGAGTGGTCCAACCTGTCATAGGCACTTTAAACGTTTGCAAAGTAGGGGCTCTTAAAAGAACGCACTGAAATGAAACGTAATTAGTGTGTACCATACATTGCTATTGCATAATAAAAACATAATAAAAACACTCCAACCTACAATTAAACTATGATAACAGGAACAACTGGGATAACTACAGCGTTTCTTGTCCAATAGAAGAGAAGAAACACACTTTGGCCTCACGCGTCAGACCACACTTTGGCCTCACGCGTCAGACCACTCGCGCATCAATATCAGTAACTTCTGACGAGATGAAAGTAGCTGTGCTGTACTTTCGGAGACACGCTGCAGCGCCGTTGAACTGTGGCTCTGCGGTGCGCCACGGAGCTCGCTCATCAATCACGCACAATACGGGACAAACGAGTTCTTTTTGGGTGGCAGTGATTTATTAGAACGGCATCTGGATATGCAAGACTAAATTGTTTTCCTGCACTTTCATAATTCATTTAATTCGCCAAACAACAATTTGATGGCAGGTCAGTGCTGTGCTCGGGGTTTCAAATTTTCAAAGTGGGAGCTGTTGTGATTGGTTTTCGACGGAGTAAAGAGCTGAATTGTGGGATTTTGGTGATGTCTGATGGGTAATTAAAAGAACGTGACGCGCAAATGATTACGCAGTGGTTTTCAGACCGAGGGACAGGTGCCATGGATGCTACTTAAAGGTCCGACATGACGCCAAACTGACCTTTTTGTGATTTTTTTCCCCCACTTTGCGATGCAGACCCACATCTAAAAAAATAAAACGCCAGTCGTGTTTTGTTCCATACGCGAAAATTTGAGAAATTTAGTCTCTCTCCCAGGTCCCACCTTGTGATGTCATTGTGTGGTAATCCAGGGAGAGCTTATCTTTTCCCCTTTCACATCGATTCCAAGGCTGAATTATATATAAATAATCTGACTATCTCTCATTATTTTCTATTTATAGATTATTTAATTACAAACGTATAATTTATTAAGGCTGAACACTATAATAATGCTGGTTATTCACAACAGCGTTATTCATAAAAGTTGTTCTAAACATTTGTGCGCTTTCAACTGAAATGTCGACCATCTTTCTTGTTAATGGATTTTGTCAAAGGTGTCAATGGGTAATAATAAAAATGAGTCGTGTAAATGTGATAATGCAGCACATGTCGAAAGTCCATTTGTAATTTTCTAGAAGTGTTGGTTATTTTATAGCCATATACCATGAATTAAAACAGCTGGTATCAAAAGTATCAGAACTAGGGCTTTAATGATTTATCAACTATTTGTGATTAGTCGACTATAAATGAAATAAAATAAATAAAATAAGTAATTGTGGTTGTATTTTGATATTTGTAACCGTTTACTGGACTATACAGACTCTAAAACATACTGTATAAGAAAAAAATACATTAAAAAGACAAAGAATCTTTTATTTTCACCTATAGTCTACATATATATGCCTTCAGACACCATATTTCAAACTCGATTTGGGTGATAATGTATTTTAAAGGTCTCAATTGACAATAGCAATAATTGACTATCGACTAAAACAAAAAAACTGAACCCAACCAGACGGCGCTGATCAAATAAAAGTCATGAATTATAACAAACACGCATGTAGCGCTGGACAACCAACAGAAACAGAATCAAGACACATTTAAACTAAAATAAAAGCCTGTCAAATATAGGTCAATTTCAAAAGAAGTCGTTATTTTTCCAATCTTTTCAGTTATAATTTCAGTTCAGTCCTTGATCGTTGGTGCAATTCGTGTCATCCATTTCTTATTGAGGGCCTTCTTCCGTATGCTCCAGAGATATCCATTTTTCACATTTCATGAAGATAGGTTTTCAATGGTATTCAATGTTTTTTTTTTTTAAAGCTTTTACTGTCTAAATCTAAAACTGAATAGCCTAAACTTATTTTTTATTAACTTTTATTTCACGAAGGTCTATTTATTAATCCAAATTGTGAGGTGGTTTAGCCCTGATCCCGTCTATGTTAAAATGAGACTTGGAAAAAACAGTTATTGTCTGAGCTTGTTTAAAAGGTTCAACTCTCATTGAACTAGAATAATTATGCGCTACTGTATGTCTCTTCTCTAACAAGTTTCCATGAATAACATTTAGCTTTCACTAATAAATCAAGCATTTACACCCTGTTACACAATGCTTTTCATAATTGCCTGCGCCAGGGTGATACGTTCTGAAAAACTTTTATTATGGCAAATTTAAAAAGTCATTAGCTGCATTGACTTTGCTCAGCCCCCCGCTGTTGTTTAGATGAATGTTGCTACACTTTGTTGTGAGGCTGGAGGGCAACCTGTCTCCTGAAAAGCAATGCAGTAGAATAATTGCTTTGGTAGGTTGCATAAGTGATTCATAACCTATTTACATTTTTCAACAAACACTGGATATAAAATGCTCTTCAATTAGGATCACTATTTGTATTGCAAAAGAAAATGATGAATGGATTGGAACGATGCTTTGAGATTGAGAATGATGGAAATACTCCTATTACTACTACTACCACCACTACTACGGTGTAACCCAGGGTAAAAATCCGGTTCCATGTTTTCCACCCATAGACTGTAGATATCAGTGGACTATGGGATTGTGACGTCACCCATAGCGTTTGCCTCCAGCCAAATGAAGCCCATCGTGGCTAGCAGTTATAGTGGCTAAAGCGGAGCCAGACTCCATATTTGGAAATCCGAGTGCGTATCGTGGCAACCACACGGACTAATCAGGAGCGCGGTTGCTAACAGTATCCGCCCCTCGGCGAGGGGAGACGGCGGCAACGTGCGGCGCTAGCTGTCAATCAAACCTGTTGCTAACACGAGCGAAAACGGCCCCTGGAAAAGGAAGCACCTGATTGGTCAGTTATTATTGCTAATAACTTGATTTATGAACAACCTAACGAAAAAAAAAACACCCGATTCATGTAGAAAGTGTCAAAACAGACATTTTAGTTTCAAGATGGTGAGCTTGACAGAAACAGTTACAGAGTAAAGGGCACCAGTGTCCCAATAGAAAATGAATGGCAGCTCGGCTTTTTGGAGCCAGGAGCACCTCCATAGCTGCTTCCTATTTGGAACGCGGCGGCTAGCATGCTAACATGGTCCACTGATATCTACAGTCTATGTTTCCACCCTTTTTTTCCCTTGCCACATGACACCCCCTTTGGTTCCCTTGGCCAATCACAGGCCTCTGCCTCAGTATAAAAGCTGCCCTGACTTCTGTCCTTTCAGTTGTGTGGGAGAGAAGCCAGAGGACAGCAGCCCAGTACCTTCAAACAAACGAACAAATACAAAATATTGATTGAAATATTGATTTGATGTCATATCTGTTGTTAAGTACTTTAAACATTTCTGTAGAACCAGAACCATCCTGTGATTGGGGTGTTGTCGTGTCATTTGTGCTGGGCAAATACTGTCTCACTGAACTGAGACAGAGATGTGTAGTCTTTGGCTGCAAGTCCAAGTCTCAAAACAAACTGAATATGTTAATATGCATAGTTTAGACAATTTTTTTTATTATGTTACACTGACGACATTAAACTGATTGAGCCTAAAAAATCCAGCCCGAGTGCGTACTGTCCGAACCTGACCCGGGCCGAGTCATTTGCTGCATGATTCGATCCCAAGCCCGCGCACACGTAGAACCAGAGTTACGTAAACTTCCGTTCCGTGCAGACTTTTATTGGCAGAATAAGCGCCCCTTTCCTGAGGGATTCAAGTGTTTAGTGTTCTACCTGCACTAACGTGACGTTTCCTGTTCCAGACGTGCATGATCTCTCCGCTGACGCTGGCCCATATTATCTTCCTACGTTACAGTATCTTACCTACATTATCTTCAGCTTTTTGAAAAGGCATCTATGGCTCTCTGCTCCACTGCTCGCTCTTCTCCGCTGCTCTCTCTCTCTCTCTCCTCCGTTGCGCTCTCTTTTTCTCTCTTCTCGGCTCCGTGTAGCAGCCGCACTTTCATTAAGGCGTCTTTTCTCACGTCACATATTTTTACCACTTTATTAGAGGATGAGTAGGAAAACAAGCGCTGGCTGTGGTGCACTGCGCTCTTTTGCCGTGGAGCGCGCTACGCAAGTGATGACACACATGCGCGTCTCTGCCCCCTGGCCCGAGCCCGACACGGCCCGGCCCCGACACGGCCCGGCCCAGCCCTACAACGGAAAATGGAACGGAAACGGAAGCAGAAAATGTGGGGACCCAAAATTCGGGCCAAGAATCCAAGCTCTAATACAGAGGGAAAAAGATGATGGGAGTGAGAACAAGTTCGCGACAAGGCGTATTGAACATGACTCGTAATGTTCACGAGTCTTAAATCACAAGTCCGAGTCAAGTCTCAAGTCTTTAGGTACGAGTCCGACTTAAGTCCGACTCGAGCGCAAGTCCGAGTCTCAAGTCCCCATCTCTGACTGGTGAGTTTAATGATTGTTTTTAGTATTAGCAACATTGCTGTGCTAGGCTACATGATAACATGCTCTTTGTCGATGTTATCACCTACCACTGCTGCTACTACTACTACTTACTACTACTGCCACTACCACTACCACCACTGCCACTACTACTGCTACTACTACTACTACTGCTACCAGCACCACTAGCACTAGCACTACCACAACCACCACTACTACTATTACTACTACTCATGCAAATACTATTACTACCAACAGCAGCAAATAAAGAGTTTAACTAGGTTCCTGTGATTGTTTTCCTGTCTGGAAATTTTGTGAAAAAGTTTGAAGGTCTAAACCTTTTTGTGTCCCGAAACATTTGTGACAGCGGTGATAGTGGGCCATAGACGGAGCAGGTAGTTTAGTGGCAAAACAACACAGTTTACTTTCCTGCGAGTCTTTATTGCACCTTCAGCAGCAGCGGTTCAGCTCCAAACCTGCTTCACGGCTGAGGAGGCTGGGCTGCAATGGACACGTGCTGCTCGGCTATGAAAATGTGTACCTTGTCACACGTTTCAGCGATATCCTGCGTTTTAGAAAGTCTTCACATTGAAAATTCCAGCTTTATTATGTCAAAAGTCTGTGTGTGGATGGACAGAAGACCCAAATGCAGAAAAGTATGTTTATAAAATATCTGGGCATGTGTAACTAGGGCCTAAGACTCTACTCTCACACGTACAAACTGTTGTGTATTTAAAGAGGTTCTGTGGCACATGGAGAATTAACAGACCTTTTATATTTACTGAAGGTCAAAAATAAGACAACAAAACTGAACACACATTTTTGTTTATAACGACAAAGTAATTATAAACATTTAAAGCAGTAAGAACACAAGGGCTTTTGATGTCAACAAACATTATATGTAGACATCAGGAAAACCTCTCCACTAAGTCTTCACTCGACTCTTATCCTTGACTTTGTGTATCTTTATAAAAAACAAAAAATGTTTTATTTTCTCATTTAAAGGATCTTGATCTAAAGGTTTATTACACAAATGTTTCATTTATCACTCTTCAGCCATCCAGCTAACAATGCTGTGCCTTAAAGCAGTCTTAATAGCACTCTCAGTATTGCTATAGTGTCTCTCTGGTGCTCACTGCAGATTTACGAATAATATGAATATGCGAGCACAGATGTTGGCTAAACATAACTTTGTTTAGCTTCAGAGAAATGGACAGCATGTTCATGTATGTATGCATGTCTTTAAGTCCTAACCATATCCTCAGTCTAATATCAGCACGCCTATAGAATATGTTACAGTAGTTTCCATAGCATTCCATTGAAAAACAAACCAAACTAAAAGGGCATATGTTTATTGGTTGGTATATTTCTGTTATTTCTAGTGGCAAAAACAATGAAGAGGTGAAAAGCATGATATATGTAACCATGCAACTTTAATTATTACTTCATCATGAACTATAGTCAAACTTCAATCACTTGCAATATGAGTAAAAATAGCATTAAAGAATCTCTAGAACATAATTCTCCCCCACAACAAAGGGATAATACTGCACTGTGATTGGACTGAGTCTGTGTAGTCCCTGATTTGTCCAGGAGTAGTCTGTGGTAGAAACAGTTTCAAAGGTAGTCATCAGGGCAATGTTTAAACTCTAAATGGGAAACTAGGACTAAATTACTAAGTTACAATACCTAAGTTACAAGATATGGTCCAGTGCCTCTGAAAAGAACATTTAAATGTGCAATTAGTGCAGAACAAGGCCTTGCATTAAACTCCTCTAAATATACAAATGTTCCAAGTATGCACACAACATTGGGTCGGCCATTGGTAATTTTCCTTACTTGCCTTTACAGAAACCGGTTGTTCCAAAGCCTGCTCTCAGTTCCACATAGATTTAACACGCATAATCTTACTCTTCCAACCAGTAACACAGCGATGGATGAAAAACTGGCATGAAGGTACGAAGGTCTGGAACACCAAATTACATTAAAACAATGTAAGTATTCATGTATTTATCTTAGTTTTTTTTTTTTTTTTAATATACAGTTCCTATTTGGTGAGTGTGTACCTGTTTTAGATTCTCTTTGTTGCAAATCAGTTTTAATTTGGATTTTAACACAGTCTCTCGATGCTCCAGTCTTGTTTTTGTATAAACCCATGTGACCAATGTATAGTTACATAATATTTGCATATTTACATCTATTTTTGTGAAGAATTGTTTAATTGTTCTTGAAAATAGCTTTTTGTTTTTGTGTGAACTATTGGAAAATTGAAATTCATATATACAATAACTAACAGGTTCTGAACAGCTTTAAACAGTTGGGTTTAGAGGTCCTTTCCCAGAAGAATGTTTAAGAAATCAAACCATATTTCCTGTATTTTGATGCATTTCAACACGTTCCAGCTCTCTTTTTTATATTACATTTATTTACTATTTAGCTTTAGATTTAAATGTCCATATTTGACAATCGTAAACCATTTTGTTTGTCTTTTTCTTGTTTAAAAGTACACTGCACTACATTGTAATATTGAGTATAGCAACAGTTTCCTTGTACTGTTTTTCAGAAGGAAGAATTTTGATAAATATTTTAATGATATTTTAATAAACAAACACTTCAAACCCTTTATCATTTATCCGGGTTTATGGTAAGAACTGCTGAGTCTGTAGAAGAACATAACATTTGCATTTGCTCCATTATTGACTCTTCATCGCTCTCACTATTGACCACGATTACCCAGAATCCTGCCCCTTCTTTGCCCCATCCTCCTCTAATAACCTCCCCCTTCTACGTTTCATATTCACTCACGCGCATTTTGTTTTCCTGTCTCGCCAAAGAAAATGCCCGTAAGTGTGCATTCCAACACCGCGGCTGTCAGATCGTGATACATAAACATATGAGGTTTCACGCGGAGAGGAGGACACGAGGGGCGGCATCTATCACCCGCGTGACACAGCCGGATTGTCTTTAAGCTTCTGAACTGTTGCGCACATAAATTAGCAAGAACCTAGCTTGGATTAGTCAATTATGCTCGGGGCGGTGATTAGGGTTTAAACACAAACGTTTTGGAGTGGGGATTATCCCTGTCAGCCCTGGGACCCCAACCTTCACCTCCACAAGGTGAACAGCTACACTTGGGCGAGGAGCGAATGCAAGCATCAAATGAGTAGGATTCCACTAATAATTGGAGTGTTTGGCTGGTGTAATTTGTTTGTTGTTATGTCTCGTTGTTATGTTTGCTACTAGCTCTTTTTCTTAATTTTGTAAGCAATTAAAAACACATGGGGATTTCATTTTTGAATTAGAATTGGCAAGGTTTAAAAGATACATCTTGGAGCGTTTTTGCAGTAGCCTTGTTCTTTTATATAGAAATAAATGAGTGTTGGGAGTGGGGCTGTGCAGATCTATCCTAAATATTGATATATATCGATACATAAGTGGGTATTGGTATTGTGTCAGTACTTTTTTATGTGGCTTTTTTCTCCACATAAGTTCTTTAGTTTTGTCTTATTTGTCTCTGTCAGCAGCATGTTTAACTTTGCCTCGTTCCTCCTCGCTGAAGCCAGTGTTGTGCCACTGTCCGTTGCTCATAAACAGATTACACACTTGAAAGGAATAGACAGACAGACATTTTTAAGTTTTGGCCACAAAGTTGGCTCAAACATGAATCAGACTCATGCCCAGCATGTGTGCAGCAGCCTGTCCAGCCTGTGGTGAGAGACGGAGGAGAGCAGGGACACATGTCCTGCAAGCCATTAGATGTACAAGACACAGAACTTTAGACAGACAGAGCTTTTTAATCATATATATATATATATATATATATATATATATTCTTTTTTTTTTTTTTTTAATAATGCAGAGTAGATTGGACATAAAGTTAAGATTGTGACAATTAGATTTTCATTCTATAAGAAACAAACTATTTGAAGGTTAAAAAAAAAAAAACAGGATACCAATATTTGAGGTATTACTCATGTCTAGCAGGGTCCCCAAACCTTTCTCACTGCCGTTCCATTCTGACCCCCACTGTATAAAAGCAATGGACAGACACTTCTCTGAGATCAAAACGGACCTGTGGCTGTCTGAACGTACCTCCTCAGCTGTACTGACTTAATTTAGTTTCAGCATATATAGTACATGTATTTCTGAATACATAATTTAAATTTGACATTAAATTTGACATACAAAAATACAGATTGTGTTCATTTTTATTACAACTAAATCATCTTGCAACTCCCAGCTAAATGATTCCCCTTTGCACACCACGGGGCAAGTCAAGCAATCAGTTAAAAACTAAGTAACATTCTCACTATTGATTGACTTCACAGATTAAGCTTTATCAGTGGTGACATACTGTTAGCACTTTCCTTCTTTACTTACTTTTGAATGGAAAACCATTCCTCTGGTGTGCACCAACCAATAAAGATTTTGTTTTATAAAATCCTTATTGTGTGAGGTACCACTACATACATTTATTGCTCCGATATTGTTTAACTGAGGCGGCTTTATTCCCCTGGTATATAGTCCTACATTGATTTGAATATTTGAATTTTTTCAAAGCTAAAATTGTTCTTATTTTCCAGATAAATAATACAAAAAACCAGGCACTACATTTAGGAAACAGCCCTGGTGGCCTGCTTTGATGGAGTTGCTGTTGTTGAGTGTGAAGGACCACTGGGTTTACACATCCTCCTCATGGTGTCAGGTTTGCCATTTGGTGAATGTGGGCAGTGTCAAATTCTCACCCTCTGCTTTACTTCTTCTTCTTCAGTAGACTTGGCCTCCTCACTCTATCCACATACAGTATGCTAATGATTTCCTTGGTTACACTGGCGCTATGGATCACTATTGATTTAATAGGGGTTAGTTTGTGGCAGATGGCGCAGGAAGACAAATGTGCCGGGTTGGCCCACGCACCATTAGAAGTGCACTTTTCCCCTGCTTTTCCAGCCATCTAAAGCTGTTTATCTTTCTTAATCTACAGTATATGCCCTTCGATCGGTTTGCTCATTGAGCCCGAAGTGATGCAAGCCAAGGTAACCCATGTGGGAATGAACAGGTGAAATGTATGCAGCTCAGTACTGCATTATAAGCCCCTCTCTGCCCAAACAGACTCAGCCTTTGCCACGATACGCAAACATAAGTTTATATAATTAACTTTCTGGGGCTATATTAAAGTCAGTCTAAATTATGGAGGAGCGGGGAGCTTAAGCACCTTTACCCTAACTCCACTGGATTAAGATAATGAAAAAAGATGACGGAGGCAGACAGGTGGTCCCCTACTTTCTCATACTGTAATGAAATTGAATCCTGAAGCCTGTGCTATAATCTCTTGCACAAAGACTCCCTCACCTTCACACTGCCAGATCAGCACACTTTATAAGAGATTGGGGAGATGTAACTCAAGATAGACTTTTCGGCATCTTAAATAATATCTGACTAGAATTCAAAACGAACTGTTGAAGATGGATGGTTTGTTTTGAACCTTTGCAATGAGACTTAAATCCCACAAATCACATTTATTATCTGTGCGATTGGCTTAATGTATGATAAATTACTGATGAAGTGTGTGCAAAAACTGCTCAAAAGTGTTCTGTTTTCATAGGTTTTATAAAACTTGCCAGCATCAGGAAATCACGATAATTACTACATCGACTTATCGTTCAGTTGTTATGGATTTTCTCAACGCGCTGTCACAAACAAAGGACTAAAACGGAGCTCTGTCGCTTTCAGTTAATCAAGGAATTTATTTACATGTGCAAAAGTAAAACTGATCTGTACCTGACAAAAAAGAATCTTACACGAGTCCAAAAAGCTATAAGAGAAACCTCCCACGGCTGAGGGTGATACCACAATAACAGAGATCAGCCCCAAAGATTCAACTGTAGCATTCAAAGTACTTCTCTGCCTATTTGTCTAGAAAGAAAGAAGAAGAAAGAAGGTGATGTTCACTTCTGTCTGGGAAACGTTTTAACTGTGACACGCAAATAACCCTTCTAATAATTGAAGCATATATAATACACTGCCTGGCCCCCTAAAAAAAAAGGTGCCAGAGAAAAAATGTTAACATCAAAACACACAACGTTGCATTCATTTTTCACCAAATTCTTGCGTCGATGATAAGAGTGTGACCACAGCCAATGCCTTCTCCAGCACATCCAAAAGATTCTCAATGGGGTTCAGATCTGGACTCTGATGAGGTCAATCCATGTGTGAAAATGATGCCTCGTGCTCCTGAACCGCTCTGTCACAATGTGAGCCTCATGAATCATTGTCATCTTGGAATCGGAGAAGAAGAAATCCTTTGGTCGTTCAAAAGGTTCAGGTTGTCAACTGATCTCATTCTTTGGGCACATAAAGAACCTAGACCTGACCCACTGCAGCAGCTCCAGATCATAACGCTGCCTGTTCAGGAGGCACCAGGCATGATGGGTGCAGCACAGTTGTCCCTCCAAGATGATGGTTCCCCACTATCCTTCCTTTTTTTTTATTAATGCGTTGGACAGTTCTTCAAGTCTATACAACAGGTTCGACTACACATTTCAGTAAGCCATAGAGATTGATGATGATTATATTCAAGATTTTAATAAACATTGTTCCTATTTATCCCTAAATTGACCATTTTCGTAATGTTTATAATGTTACTTCCTGGTTGGACATAAGCACAAATGTGACATAGAGGTAATTCTACAACTGTATAACAAACATTTTGAAAACAAGGCCCAAAATCCATATTAATGACACAATAGTTACATTTGACAAATAATAATGCCCAATAACAACTTTATTTTGTTGAATGATAGGTTAAACTGTCAAAGTGTGTCGTGTGTGTGTAAATTGCCTGACATAGGATGGTGGAGGGATTTCATTTTAGAATCTAGCACAACTTCCTGGAATTTTAATTTTCTAAATGTATTTACAAAATGTAACTTTACAGATGTAAAACTATAATAAATGATTGCCACAGGCGCTCTCCCATCATTGGAACATTTTCAGAACTTTAAGCCGATTTTAATTTGTGCCTCTTAGATGTTTTCTCTGTTTGATGCCAATGATTTGACCTTCTCAAACATACTGACATCTTTTACATGAGAACAGGATTTGTCTTTCCACATGGTTGTTTCAGAAATGAGAAGCCACTGCATCAGTTGGGTTTAAGTACAGTGTGTTGCAGCTGAAAGACGATCACCTCCAGACAATAGGAGGAGAAGACCTGTTTGCATGAAGTGGCGACCTTTTTTTGGACAAGACAGTGTACATTGTTACATGATATTTTTCCACAATATATGAAACATTAACAATATAATTGGGGCTCAATATTTCTCATACACATTTTCTTTGCAATTTATGGAACTTTTTCTTCTTATTACTATTTTTTTGTTATTTATTTATTTATTTGATCAAATCATCAACAAGAGTTTTAGAGAGTGAAATCAGTAACTTAAATGACTCATTATTGACCCCAACTAAGTATAAAAGTGTTTGATTGTGTCATTTATTTATTGCTGCTCATGTTTTTATCTATATAAAGTTTTTGTGGGGGATTCTTCTGCTGTCAGTGGCATAGTTTCAATATTATGGTTTATTGTGATTTTTTGTTGCATTATATCACACTTCAAAGTTTGTTACTGTGACAGGCTTACTCATGATTAAATTCATCACTTACATACATAATCATCATAATCATGATAAACTCACACATGCTTATCTAATTTCACATTTTGTTAATTGCATAAATTGCAATATTGATCTAAAATAATGTCATGGTCTTCCTGTTTAAAACTACAGAAATGATTCCCTGCTGCTGGCTCTGACTCTGTGTAGTGGCGTTTCACCATAACAAGCCCCAAATTTTAATTCACAGTGATGTTATTTTTGAAGAATGGCTACACCACATTTCTCGAACCCCACATGTGTGACCATGTGTCTACAGTTTTCAAAGAACTGCAACAATGTTCCACACCGTGGGCGGGGAGAGTTTCTAACAAGCTTCAAATGCAGAACAATGTCTTACTGCAGTTCACAATAGCAACCTTATTTATATATAGTATATTTTTCTTTGACAAAATAACTGTGTGACACTGTTGAACCCTGGAAGAGCAAAGTAAGAACAGAGCAATTACTAAAGCATGAATCACTCAAAATATATCTTCGAATGAGTGTATGATAAGGGGAAACCGATATGACGAAAAGCTCTTAAGGCGAGACACAGCTGGTGAATAGGAAAAAATCTTAAAATTTAAAGACAGCATATAGAAACTTCTCCTGTTGTTTACTACTACACACATTTTATGTTTTTTCACCATGTTATGTAACCCTAACGATTCAAACATGCTTTTTAAGTTTATTCGATAGAATAATTACAAGCGGCTCAATTATTAACCAAAAGGCAAATAACATCACAGAATGACCACGTCTAACATCAAAAATGGCAAATCAAATATGTTTAACAGCACAGAAGAACTTAAATGTGCCACCATTTGTGGTGTCTCGACCAGCTTGTCTCTATTGAGATGTTTTTGTTTTGACCAACACAACACATTAGTCAATAAAATAACCATGGACAGATGGACTCACAGGGCCAAGGTCTGATCAGCATGAGAATTAATTAAATGTGAAATTAATGCTAGGTATTTTAATGCAATACTTACCCTCATAAACAATGCTCGTATTCCTCGGCAACAGTTGATGCTGCTTTTCCCGCCAACTCCGCCCTCTCCCACACCTCACTGTACACAAACCCACATTTACTGTACAGCCCTCACTTACCTGCAAGGGGTGGGCAGCTAGCGTAGATGTCAAGCTGCATGATTCTCCAAATTTAGTTCAAGGCCGATAACAGCCAACGAGGTGAGCTCCTAACTGTCACAGGGCTTCCAGGGAGACGTGGAGGCTGCATTATTTGGTATGGAGAAACCCCTCAGCATGTTTATACTCATTCGGCGAGACAGCTGCGGGCATCTCCAGGCCCGTGTGCTTCTCCCAGGCACTCTACCAAGCCGAGCCCCATTCATCATCCTCCAACAGGCCTGCTCTAATTGGGCCGCATCCATACCTGCTGTCACTCACCTCCTACCTCTCCCTCCACATGCAGCGGAAGCCCGGAAGAGATACAGATGTAGTGGGTCCAGGCGTATAAAGCCCTGTCGCACAATGGCTTGCCTCCTGTGCGCATTTGAATTGCATATGTGGGCAGCTAAGGCGCGATCCCTAGCGCTGCCGTCGCAGTCTGCCTGTCTGTCCGTCCCTCTGCTGTGTGGAAACGGCCTGGTAATGATGTGTCGCCATCAGTTTAAACTTGAGATACAGGCCTTCATTGCCACAGGGCTTGAAGGCATCGTCACACCAACTATCTCCTTTGGACATTAAGGATTCCTCTTAAAGTTTTGTGAGGCCTAGTTTCATAATGACGCTTGTCTTATAAGAGTGGAGGCTGCCAGTTCACATAAGAATTGCAGAAAGCCCTTAGCTGTCCAAGCAGAGCCAGAAGACATCTAATGAGCCTTTGAGATTCCCCCGCTAAACCTTCCATAAAATGCCCTGCGCGCATGCAGATGTGGCTTCAATTTGTCTGAGAGGAACTGCACGGTTTTAGAGTTTCCGCTGTAATAGACAAGAAAAGGCAGATGCCAGACTCATTTGCTAAATTTGATTTTATTAATAAATAAAGGATTACCAGGTTTTTCTCAACGGAAGATTGGGTTAAGATTTCAAAAGGGCCTGGCTTAGAGTAGTCGAGCTAACCAGAGATTTGCATACGTTCCCTGCTATTCTACATTTTGTATACTTTAGCTCTCTTGTCAAATATCTGTGTCGATTCAAATTAGCGCATGACAGAAGTGAGAGAGGTGGATTGTACATGGACGCAGCACATATAGACACTTGGAATTTATAGTTTTGCCACTTAATTCATTTGATAATCAATGTATAGCCAACATCTTTCCAGAAAATATTAAGAACTGTCAGAGAAGGAGGTTTTTTTGATGTTGTTTTAGTCCCAATAAGCTAATATGGTAAGGCACACTTATATGCCCATGTGGAAATTTGTCCTCTGCATTTGACCCATCCTTCAATGCTGCTGGGGCAAGCTGTCAGGAGGAGTGGGCTTTGCAGTGGATCTTGGTTTGGACTTGCGCAGCAGGAGGATTTTAGATATGTTTTGAGTTGATGGGGGGGAACCGTAGTGCCCGAAGGAAAACACCCAAGACACAGTGAGAAACATGCAAAGCCTGCACAGAAAAGCCTGCTCCGGCCCAGCGGTTGAACCCTCAAACTTGATGCTGTGAGGAGAGAGTGCCAGCCTGGGCAAATCTGCACACAGGGTATGTGAAGAATACTCTGAATCATAAAATAAAAGCAGCTATCTGTTTGCACTACTGTCTAGCAAACTGTTTTTTTTTTGCATATAGTCTACGTCTATTTTATTTGATTTAATTCTTAATTTTATGCATGCCGTCTTTTATATATTTAGTTACTGTTTTATTCATTGTTATATGTTGCACCTTACAGCCAAAGCAAGTTCCTACTTTGTGAATTTTGTTCACTGAAAATGGCACTGAACCTTTTTCTGATTCTCACGCGACTGTAACACGATTGGATCATCAACAAATGATATCATGCGGTGCTAAATTGTTCATTTATTTAAAACAAAAGGAAAAAAGGTTTGGCACAATGTAGGAGGACCATTTAGCAAATGTAGGCAGGCCTGTCTACAGAAAGAAGCCTCACATAGCTCCGCCTAAAATGGGAATTAATATTAAGAGGATCCAATTCCGAGCCCTATGACTCCTTTTCTTAGTCTTAGTCTTATTCTGAATTCCTGTGCATGGTCCTTGTAAAATAAACTAAATTAAAAAAGCCATTATCATATGGGCACATTCAATACTTTTTTGTTTCAACTTTGGAAAAACAAACTTTTCAGTACATTGTGCAATTTGAATGATTATTTGTTCAAATAGAAAAAAGCCAATTATTTTAAAATGAACCCAAATGGAACAGTCAAAAGTGTAGCGTGGATGTCTCATTTCCTCTCCTCCCGCTAATTAAATGTCTAATTGTATCATGTACCATATGCTGCTGCCATATCCTGCCTTATAACTTTTGAGACAGGAAAGTTTGAAATGTCAATTTTTATATCGTAGTCTGCACAAACATGGATACTTCCTGGAGACAACATTAGGGTTTAAGTGATCTGACCATAACGAGACAACAGACCCATCACAGGATGTCGGCTTGGGCTATAAAAACTCCACTGATAATGATTCAAAGGGAGTTAAGAGTCACCAGGTCTATCCCAATGCCCACAGTGGATTCAGTATTGATGTTTGCATGGCATTTCCAAAGTAATAAAGCAGTTTGACGTCCTTCTCTGACTCCACAAGCATCTGCATTTAGAACTTCAACAAGACAGCAGAAACAATTAACCACACTAGTAATTATGTGGAGGCTATAATTTGATATGTCTCTTGTCGTCATTAGAAATGTACAATCTCTGAAATAAAAACAAAGCGAAAATGACTATAAGCAGTGACAGCCATCTGCCGAGGTCTTGTTTAAACTGATCCGAGTTTGTTTTGGAATGAGGCAGATGTTTAGTTGTTTGTCTGCCATTTACACAAAATGCCAGGGTTGTTCTTCAAATGAAATGTCTCCTGGAAAATAAAAAGGCATAGTCTCTTGAACTGAATATCTTGTCAAGACAGAAGTTTGATTGCACTTGGCAATAAAGATGTTTGTCCCACAAGTAAGTTTGTGACTGGAAACACCTGTAAGTGTTTTTGAAATACATCCAATTTTAACAGAGGTAACCATATATTGAATTTAAAAAATCAAAATTAACATTTTAGTGGGTCTGTTGCACGGAAGCAAAATGCAATCTTCACATGTAAAGGTATAATTTAAAACTGTCAGGCATTTATATTTTTCTAGACTGAGAAAAGATTGATTTGTGTACAAATTGCACAATACATAATAATAATAATAATAATAATATTTATTTTTAAATTAGTTAGTTCTATTGTTTTGTACTATGTGCTGTATTTCCCTCTAGTCCTGATCCAGCACCTTTCCTCTTATATCTGCTCACTCACTGTTTAGATTCCAGACCCTATGGAAATTAAAATCCTCTATATTAAATTTAATGAGGAAGTCAACTGTAACATCCTGCTCATTATTAGATAACAGACATGATTGGCACAGTGATTTCTATTTGCTTTAAATATCCTCCAAGAATTGAATAAAAAGTACTATAGCTTCCTTATGATCATATTAAAATATGCGTAATCTGTACATTTGATTTACTTCTCAAGGATAATGTAATTTTCACATAGTGTTATGTTTCTCATTATAGCTCACTTCCTAGAGCTGTAGGTGTCAGATGAACATGGCTCAACCCAATTTATAGTTTCCTTGTGACTGCAGAAAAGTTTTAATGATCACTGCTGACTGATGTCCACTAAATTCCTCAAAAAGACATTTCTTTGACAAACTAATGCCTGGCTGGCCCACATCGCTAAAAATCAAAGTGTTGTTGAATTGAAAGTCTAATAAAATGAATCCACAACTATTATTGCCATTTTGCTGAAGAATAAAGTAGCAGATTGTCCAAAGTCTGTAAAGAATAAAATAAAATAAGAATAACTGACGCAAAACAAACTTTCAAAAACAAAGCATTGTTTATGTGCCATGGATTTATAGTGTCACCATACCCACTGGTGACTTTTCAAACACTCTTCTCACTTCTTAGACTGGAGGTACAGCAGCACTCACAGACCTGAAGGTGGGCACTTTGATCCCTGCACGTCTGCATCTTTGGCCAAGGTTCAAGGTTCAATGTGTCTTTATTGTCCCCCAAGGGGGAAATTAGTTTTGCTGCATGACTCAACATAAAAGGACAATACAGATACAACAAATAATACAGACAAGATCACACTTCCCTGAAAGTGCAAAATATCAACTTAAATAACTAATGTGCAAATGCCCTATGTGCAGATTTAAAAAGTGCTAAGTGCCATTAAGGTGGTGTTGCCATAAAAGTAGTGGGAACTAACAATGGCACTGGTCTTCCTCTGCACCTGCCTGATGTACAGGTCTCCTGGCTGAGTCTGTCGTGTCCCTGAGACTTTGCTGGCCACTTTGACCAACCTACTAAGTCTTTTTTATTTGTGAGGGAGAGGCTTCCATACCATGCAAAAAGTTCAATTTGAATCAATGAAAGCACGATAAAACAAGGTCATCATTTCTGAAGAAACATTAAACGTGTTCATATGCCTAAGAAAATACATCGTCTGCTGGACTTCGTCTCTGTTTGTTTAATACAGAAGTGGAGCCAGGCAACAACCCTGAGGGGTGCCAACAGATGTAAACTTCAGACATAGAGCTGTTTGCCCTGACACAAGTAAAATCAACGAATAAGAGTCTAACATGAGTCTTTGCTTTTTCCAGATGGCAACAAATAAAGTGCAATAGTGTGATCACCGCATCCTCTACCCCCCTGTCTGGCCTATAAGCAAACTGCAATGGGTCTAACCTGTCTCCCACATGCAGCAAGACAGCCTCCTTAATTATCATTTCAAAGCTTTTCATAACCAGTGAGGTACATTTAGCGTGCAGGTGTGTGTGCTTGTCAGAATTATAACACTATGAGAAAAGTAAACAGCTACTGTACAAAAAGGTTTCAAAGACAATCTGGTCAAGACCTTTCGACTTCCTTCTGAAAGTCATTTTCAATCCAAGGAGCTGGTCTGAGAAAATCGACTTTATCAGACCAGCTACTTAGATTGTAATTTACTTTTGTATGGAAGTCGAAATGTATTAATTTGTAAAACATTGTCCAAATGACTGCCTTTGAACCCTTTTCTACAATAGATCACTCCTGGACAAATGTTGCCTGGAAAAATCCAGTCTATCGTTGTTTGATTTCTAGGGCGGAGCAAATCCAAGCGAAAAAGTAGTGCACTCAAAATTTCCCACAATGCATCTTGAAAAGTAGTGTCCAACGCTGGTTACTAGACCAGTCAATATTGACCAAAAACCCATTGAGAGGGTTGGAAAAACTACAGCAGACTGAATGAAAGCAGAAACAGGAGCTATTTATATGAACTGTTGAGCCGAGATCATGAACAAAACACTTTAAACAAACCATTAGCGGCAGAATTGCTGGCGTTAGCCACTTACCTTAGCTTGAGCTGTGAATAGATCGCAAATCTCCTGCAAAAAGTTGAATAATCCTGTCCGTTTGATGTTTAATGTGCAATCTATGGTTAATAAAATTTGTATGATGTTTATTAGTCCATAAATATGTGCGTGTAAGGCGGATTTGATCCATATTCATTACAGAAATAAATTTTTATCTGAGTTTTGACGTCTTTTTTTCTCCCAGATGCCAGAGTCACGTGACGTGTGGCAAAGAGAAAGTAGTGCGCTGCGTGTCTGAATCGCTCCAGGATTGAGGGCACTATATAGTCCACTGAACAGGGCAGGACTGTGGAGTGACTGAGGGCTTAGAGAAGAAGAGAGAGTGTGGGCATTCGGACACAGCCCTTGAGAATACCTGGTATTGTAGCCGACTTCCGCCACGCTAGAGCAATGCCGTTTGCGTCACTGAAATAAACCAATCTGATATATTGTGTATAAATAATACATAGATATATCATTCTGGATTTGCCAGGCAAGGACAAATGAGGGATTACACCAATTTAAACATAGCTTTTGAAATTTTGGCTCCACCTCCTCTGCAACAAATGTTCACAATTTATGAAAGTATAAAAAAGTAAAATTACCAAAGTGTTGTCAGTCCAATTCCTGCTCCCAATTTGTGTGAATAAGTATGTTGTTTTACCCATTTCCGTCTCCTTTAAAAGCTTGTACAAAAAGTGTGTGTGTGTTTTGTACAGCACTGCCATTCTTTCCTGCTGCATAACAGACCTCAGTAAAATGCGAATGACCCTGTCCTCTGTTTGTGCTAGCTTTGGGGCTAATGGAGGTGTGTTATTGCCTGCAGCCACTATTGCTCTCTGAAATCTTCAACTTGGGATATAGCTCCTTTGAAGTTGGACGGTAAAGGTTAGTGTCAATTGAATGTGGGGATGCACTGAGTGTTTCTGTTTTTCAAGTTAGGTATTTGACCTCGTGGTACGTCAACAAACACTTAAACATTAAAAAAGCAAAGGGCCAAGATGCAATCATGTGGCATTTTTAAGGAACATGTAGTCTGAATTTGATGAGGGCACTTTGGTGTCGAGGTTAATCTCGGTAAAACAATCATAGCCGTTTCAGCAGTATTAAGTCTTTGCTGCCTGCACCACATTTAGAGTCAATGTTTTGATTAAAAATATACGTATATTCTGCAGTGCATAAGACTGGTAGAAGAGACACAAACAGAACAATCCTCCATTTAGAATACGGACCATTTAAAGTCTGAACTTTCTCTCACAAATCTGTTTCTCTTATGATTATGGACAACTGACAATAACCTCCTAACAATAGTTAAATTTAATCAAAGACTTCACATATTGCTATAATTTTAGAATCAACACAGTTTTTCAACCCAGATCCATTTTGTGTATTTATTCATTAGAAATTTCAGCTTTACAAATGCTCCCCCCTTCATTTCCTCACTGTATTAGAATTTGAGGGGACTAATGCTTGAACCCTGCAGGTTGAGTCATCAAGTCGCCAATGTATGACCAGGATTAATGGTCTCCCAGTGCAGGGATATTTCTGGTGTCTCTTTAGCTCTATCATCACAGCCAGTATAATATTAGCTCCTTATGTTCATCCTCTATTCCTCTGAGACCGCCTGCATCATGGAACAGTGAGCAACGCATCATACGGATGTTCATGTTCCACTGCCCTCAAACAAGAGAGAGAAAACAGTTGTACAGTCCCAACCGCACTCACTAATACAGCACTGCAAACATTATTTCACAAGAACTCATTTATAGAGACAGCACCTATAAATTCAAACATTGTGCCACTTTTCAACAGAGTATATTATTTACATTCTAGACACTCAAATACAATAAACAGATATCTATCAAGGACATTCCCTCAACATAATGAATTAGTCTCACCAATATACGCTCTACTTCTTTTCACTATGCCAACACTCTTAATTTCTCATAATTCTGAAACCCATAGAGAGACTTTATTATTTAGGGTTACAAAAGTAAAGTCATGCAAAGCTGAAGATCATAATGGGTCAGTAGAAAACAGGTCCGTATAGAGGGTGCATTTGAGGAGTGTTCTGTTGGAGGGCCAGTGCTGCATGTGCACAGATATGCTAATGAGACTGTGCTTTGATTGGGCCACCCACGTTAGTGACTTCGGCTGACAAAGGTGCACAAGGCTGCATCCGCTAGCCTCATTAAAGCCCTGTCCAATTATAGAATAGTAATTGATCGTCAGCGTTGTGTGTTTCTGCGCTGTCTCCTTGTCTCCCAAGTATGCTCGAGGTCAATTTAAAATGCATCAAAGCTGTAACATGGTTAAATCCCCACAGACGTCAACTGGCCTTCCTTGGCTTTTTGTTAAGCTTGTACAAGCACCTGCCTACTAAGTATTGTGGCTCCCAGCATGTGATCAACAAGAATCTTGACCCTCTGGAGCTTTCAAGGATGGAGCATGGAGGACTGTAGCAATGTTACTAATGAGCGCTAAAGTGTGGGCTGGTGTAGCATGGTTTGATGGGGCCATTCCTGAAGGGAATTTCTACTGAAATGCTTGCTGCTGAACTGTTACATCATGTGAGGATAATACTTGTCAGTAAATTCAACTCTTGTAGTGTATTGTACAGTAGCCCTGTGGACAAATGACCACACACAAATTCAAAAACAAATGAGCACCATGGAGGTGGAGCTCAAATACCTCTAGGCTGAACGTCCTCACCAATCATAAGGGCAAAGAGGTCCTTTCTCAGAAGCAGCTCCAGAAGAAGGCAGAAAATGAGCTTAATCTGAGCTTTATCTGCTTTAAGAGGTGGCCTTCTTGAAGAAGGATCTGCAGAGGGTTCAAACCCAGGGAGGGAAAAAGAGGTTTTTTTTTCTAAGATCATCCAGAAAACAAAAACAACAGGTAGTCATCAAGATGGGGGAAATTCAAGGAGGACACTGCAAGCTGCAGTTTGACCATGGGAGAAACTAGATAATATGGAGGAGTTAAGAAGATCCCATCACGTGGAACTTCATGATTAAACACTATAACAATAAAATGATCACACTGGTGGAGATGTCCAAGGAACTGTAGGTTGAAATGAGGAAGAAGAACAAGAAGAAATATTTCCTGAGAAAAGCAAGCATCTTAAATGTAGAGCCTAATGAAGCATGGGTCTCATGTATAAACCTTTTACATGGATGTCTTATTTAAAGTGCATGCACAGACAAAGTGCAAATTTGCTCAACTTTCCGCTGTATGAGCACGGATCGCCTTCTGCCTCATCTCTCAAAGCCTCTAGTTTACCACTGTCCAAAGAAACATGAATAATGAGAAAGAGAAGATGGCTCTGATGAAGATTGTCAGTACATTCCAGGAGAACATGGACAAGCTCAAATCCACTGTGAAGAGGTTTCAGCTCAAGAAGAACGAGAGCTATGGAGAAGAAAGCCATCAACTGAGAAACAAGGATGTGACAGATAAAACCAGAAGAAGCTCATGCCCACAGCTCAGGAAGAGATTGTCACTCCCCATGTCCCCTCACACACATACACCCCGCCCCGGTAACTGTATACCCTCAGGACCCTCTTAATTCCAAATGTAGTCCTGCATACTGTATCACGCACGGGGACACTATGGCTTTCTGTATAAGGCACATGGAGTCATATCACTAAAAACTAAAAATCACACTTTTTATCTCTTCTGAAAGGAGGAATGATATGGAATTTACCATTTAATTGTGTATTTGTAGAGCAACAAAAAATGCGAGCAGCAGAAGATGAAAAAACAAAAACGTGATCCTGCACAAAAACAAAATCAAAGCCAATGTCGTGTCTGATCTGTGATCTCTGTCCAAGACTGTGATAAAAGGTCAAAACAAATTCAGCCTACATTCATATTTATTATGAAAAATTGGCCATTTTGTGTGATATTTTCAAAGCCTCTGTGACTTTGCTTATGATGAACTATTACAATGTTAAAATTTTCAAATAGAGTATGGTCAGAGTTGAATAAGTAAAGAGTTAAGCAAAAAACATTTGAAAAGTAAATGGTTTTACAGCTGCTAAGAGATGTGTAAAAAGGGAACCAACTATATAGTAAATTTGTATATCCTATTCATCTTATTCCCAGACGTTCCCGTGGGCGCTGCCATACGTTGTAATCCTCCTTCGGTTGTACTGAACCATTTCCAGGTCGCCAAGAGAATCAATGCAATGTTGAATTGTTGGTCAAATGTACATTGAACATTTTGCACAAATCAGTCTACTTTGATTATATTATTTTAGCAGTGGGACTTTTTTTTTTTTGCATGAACCGCGTTCCCACTCTAATGTAAGTGCCAATACAATGGAAGTGTGGATCCATAGCACAAAGACGCAAAAGTGGGCGGGCAGAATAAGGCACATAACAATGACCAATGCACATTTCAAATAAAGTTTTTGAAAATATGTGTCAAAGATTTGTAACCAACAATCATCCAAGTAATAAGAATTATAAAAATATAGATTTCAATTTTCAGCTCCTTCCTTTTTACTGACAAAAACACAAGACACATGTTTTTTGTTAAATTAAATGGGGGAAAAGAAATATTTCCAAAACCAACATTTTAACAATAGTGGTCGAGCCAGCTTTAAAATTCTTGGTTTATTTAGCTGAAGCAGATTTTGGACATAGATCTGATGTTGTTCTATGTCACACTGTGACATAGTCAGGGGTAATCTCTACTTGCACTCATTTGAATGCCACATTGTCCAGCCAACTGTGCCAACTGTGCCCATCTGACTTCTGTCTATGGCAGTTTTAATTCTTTCTATGTTGGGCATGGCAGTTACATTTCAGCAAGAGTAAGTGTTTCAAACATGATATTTAAGTAGAAGAGCAAAAAAGAAATAGAAATTACTCAAGTAAGATAACATGTAAGAGTAACTATCTGGGGCTAACACATTTATGATTTGAAGTTGGAAATGGAAGAACAAAATCTGGCATTTTCACAAGATAGACCACAACAATTGTTATTCTGTATATCTGAAAGAACAGGGCAAGAAACACAGATGTTCAAATCATTTGAGATTGTCAACATAAAAAATGCAAGGCGAAAGGTGATCCTCATTTCATCTCCGTGTTTGGACCACTCTTTCTCCACCGTGAGGACTTTAAAAGCACAGTTTGATGGACAGTTGTTGTGAACACATGTGAGGTACACCACACATCGCTCCAGTCATTAGAGTATGTGCATAAATATTTGATTGGATGTGCACCGTGTTAAAAATCTAGATGATTTGTATGTGAGTGAAACGAGTCAGATGAGTAATCAGTGCAGTATGCTGTGTGCTTTAAGTGTTTAATGCAAGTCTGACGAAACCTCTCAAACCTGCATGTCAGTCATCCAGATGGAAATGCTGCTAACAAATACCACTCGCTCCATATTTCTGCTGTTGTGTTGACTAAAACTGGAAGACGTGAGCGATGGTTTACTTTGAGATGAGACAGGGTGGTGAGGGATCTTGAACCCTCCAGTGCAAATAGAGAGAAATCAACAAGGAAGCGTGCTTGTCACCAGCACAGAAAACCATCAGAATGTTGAAACAAACATCACACTAGAACTTTAGGATATTCACATTTAGACTTGTGCGGTGTCTGCTACTTTCTGCAGTGACTCAGCATTCCAATTGAGAAGGACTAAGTTCAGCTCAGTCTCAAATCAATCAGTCACAAAGGGCTAATTTATCACCCATTTAGACTTCTCTCTGGCTTTATTCTCCAGATTTGTATGCCAACCAACACGGCTCCACTGCTGCCCCATTATGAATAGAGACACTGCCTTTTGTGGCCTCATTATTAAATAAGTAAGTGGATGAGGAGGGAGGATGCAGACAAACGTTTTAAAGCCTTAGCGGGGAAGACGCCATAGCCATTAGGGGCTGAGCATTAACAACAGTGAGAAACAAGACAAAGGCCGAGCAGAGGAGATCGGGGATGAGATGGAGCCAGGCAGACAGCACAAACTGGTGTAATTATGATAAGGTTGCCACCTTGTTATTCTACTGTGTACTACAAGTGCTCTGTGTGTGACTCTATCACAGACAGAAAAGTGCAGCTCAGGCCTCACCTAAGATTCTGCTGTCATCCTACAACAAATTTGTCATGTGGGATTGTTAAAATTCATAACTGCACCAAAACAGAAGAGTGATAAATCAAAGTTACAAATCACCTGTTGACTACAAAGCAGCCCGAGCATCCTCTGTGACAGCAATGAATACATTAAATGCAATATGAATTGTCCTTTTATTGGTGCCATTTGTTATAATGATGAAAGCTCTTGGTAATTATCAATTTTGTTTAAGTCCAGCCCAGAGCTTTGTGTGGCACACTAATGCACGCCATCGATTCAGATGTGTGTCAGCGACTCATTAGGCTGCCTTTGACGGAAGTCAGCAATCTGATCCATCATGACAATAATGGAACCAAGATGAACTCATCAATTTCACTTAAGTATGCACACTGCAGGTCGTATGGTGAGCTCTGACTTTCACACAGGTAACATTAAGCAATCATTTTTATACTAACAAATAAACAGAAGAGTCATAAGAGATAGCATAAAAGCAATATCATAATTATTGATGAATGTATTGCAATATGAACAGTTGCACTTGCTGTTATTCTACAGCAAATGCTGTTATTCTAGCGCAGTATTTGTAGAATAACTCATACTTATGAATTATATTTAATCCATAAGGGTTTTCAAGCTAAACAATTTAAAGGTGGTGATGTACAGGCAGGTAAACGTTACGTGACGGCAGAAGAAAGCAGGGAAGGAAGGAAGACCTTCATGCTAACCCAGCTGAAGGAACTACTTTCTCAAAAGATCAACTGGAAATGTACACAATGCTGCACCTGCTCAATGCACCCTGCCCCCTGTTGGCCAGGAGTTGTTGTGCATACCTGTTTGAATCTATTTAGACAGTTTAAACAGAGGTCAGGAAAACGCATTATTCATGCCTAATTCGAGCTACAAAAACGATGAGGTGTGATATGAACAGGCCTTGCTCTCTTGCATGTAAACTTGGGCAGAAATGATCTGACTTGTTTGGGAGGAAAGACGAACTAAGTCTGATTTCTCTGTAAACACATTGAGAGTCTCCCTTATTTTCTCTTTAAAAAAAGAATGTAGTTTGTTGAGATTTTTAAGAATATTCACTTTTAGGATGCCTTTTTCACATCTAGAAAAGACACCACCAATGCAAATAATAATAATTATTTCGGACACATTTATGATTTGATGTTGTCCTTTGTCCTTTTTCAAATGAACAGCTTATTCTACACTCCAGTAAATGTTAATATCACCTATTTTTCATACCCCATATGCTTTGTTGTGAAGTTTAATTTATTGCTAATAAGACATGGCTCTGTCTATTCTCTCTGTCCTACATCGAGACAAGAACGTCACTATAAAGGAGTCAGATCTTGTTGTCTCTTGCTGCTCCCTGGTGACCTAGATCTAACCTAAAATATTCTCTCTGTGTCTGGGTCATCACGGATGGGTCATTCACTGTTGAATATGGTATGAACATGGTACAGCTCCTCACCTCACGTGGCCTTAACACGCCATTGTTCATTTAGCCTGCGAGAACAGCATGCCTCGCACCTGTGACCTCGGCTGGTCTTCGGCACGTCCCATTTCCTCAATCACTACTTCATCGAGGAGCCGACGTGATCATAACCAGTGCTCAATGATTCATGAACGCAGAATCTGATGTAGTGCTTTACACGATGTAATGGAATGAGGCCATTAGGGAGAATCCTGGCTGCTTACTGGGGACTTTGATCACAGAGGGATGAGGGGGACATGATCGGGAGGCAAGTGAGATGTGACGGTAGAAGACCCACATCAAGCTCTGGACTCAGGTCTGTATTAGCATGTCTTTGGAAGGGAAGACAACCCGCCATCAAAGCACGTTTAGTTCCGTGACTCGGGGACGTAAAGACTGAAGAGATATTCCCAGAGGACGACTGCTTAACATGCTGATGGCTTTTCAAAGAATGATATAATAATGTAATGAAACACAAAAGATCTGCCATAGAACAAGAGTTTGCGGTGTTTGAAATGCTCTTTATTCATCTTTTTTGAAGTTTTAAGAGAGGACAACAGATGCAGAAAATTAAATGGAGATAAAAATTCATGCAAATCATGCAATCATTCCCGTCAAATCATATTTTGTAGAATTGTATTGTAGATCACAAGAGAAGAGCCTACAACAGGTTGGACGGCTCATTTAACTAAAATGCAGGTAACATAAATATATTTAAAATCTAACTTTATTAACTTAATTAGAAAATCATAAAAACCTGTCATGCGCACTTTAAGGCCAGTGCTGCCTACGTTGAGGATAGGAAAAAAAAAAAAAAAAACGGGAAAAATGGGAATTAATAAAATGGGATTGAAAAAGTATGATTCTGAATTCTAAACAGTCTGCATAATTTTCCTTTGTATAAATGTTTGCTAAATGATTATGAATGATTGTATATCATGGGTCGATAGGAGAACTTCAGGGTCCAGTATTATTTGTGTGTCTTGTGTTGTCTTGTGTTGTTTGTCAATTCGTCTTGTTTTTGTTGAATTGGTTCGTATTGTCCAATTTTGTCTTGTCTTATTTTATGTTGTCTTGTCGAGTGTTTTGTCCAATTTTGATTTTATTTATTATTATTTTCATACTTGTATGTTTGTTGTTGTTTTTTTTATTATTTATGTTTTTTTGTTTTTGTTTTTTTTTGCTATTATAATTGAGTTGTTTATTTTTTTTATGGTTATTTTAATTTAAATTGATTTCAAAAAAGTATTAAGTTGTAATCTGTATTATTTTTTGTTTGTTTGTATTCTGTCATTTGTCTGTCAAGTATCAAAATGTCACAGATGTAAGATTTGATACAAAGAGCTGAATAAAAATAGTTAATTGCAAAAAAAAAAAAAAAACGTTAAAAAGGAATTTGCAAAGAAATTACATTTCATTTTTGACAAATAAATGACCTAACGCACAAGTCTAATACCTAGGAATGCAGAATACAAACTACTTCATTTCTTTTCAAAGAGTGAGTCTGGTCACCCTGCCCTCTGTCATGCCTTGAGCTAAACACAAACATAATTGTGCAATCAGGTTAGTTTATTTCAGTGACGCATGTGAAACAAATGAGCTCATTGGTTATCATTTGGGACAAAATCAAACTTTTCTCACCTCAGATTAACAGCGTTTTGTGCTTCGCTCATTGATTCTGCATAAATCCTTGATGATTTTCAGGTCTTTGTTTCACCAATGTGCTATAAATGTGTTTTGCCATTGAAATGTTTGTACTTGTGCAGTGTGTACAATGTATTTTCTTTTTTCTTTTGGAGGGCCTACATCTGCTTGTCTCTAGAGCTTTATTGTTTTGCCAGGAATGTCACACAGTATGGTATTTAACTTGTCTATCTCCATAAAGACCAGCAGGTAACCAAGTGCTCAAGCTCAAGGGTAGAGATGGGCAAAAAAATTATACAGGCCATTATGCTATGAGGGTAACGTCACTTTTATGGCTATTACCGTAGTGTTAATGTGACAGAAGGAGCTTGCACTAATCCATGGATTTCTCTCCAGCATAACCACTAAAGTTTTCTAAATGGAAAAAAAAAAAAAAAATGAAATTCTTGACGACTTCCCAATGCTTCCCAATAACATCTTTGTCTTGTGAAATAACCGTTTAAATTGTCAGAAAATTGTGTCAGTTGCGTCTAATATGTCTGTGATCATTAGGGCGATACCATAACATACCATACCATGCATTTTATTTATTTTTAGGGGTACTTTTTTCGATACTGATTCAAAACGTGATACTGGTCTAATGTCATGTTTGAAGGTTTTTCAATCCATATAGTATATATATATATATATATATATATATATATATATAAAAGGTTTCAAATGGTGTAAAGGATAAACAGCACCTGACACAGATGGTTCAGTCTTGTGAAGTGTGTTTGACATAAAACATTGAAGATATTGGCCCAACATTCCTAGTCTTTAAATGTGCCTATCCTAATTTGTATAGATATTTGCATATAGAGTATCGACATATACATTTTACTGGGTCAGTGCTTAGTGCATGATAGATCCATTATCTTTATGGGCTATTTCCAAGAAATATCAAACCGTTTCACTGGATCACTTTGGCTGTGAGGAATAAACAGAAGGGTTTGTATACCGAAGGGTTTGTGTTCATATTTGTTTTGTCATTTCAAAGCTGTCTACACGCACATGTACGAAAACACATTAGATGCAGGCTCATTTTGTTTCATTTAAGGAGAAGCTGAAGTTATAAAATTACTGAGCAGAAAGTTCACCTAAAGCAAGCGTCCAGCCATGCAAGACACTTCTGTCATAGTCCCAAACCAGTACCAAAGCGCTGCCCTCTCCTCACTCTAACTCCTCTGACTCCAGTGACCTGTAGGAGTGCGTACTGTGGGTTTTATGAATCGAAATATTTTTCAAGTTTGGGTTTTGTTCCTATGTACTCATTTAGGTAACATCACAAGAATGCATGTTTTCCTTGTATTTGCATACATGCAAAATGCATTGGTTTTGTGTATAATGCCCCTTTAAAAAGAATGAATGTGGAGAAAAACTATAATACCACTATATACATGACTTTGATATATCTACAATGTGTGTAATGGAGCTCAAACAGATACCCTCATCCTCTGGCTTCTTCTTCAGCACTTGTTGGGAGTGTTTGCAATTGTCTTCTGTTGCCGTGTCACCAAACAACTTTGTCACACTTCACTGCTGGCTTAATTCACAGACGCCCCTGTCAAGAAATGACATTTAATTTTCACACCTCTTCTTGTGCCCCTGTTATTCTGTTATGAATGCTGTTTTCGAGCGGTGCATTGGCTGTTGGACATATGGATATCTCTGACCATGAATCTTTAGGCTAGGCTGAACACAAATGTAATATGACAAAGTAAAGGCGTTATCAAATACAGTTTCCACCATACTCATACTCACCACAGACAATCGATGGATTTTAAAGTGATGATTGTTCTATAGCAATTAACAACCTGCAAAAGCGTGTTGTGCTTTACTGTCTTTGTAGCACAGTAGTACATGTTCTAGTGCATCCCATTGCCATTGAATTAAAACTCACTGCTTCACTTCATAGTTTTCATGAGATTAGAGTGAAGCTGATCAAGCTGCTGCACTATTCCACTTCTTACAAAAAGGACAAGTGTAGCTTCCTGAGGGTTTCCATCTTAGCATGGATCAATAGCCAAGTACTGGCCGTCAGAAGTGACTTTTTTTAACCCACTGATTTAAGTTATAAAACACAAAATACAATGGTGTATTTTTAAAAAGACTTAGAAGAAGACATAAAAGGATACTACTTCTGCTTCTGTGTTTCAGCATATTGTTGTAAAGGTGCCGTGACAATGTATGTAGTGTAATTATTAATACATTATCATCTAAAATGTTCCCACAGTTCCTTATAACGCTGTATGTTGACGACAAGAGGGAACCCATCCAAATGGCCCAAACAGCCTCTGGTACATTATCAAGAGACCTAGAATTAGAGATTATAGGTGATTACACTCATCCATCCCCTTTTATGAAAAAAAAAGAAAAAATCTGTTTAATCCCCCTCTGTGGCGCAACATCGAAGGGCACCCAGGGACGGTTGGCATCCATCACAGCCCTAAAAAAAGCAGCGAACATACGGCACCAGGAGGAGCCTTGGACCAGAGCATGGGAGAGAGGGCCAGTTGGCAGGAGAAGCAGAGGTGCATGAGGGTCTGGTGGGGCAGAGGGAGACGCACTTGGCCCTACATCACAGCAGTCAGTTGGGACAGACTTGGCCCGCCACTCTGCACGGGGAACTTTCATGGAGAGGGTAGAGATGGGACTTCAGTGCTGACCTTAGCCTCAAAGCCCTCAATGCATCAGCCATCTCCAGACCAGCCTCCATGATCGCCTGATGACTGGCAACATGCGCTGTCTGTGGTGAGCCAGGAACTGTGATCCATTACTGATGTCTGTGAATGGATTTAGGAGGTGTTTACTGCAGAAAGTGGGAAAATGTAGTTGCCCTCTTAGACTTGTACGACAATACTTTACTTTAAAGAAATGTGTAGTTGCTATTATTCACCTTATTCCACTACGCTCACTTTGGCCTCTTTTTATGTTCATGATCCGCACTCTTGTAGTAAAGGGACTTCCGGTTGGCGAACGAGGGAAAAGTGTCTCGCTAAAACATTATATAAAGTAGATTGATTTATCTAAAATGTTTAATGTATACGTGCAAAAACAATTTCCTGGGCGGCCTGAAAATGTTTTTTTTTCTCCATTATTTTCTGTTGAGCTCGTCTGCCCCGTGTAAACTTCCGGAATAAAGTGACTACAGCATAAAGACACCTTTATTGCACAAAAGAGGAGATGTCATTGGTCTTTACACTTTTAAAGGGCACAGTTTTTGAGAGCACATTTTTTGAGAGCACAATTCATAGTATTTCATATTCAAATACAATACCAATCCTAGCGCTGACCATAACTTACTGTTGTTGTGTCTATGGGCCAGACACTACGCCTGGGCAGCTATGGCTTACCAAGAAGTGGCTTACCACCACTGACTATAGGTAGCTTCTCATTAGATAACCATCTTGAAAAACAGATGACAACATCAAATTCGCAGTTAGAATAAATCAACATTAGGGTTGTTGTCCGTAAAGGCTATTTCATTTGAACATGTTGTACCTGGGCACACACATATGTCAATCATTCTGTATACCACCTTTTTTGAGCATCTCAAAAAGCCATATGACCAATGCATTAGGGTTATTATAGTATTTTTGTTTTGTTTTTTTTTGTGCTGTGAAAGCCAATATTTTGTTTCTGCACAAAACATTAGAGCTTACCATCACCAAGTGTCACTGAGTCACTGAGTAATGCAATGCAATATTACAATGCAAAAAAAAGTACCTTTTAAAAAAAACATTGCTAGTCTTCAATGTCTGTTACATTAAATGAACTCATGAACTCAACTTTCTGATAAGTCTGGCCACATCTCAGGTTTCTGATATTGCCTGTTTTTGTGAGAAGTCTTTTAAAAGCAACTGTGGCTTTATAGGACGGAGCCTGCAGTGCAGAGTCCATTTAAAGTTTGAATTGATAGAGTGTATTGATCACCTCCCGAGTTTTGTTCTCATTAAATACTGCCGTTTAGGTCAAGTTCACTCCAAGTCCCCTCTCTCAGCCTTTGTGTTTCATCTGAACACTGAGCTATTCACCAGGCCCTTTGTGAAGCACTAGACTTGGAAGGCAAGACTTTTTTTTCTCATGTTTTCCAATTACAATCTTTTGTTCAAAGTATAAAGCTGCATGTAGATTTTAAGCTGTGAAATCACTGAGATTGGAAAACACCTTGACATTTTAGTCTCTCTATTTTAAACTTTTTTTTTCCCTCCAAAGAGCCATTTGTGTTTGTTATGTGATGTTGTACAGCCACCACTGACGAAAAAGCAATGCAGTGAACAAGTGAAGCTTATTGTTTTTTGATATAAAGCAGGTCAACTTTAGCATTCAGGGAGTTATTTTCTCTAACACAGCTAACCTCATGAGTTGGTGGAACCGTTATACATCCTTTCAAAGGAATAACCATAAGAAAGAGGTCATGCATCAGCATTCAGTGGACAGGAATACTGACGTTGATTGTTTTCGATGAGAACATGTGCATCCATAAGTACAAACACAAGCTGAATCCTGCAGCCTTCACCTTCTCTACAAAGCACAGTAAACATGGTGCCCAAACATTCAGATAAAGTAGATGCACTCAGATGTGCTTGTGCCAAACCACTTCTCATCCTGTCTTACACAACACAACGGATAAGGCAAAGAAAAGGATTGAGCACTGTAGCTATGGCTCACTAAAATCTACCATTGCAATAGCAGACCAGTATTTCTCTTATAAAAATATTTAAAACTCCTTTCATACTATACAAAATATAACTACACTGAATCAATGTTCATGTCAACCTGACATACAGCACATATGTAAGTGATTAGAACAATTTTTGATCAATAATGCAGTTCGTAAGAAAAGGAGCAGAGGGGTAAAACAGTTCTGAAGCTTGTGGAAATATGTATGATTCTGTATTGTGAATTGTAGGTAATAGAGACTCCAGAGTTCTGAATATTTAGACATTCTTATCTTTGTTCATTATATTGACTTAACATTGCTCTTGTAACATTTCTGGTGGAAGATCTGCTTATCTCCATGGAGACACCATGGCCCACTTGGCCCAGTTACAGGTCAGATCTGTAGCGAGGATAACCTGCTCAATAAGAATACATTTCACTGAATGCTAGTGGGATATGTCTAATGCAACATTGTGTAACATTCTAGGCAAAGCAATAGCATCTCCATGGAGACATGATGAATTTTATAGTTACATACAGTAATGCACCTTTAATTACCTACGTGTGACTGCCATTCTCATATTAAACAAAACATTAAACAAAAATGAATTTTTATGTGTGATAAACCTATTTGTGATATTTCAAACTCAAACACAAAGTTCCTCAATCACTTTTTGATCGTCAGCACAAAAAACACTGACCTGTTTGTCTTCATTTAATTATCTTTTGTGACTTAACCAAACAACAGATGACCTGCGTGTTTTCCTTTATCTTGCAACCTCAAAAACATCCACCATCAGGCAGAGGAAGTGCGCTGGGGCCCTTGATGAAGATACAGGGTCCACACTGGAGCCCTCTGACCAAAGGCTCTGCTCATGATTCATTCAGTACGTCGTTAGCGTTTCCCCGCGTCAACAGCTTGTCTTTGAAGTGATAATCTTAACAGTGAGGGTGTCCTTGAGCTTCTACACTCCATTAAAACGGTTAATGGGGAATGATTTGGATAATTCAGTGAGGAGGAGATCTCTGAGCCTCCTGTTAGTTAAAACATGCCAGAGAAATCTACAGGGAAGGGAAGGGAGCTAGAAAAGTCTTGGAGAGCTTAAGGCACATTTGGAGCGTTTTGCTGTTTAATGTTTTATATCTCTATCCTGTAATTGTAATTAGTTAATACGACATACAACATCTCTTATGAAATTCTGTGCATTTGAAACTTAACAGTGACCACTAAACAATTAGTTCCAGAAATAAATTTCCCATTCATTCATCCCATATCCTGTATCTGGAAAGAAAAGAAAAAAGTGTGGCCAGATATGTGGTACTGACCACACGATCTATACTTTCTTTCTTTAAAGAATAAAATTCAAAAACTTTATAAACTGCCAAGTTATTGAAAGGTTTTACCAAATTTTAAGTTTTAAATGTGTTTGTAAGACTGAAAACAACCATACAGCACAGAGGCGTCCTCACTCTGCTTCAGTCCACAGTAGCACAGAGATGTCCTCACTCTGCTTCAGTCCACAGCAGCACAGAGACGTCCTCACTCTGCTTCAGTCCACAGCAGCACAGAGACGTCCTCACTCTGCTTCAGTCCACAGCACAGAGACGTCCTCACTCTGTTTCAGTCCACAGCATCACAGAGATGTCCTCACTGCCTACAGGTCAGTACCGCGGCTCCATGTGACAGTCCACAGGTCTGTACAGTGGCCTTGTGTGCCTGTCCACATCAGTACAGTGGCTGGGAGTGGCGGCCCGTTGGTCAGTATGGTGGCCTGTGTGGCTGGCTCATTTCAGTGCTGTGCCCCAGTGTGCCAGTCGCAGTCCACTGCTCTGCCCACGGCCTGTGTGGCTACCCACTGATTAGTACACTGGCCCCGTGGCTTTCCACAGGTCTGTGGCTCCATGTGCTACCCCCATGTCAGTGTGACCTCACATGCCTATGCACACGTCAGTATGGGGCTGCGCATGACTGCCCACAGGTCAGTACAGTAGCTCTGGATGGCTGCCCAGGGGTCAGGAGGGTGACATGAGTGACCTCGGTCATTGCAGTGACCCTGCGCTGGCGCTCATGATGTATGATGACCCTGTGTTGTACAAGGGCTCAGCATGGCCTTCTGTTAACCAGTGGCCTGCCTGTGTGGGTCAGCATTGTGGTTTATTTAACTTTTCAGCTGAGCAGTATATGCGTGGGTCAGTACAGTGGTGCCTGTGCCTGTTCGTGGCCGGCACAGACTTGTCACCAAGCCCTCGATTACCCTTTTTTGAGTCCTCCCTTTTAGCCACTTCACATGGTCCCCTGGGAACTACTTGGCCAGCTCTCCTTCACAGTCCGACGGAGCTGTTTGGGTGTATCTATTTTGCTAGAGGTAGAAGCAGTGCACCAGGTGCCCTTAGGCCTCATCACTCAGCTGGAAGGAAGACGCGCCATTATTTGATCTGTCTTCCCATGGTCCTGGTTTCTTGAAGGGCCCGCCATGTCCTTGTCACACTTGACCCGGGTGAGGACTTACATCCAGGAGTAGGCGTTGTCCCAGACATTGAGCCAGAATTCTGGCTCAGGTTTGGTTGCCAGGTACCGTTTTGCCTGGGTACTGCCTGAGGTCGCACGGTGCCCTGTCTGGTTCTCATTTTAATCTGAGAATGAGCCTTTTTCATGGTGGATGTGTTGGCGCACCGCTCCGGCATGTGGCTGTGCTATATGCACTAGGCTCTTTTCCATTTCATGTTATCCCTGTGATGGAGGATAAGACAAATAGATTTACTAGAGGTGATGGTTGCTCCAGATAGCCCAACCACAGGTTGGTTTTGGGCCTGGCAGACCACAGGGCCCTGGCTTCTTTCAGATGGGACTTGGTACAGGCACCATTGCATACGGTTTACAGTTTATGGTTGGCCATCACCTAGGCCAATCTGCCTAGTGTAGGAAGAGTGTTCAGGATCTGGTTCTCTGCCCTGTCTACAGAGTAAAAGGTCTCTGAAGAACTTCAGCAGAGAAAGGTCAGCCTTTATAGGAGACGGCCTCACAGGTGGGCCCCTTCAGGCGAGTTCCAGGTGTTATTTAGGCAAGCTCTTGGCCCGTCCGTTAATTCTTGGAGCATGCAGCTTTTGGCTGTTTGCTCTTCAAGACTCATTTTCTTGACCCAATCTCTGCACCTAGGGGAGAGTTGTGACCTAAATCAGACTTTACAATCCACCGACCTGTGTTCAGTTTGTGGGTCAGTCAGGACGAACTTCGTTCCCTTCATGCTTCCACAGTAGACACTTTAGGGTTCCTCACTGCTACTCGGACCTCAAGCCGGGCTCAGGTGTTTGAACCAAGTGTTTTTGTGGTTGGCAGTTTGGCCAAGAACAAGGATGCCTCACTTCTTTTCGGCACCTGGTTTGCTGGATGATTTATGTGGCGTGCATGGCATGCGAAACACCACTGCCAACTATAACAAACTGAGGTAGCAGCCTCCAAATGGTGGATTGCTGCTACATGGTATATTGATGGAGGATGCCTGAATACGTTCTTATCATCCTTCTCTACGTTTCTTCAGTTCCATCGGTTGATTGTTGAAGCTCGGTCTGTTGCCCTTTTGAGGTTTGGACAACAGGTATATCTAAGCTGCTTTATATCTTTTACTTGTTCAGATGCTCTTGGGAGAGGCAGCCTGACTAGCACTTACTGACCTTATTGTCATGTGAGACACTTGCACGCTCTTGAGGGGTGACTGTTGTGCTGTTCTCACCCTGCTTTAAGTTGAAATCGCCCATGGGCGCCCTTTGCTTTGTTGGTGGGTGTTGCCTTGGGTGTGCTCCAGTCATGTTGATGCCATGCCTGCTGGGAGTACATTTATCCCTACAGCCTTCGCGTAGGTTTTTTTTCGCGAAGCCCGTAGCATATACAACATAGAAATGGCAGTTACCAGTGTAACTTTAGTTCTATGAGTATGTGTGTAGCCCTCTACCTGCATGCCCAGCAGGCCTGTCCTCTTGCACTGAGTTTCAAAGAGTCCTAACTAGAGCCTGCCGGATGGATATGCTCGCAGGGTCCTACTGTACCCTTACATGATTGGAGCGGTATTATTTGATCTTCTCAGGCACGAGGCGCTGCCTTGGTGATAGCCAACAGCAAAGCCCGTAGAGGGCTACGCACACACATACTCATGAAGCTACGTTAAGCCAAGTTACATAGGTAACTGACATTTATGTCCTTTAATTTACCACCAGTAACTATTTAGACCTGTCTATTAACTTCATTTGTTCTGTTGTAATATGTAACCAAGTTATTCTAGGGTTTAAGCTTTTTGGGAACCCTTGCCCTTTCCGTCAGTCTGTCCCAGGGCAGCTGTGACTACTAAGATTCCGGAGTGATATGTTTTAGATGTGTTGTGCACACAGCCTGGTACCAATATAAATGAACGTTTTGTCCCATTCATTCAGCAAAATAAAAACATGAATTTTGCAGATTAGACCCTGGAAACAAATGGTTGTTGTTTCTATGTTTATTATATTTGCAAACAGATAATGAGTCATTATCTAACTGCATTTTGTACTACGGTGCTTGATGAAAGAAAATTGAAATGTCAAAATATTGTGACCGACTATTTAATATTTTAATCTCTCAACACTATATTTATATGCAATGCTGTATATTCATAACCTGTCAGTTTTGGTAAAATTCTCCCATGTTATCTCTTCACTATTTTGGCCTTAGTTTTCACTGAATGAGATTGTTAAGGTCAATAATATGCATCTTGTATGTTCACATGTCAAACTGAGTATGAAATGAAACAATCTCAGATTTATTTTAGCTGAATAATGCAATGTAATACAAGGCCTGCTTGAAATCAAAATGAAAATATTGTCTAATAGTTTATGCAGACTTATCCGAACTTCAAAAAAGCCCAATTTATTGTTGCTGCATATGGATTCAGTTCCAGCACACACTGCCTTAAACACAGAGATACAAATAAATAGCTGATTTACCTTTTTTCCATTTTTTTTATTTTTTTTTTTTATGTTATGACATTTAAAACTTGCACAACATTTCTAACAATGGTTGTATTTGTATTCAGGGAATTGCAAATATGAATTATACATTTCAGAAACACTGAAAAGGGCCGTTCATTACACTAGTTCCAATTATTTAGCACATTTTAAATGAAGTCTGGAATAACGTCACAGCACTTCCACAGTATAGGAGTTATTAAATATGGGACTGTCAAAGGGCAGACGTAATAATAAGACTGATAATCATATTAACAGAGAAGTGTGTTTTATATCCCGACCTCATTCTCTGCATAAAACCCTCGACACTAGAGTAATCTTTTAATACGTTGCTGCTATTTTCTCCACAACCCTAAAAACAATAATATAATACAGTGCTACTCATCGTCTGATTAAAGGCGGGCCAGAACCATGCTAACAAATCCCACTGTAAGCAAAAGACCAGCTCATTCAAGATTAGAGACAAACACTATAGCATATGCTCGGCGTCACACTTAGTGATCCCAGTGGGGGGCGTAATCAATAAAGGGACGCACTCTTTAGATGTAAAAACTCTTTCATAAAACAAAATGAGAGGGTTTTGAGCCAAAAGAATGGTGGACGCTGCTTTGAACATGGCAAATGAAACAACTGTCATAATGTATCTTTTTATCTTCCTCAACGCACTGATGGGGCTGTTTGTGCAGAGCTGTGATCATAGACAGCCCTTTGTGGAATATGAAACGTATTGTAAAGAATCAAGCAAAGAGGGAGAGCGACTGCAGATTGCGAGGTACTGACCACTAATGCATTTTGGTGTTTTATGCCATAATAAATAACATTTGCATTACATTTTATACATTTAAGAGTAATCATTATCAACTCTTGATATTTGACTTATCTTATATTATCTTATCTTATCTTATCTTATACCTTATACCAAACCATACTAGAGCAAAGACTCTGGATTACACAACAGTGTAAGTGTTTCTCTGTCCCTATGACTAACCCTATGACTACTACGGGGATTTGCAGCAGGAGATTTTAGAGAAAAATCCTTAAAAAGTCTTAGCCGATAATGCAGAATATTCAGTAGGGAGCTTGGACGTCTCCGAAAAGACGTGGGTTGTAATTATGAAGACATGTTAACTCAGCTTTAAAATATTTGGGACTTGATCTCAAAAAGTATAGTCCATGTGGATGCGATGCTTGTGTGGTAAGACAGCTGTTGGAAACTGTGCGGAGGGTGCACTTACCTGGCGCCCCGCGGCGTGGGCTGGTGGACTTTATAAGTGCCCCCTTCTCGTTGCCTCAGCCCTTTACCCACACACATTTGTGGGCCTCTGTGTCGGCCGCTCGTTCCTCCTGCTCCAGGTAGATGTCGCTTTCTCAATTGATCCATTGATACTCCAAATCTTCTAAATCCATGCTTCTTGTAGTGCCACTGTTTGGCTGTGCGCTTCACACCAAAGCATTCCAAAACCTCTGTTCCTCACAGTGTGTCATGTGAGCCCACCTCCGTGGCAACACGCAGTTAAGCTACGACGGTCTAATTGTAATTATGTCCCAACTCTTATGAGGTTTATGTATTTATAGTTCTCTGCGTGGTAACAACGTGCACAAAGTCACAGCAAGGTGCCGTGCGCTCTCTTGCTGCTCTTACAGGTAACTTCCCGTGTCTCTGTTGGTTCATGCCCTTTTCAAAGCCCTTTTACTGTAGCTCGCTCATAACTGGCGCCACGCACCCTAAGCTACTCCCTGGTCCATTTGGGCACCTGCTGCTGGGCGCTGCCTCCCCGTTCGGCTTCCAGTCGGTACTACATTTTCATCTACAAATTGGTAGGCTTTTGCTTGCTCCTCTCAGTGTCTGGCATTTTTTTGTTGTTTTGTAGATTTTTGTGTAACCTTAATTACTTTTTCAAGTGCCAACATGGTCAGCAGCGCCATGAGACACGCCACCTTCTGCTGTTTTGTTGTTTTGTCTCTCATTGTTCTCATTTTACTTCTAACCAAACTATATTAACTTTTGGTCCCGTTTTGTCCGTCCCTGTTCATTTGGTTTCCTCCCTTCTGTGTGAGGTGGCGCACCTCCCTAAGTGGGCACTGTGTTGGGTGCGTGCAGTGCACCGTGTGTCCTATGCCCTACAGTGTGTATGTGAGTGTGGGTGGGATCCATTTTAAATTATTGTAGCTATTGTTAATTCAATTAAACTAAACATGCATGTTCTGAAATGTAGAAGAATAAAGACAATGTAACTGGAACTTGACTTCTCTGTGATTTGGATAAACTCACCGGTGCATCTTTAATTTAGTTTTTTATTCTTGCTTTTATTTTGGGTCCCAGAGCCGTCTCTCTGGGTGGCATTATTGGGTTTTCTTTAATCTTATTTAGTTACAGCAACGGTCAAATTTAATTTACATAATCTGCATTCACACACCCTCAGATACATTTGTAGGGCAAAATATCAAAAGCAATTTATAATAATTACACTTTAGCATCTTTAACAAAGACTTTATTCCCTGGGAACAAATACCCTGTCTGTCAAAAAAAAAAAAGACAAAGAAAAAAGTCACCACCTGGATTCAACTAAGCCAATAGTTATGAACTTCTTATTGGATAATCGACGCATGGGTGCTTGTCTTTCAGCTGCAACCCAAATGACACAGTGAGTGGCTTCTCTTTCTGAAACAAACAAAGATGAATCCTGAGGTCATGGAAAAGATGAAAAGAGAAGAGTCAAATCATTGGCATTAAGCAGATAGAACATCTAAGGAGACTGCAGAAACTTTTTTTTTGGTCAGGTATTGTAGCTTATTAAGATTAATTTAGGAGTGGGTGAATTAGAGTATCAGTTAATTCGCCCCACAGGTTCTGGGTTTGAGTCCTTGTCTAGAGTCAGGTAGGTAGGAAGGTTTGCCATTGTTGCTTTTACGTGGCACACACTGACCTGAGTATTATTTTCGGGTGCAGTAGGCATATTCTAGATTTGGATAATTTTACGTCCAATTATGTTGCAACAAAATGATCCCACTTTTTAACTCAAATTGTCTTATCATTCTCTAAACTGGCAACAAAATAGAAGCTTTTATTGCATGCTACTGTGATACTCTTCAGCCTTTTTATAGAATCCCATAGTCTGAAGCACATTTTAAGTAATATGACAAAGGTTGAGAGGGGTCACTCTCCCTTCACAGCCCGCGGTGTGCCCTGCTCCCCAATGGACCGCCTGCCTATGTGTAGTTTAGCTGCCGGTTGGGCTTGATTGAGAGGGGGGTATAAGCTCCACTCTTCATAACTGGGCCGCTTAGTCTCCCGCGACCCGGGCTCCACGCCTCTGGCAAACACATCATTTTATTGTGACCCCAGCCGCCAGCCAAACACACAGCCTTATAAGCCTGCAGTAATGAAAAGGACTAATTCCAACGAGCTCAACACGGGCGACGGAGCCAATTCATATTCATGCGCAGGCCTTCTTGGGTGCACTTGGTGTCAAGCTATTCATTCAGTCAGTGCAATCAGACGAGCGTATAGTGTCCTGGGTTTAGAAAGAGCAAACTACACCCTCCAGCTTTGTTTGCATCCAAATAATTAAATGGGCACAATGGAAATCATCAGGGCTTCTTCTCATGGATGAAACCAATTTACTACTAATACTTCCATTTGCAAAATTTTGAAATCCTTGTGAGCTCATCTCATCCACTGCATGCATGGTAAATTAAGGTTATAGATCATTGAGTATATGCAAACAATATAGTAATGTTATACAGATAATGGTACCATAATTGAAGCACTAATTTCCAATAAGCACGTCATTTGAGAGCACGGATCTTGGCTGAAATGTACCAATTAGCAAAATTTACCATCAGAAAATAAGCCAAGAACCAATTCTTATAGTGTTCTTATTTGTCATGTCATGTTAATGTTATGATGTGGGTACTCTGAAGGGGACGTATTATGTCAAATCAACTTTTATAAGCTTTTAAATAAGTTATAACAGAGTTCCTTCATCATTTCCTTATTCAATCAATCAATATTTATAGCACGTCTTCCAACAACCTAAAAGGTGCACAAGGCGATTCACGTGATACAAATGAAATAGATTAGAACACTAACTTACTCACGGTTGTATTTCCATTCATGCATGTTTGAATAATATTAGACTTGAGTGCTTAGATATTACCCGTTTTCACCTATCCCCTATCTCCACCCTCTTTTCTGTATTTACTTGGGATTATTCAGAAAAACAGACTCTGAGTAATAGTTTTGGCGTTCAGAAATGTTACGTGGCCATTTTTCAACAGGGAATCTAGTGCTTTTTAATGCGAAATGCCACTGAAGTTCTGCAGTGTTGACCAGATTCTATTAAGAAGCTGATTTAGATCAGTGCTGCTGTTTATAATTACTACTATGCAAAAATAATGATAATGAGATTAATACTAAATACATAAATACAAAAAAGTAATATGTCTTCTTTAATTAAGTGCCTTGGGGAGCCTTCTAACCTCACAGAATTTGACAGGTTATATTTAGACTATACTGTTCAGTAAACCTATGTTATTAATTATTTTTTTAACTAAACCAACTATAACAGTAATACTTGTTTTTACATGTCAGATATTGTATATAAACACGTCTGAGCTGATCCAGTTTATAGTTTTCTTTTATTTTCAGTCCTCTACATATATTTGAAGACACACTTTGTTTATCCCAAATACTGAGTCTGCGATGAGAAAGCTGTTTTTGGCGGCTGGGCTGCATCGTATGCCTGGCTAGTCCTTACACACCACATAATGGTGTTCCCTTCCAGATTGTGACATTTTTCTAAAGGTTTGATGAATTACTGTGCACATCTATCCTACTGAGACATCTTGCTTATGATTTTAGCCCAAAGCTGAAGATTATGAGAATGGGAGCCAGTGAATTCCCCTGTTTAGCAATCACACATGTTTAAAGGTATTACGCGCCCACGGGAGACTTAGCATGTACCAAAGAGTGTATCCTCAACTGGGTTTGTGAAGGCTCGACATGCCAGCAGGGTTTTGGCGGGTGAATCCAACAGCTGTTCCTCCTTGCCCAGGGGAGGTGAACATGTCAAGTGTAGATGCCGTATGCTGTCACCAACTCTTGAAGGCGTTTATTTAAAAATGTTAATCTCATCGATGTAATGCGCACATCAGAGGGGCGTTGCTGGCAGGATGCTGGCAGCAGTAGACTTATCCCACGTGCGGGTTGAAGCACACTTTCATGCTCACACAGTAGGAGGTGTGAGTGGGCAACACACTTCAGTGACGTCCCCAAAGCAGCGGAGGGATTGGCCTTAGATCTCTTGGTTTCTTGGGCATGGGCAAATATTGATTAGGTCCAAATTAAAAGCAGAGCCAATCTGATATTCACTTTGACACATGTTGCACACACACCAGATTTGGAAATTCATGCATTTTAATATATGGCACGGCAAGTGGTATTTTCAATAAATGTGGTGTTTTTGAACATTGAACTTCTAAACTTACAGCATAAATAATGCCAAAGTAAAAGCAAGAGTGAGCCCAGGACCTATAGGACCATTGGTTGCTTATATTATCAAGTGGTCCATGTAGATTTATGATGAATTCTTTAAGTTAAAATTAGGGATGCACCGATTCCAGGTACTCATCAATGTGGTGGCAACACCAAGAGTCGATAACACATAACTGTGTCACTCTCGGCTGAGCTCTGAGCCTGAGCAGAGAGTGAAGCATAAAGAGACACAACTGCACATTCAGCTCAGCTTTCTGACAGACAAAATCACCTAATTCAGATGTGACTGTCACATAAACTGAAAACATTTAAAAGTCCTAAATGTTTTACATAGTTCACCAAGGATCAGCCCAGTGCTTGTATTTAGAATAGTAGGTGCTAACAAGTGGTGCACGCACGTCTTGTGCCTTCTTGTACATGTACGCACAATGTGATCAATTGAAATGGAAAAAGATCAAATCTAGTTACTGAAGAGTGCAGGATCTGAGTTTTTAAAATAGGTATCACAGGCCCATATTGGAAAAAGAAAGAATAATATTTACAGTATAAACTACCCTGAAAAATTTAAAACAGGCCCTCAAATAAGTGTTGTTTTTTTGTGTGGAAAAAGCGGGCAACATAAGAAAGATTCAGTCCATTGGTGTCAATTGTTTAAAGGAAACATTTTGAGGGTATTTCATTATTCAAAAGAGATATTATTTTGTAAATAGTTCATTTGCAATGAGAACAGTTCATGTCTTTATCATTCTGAAACCCATGAATAAGATACTACTGTATTAGAACCATTGATCTATTATTATAACCCCTGTAAAAATAATGCCCAGTAACGGTATCTGGGATCTGCAAGTACTGACAATGAAATACTCATTGTCCAAGTACTCATACTATTGTTGTTTTTGCTGTGGGTATCGGTGTATCCCTAGTTAAATAAGGTGTTATTAGTCACTTTAAAAAGGGTTCATTTCATACACCCTAAATAAACATTTTACACAGTCACAAATTACCAAAAATATTCTAGTCACTTTCATTTTAAGTTATTTTAATAGCAGCACACATGCATAGTAGGTGACTTTGTGTCATAAACTATTAGTGTGTGATTCAACGATAAAAGAATAGATTTACTCAGGAATATTTATGGTGTTAGTCATATTATTTCAAAAATACAATACGCCTCTTCAAGCCTCTATCTCAAATGTGTCTGTCTTCTCACAGTTCAAACTCCAGTGTATAATGTTTTAGTTATTCCAAACTCCATTATTTAATTCACTTGGAGAGTATAGGCCTCAGCTAATACTGCTCCAAGCTCCTCACTCATGCTGATTTAGCCGTGTCAATTGGAAGACCAAGTTAAAGGGGATTTAAGTAATTTATGACGCCTATCGACCTCTGATGGAGACCACGGGTTGCATCAGTATCCACAGGGCCCACATTTCTCCAAGCCAGCTTCGAAGAAATATAAAAGTCACAATTTTCTTATAAAAGTGAGATCATCCCACAGTAGAGTTCCAGCTGAAGTGTCTGCAGAGGTAGTAATACATCTTTAGAATCAATATTTTACAGCAAAAAATGGTTGGCTGTAATTCCACTGTCCAAGTTTTGTCGTTCTGCTTTTGAATATCTGCATGCCAAAATAACCTTTGACCTTTGAGTTTGCCAGTTTCTACGATTCTACCAATTTTTTTTATAACGGAACAGTGAGGATATGAGATGCAGAGTTTTTCCCGATGTGCGGTTGTGTCCTTTCACCAAAGACAGGGGCATCAGAGGATATTTCAAGAGTTATTTTAAAATGGAATCCTTAGGCATGGTATAATGACTGCTATATTTGTGTCGGCCTGTCATAGTAAAATGTACTTTGGGAGTGTTTTTTGGGGTTTTTTTTTTATGCAGGCTGTAGAATGAAACACACAGTAAATGACAAAATCCCGAATATGTATACAAAGTTGCACTATGTAACTTTTCTGGTTGGGAGTCTCCAAATGTATCCTATTCATTCGAATGCAAGTGTTTTTATAGCTCAAAAAATACCTTGAGAAACATGTCTTACTATGAGTGGGCCCAACTCTCCACAGATCTGACCTCTAACTCAGCCTTGTGGCACCACCTGCTTGTTTCCATGGAGATTAGTTTAAAGCAATACTGTGGAACACTTCCTATTTATTTTGCAGTCTTCTATACATCACAATAAATGTGTAGAAACAACTCATTAAACCTAATGCTTGCAGTAAAACTTTGTGCATCATTATCTTTGTTTGACCAATGTGCAACTTGAGCCAGGATACATCTGTTTGGAGGAACAAAGTGTGTATTGTAGGTTGAGAGAAATTGAGGTTTTAGCATGTGTAATTGTATAAAGGGCTAATATAATGACGGAACAATTATAAATGTAAAGTGTACACAAGAAGGAGTCATATGTTTTGTAGTTTTAATGCACAACATGGAGTCTCAGAGGTGCGTTAGAGCGTTAGAATGCATGGCTCCTCATTGTTTAATCCACTTATGATAACCCCACACACTGAAGTAGTTCATTAGTGAAGATGGAAACCTTCTTGGTGTCCGTTAGTGATTAGACCCGCCCCGGCCCGCCCCGCAACCATTAAATAGATTAAAAATAATGATAGATTACAATTATTTCAACAAATGCAATTTCATTTTAGCCCAACCAAAGATTTCAAGCTGTCAAAAAATGGCCCGCCCTAACCCGCCTCGCACTGAACTGGTCGTTTTCTCAGCCCGCCCCAACCCAAAAAGCGGCACAACGCCGCATCCCGCTCACACCAGATACAAACAACAATCTCATCTTTTAGTAATGTGAACCACCACATAAAAAAATCGGATTTAAACAAAACATCCGAATTGGGCTTCATACCCTGCAGTGTGAACGTAGCCTTTGTTTACCCGTTACTATGGTGATAGCTGCAGACATATTAGAGCTAACTGTAACATTACAGTTGTCGTTAGCCTCCTCAAAACCTAAGCGATATTTATTTAACAAAACATCCAATTATTTTATTTTAACTAGCTAACGTAATTACTTTCAAGGTCTTGTGAAAATCTGTCGTTCTTGTGATATGGATATCTGACAGTCCAAATCTTTTCCATCATATTGAAACGGATATGAAGCTCTGATGAGCCACCACACCTTCAATGAGGCTCGGAATATTAAGCGTTAGCGGCAAAGCAGGTGACGTCAGATGTGGAAGTCGGGCGACAGCTTTTAACTCAAGTCCCTGTATTGTTTTCCCGACATGCGCAGTTGTTCATGTGCATTTTTCAACCCACTGTCATCTCAAAACATTGTCCTGAGTTCCCGAGGACCACATGATCGCAGGACAACCCCCGCCAGTTAGCCAGGAGTGTGATATAAAAAGCCCATAATGATTTTATTAACACAGATTCATTCTCCCTCTGGTGTTAGCATGACCTGCATACATACACTTAGCTATTGCTCAGAATTAAATATTATGTTGATGAAGACGGGGCATAGCCAGGAGCAAAGTCATTTCATCCAAATGTGAGAAGCGCGTGACAAGGTGCTTGACGTCTTCTTGTCCCCGTAGGCAGTGAAGCAGCTCACCTGCGGGCAAAGGAACCAGCGAAACCAGTAGGAATTCTCTAAATGAAATTACCTGTGCGCTATCGTGATGAAAAAGCTTTGTTAAATTGCACAGGGATCGACTGGAGCCCTTTGCCAGCAACCATCTTTTGCCGCTAAACTATTTTCTTTTACATTAATTAGGAGTCCATATTGTGAATGTTTTCTGTATAGATGTTGGTAGCAGTATTAAGGAATTTCAATTAGCCTTCACGTAACCAGTGATATATTTGGAGCGCTCTAATGAAACACAAATCTTTGAGTCCGCACAATACTACCGAAGAAAAGACCAAAACAAGCCATTGAAGTATTCCGTATTATTGAGTCCATAGCTATCACCCGAGCGTTATTACCGTGACACTTGTATTTACGTTCTATTAGTGCTAATGAGGGCAGAAATTGAGGCCACCATGTTGTGATCACCTTGAATACATTACTCCGTGGTATTTTCACAAAAACGGCTCTGTCTTTCAACTCTACATTCATCTGCGCTGGGCTAATTAATGCCTACATGATTGAAAGCAAGCGGACACATACAGGAGCAAAGCAAAGGTACAACACGAGCAGCTCTCAGAGATGTGACGATCCATCCAGCCTCATCTTCTACCACAGAAATGAAAACGTGTTAAATACTGGGTGAACTAAACAACTGTCATTGTGTTGGTAATTAGTAGATGAAGGAAATAAAGAACGTGTCGCAACCTCGAGACATCCCACCGTGTGAATAATGCTGGAGTGGATGTAGTTGATGTTGTTTATCGCAGTATTCTTAAGGCTTTTGCTACCTTTCGGATAGCATTTGGATTGAAAGTCGTAGTTTTCAGAACAGTTTGGGTCCGCACATGCTGTGTTGATCTTGTGACCTGTCTGTGTTATAATAATGTATAATATAATAAGTGATAGTCCATAATGGATTTATTTGTTTTCTTTTTTCCCTTTTTTTTTTTTTTTACAGCCATTACCCATTTTACCTTGCTGTTGTGCAATATAGGCCCACAAATTGAAATGTAATTACCTTTTATGATGATAAACACAAAGCCATCTCTTCAGCTTTATTGCACTTGGACTGACAAAATAATAAACAATAGAAAATTGGAAAAAATAACATTTGGACATTTGGAGGCAAAACTCTTTTTTTTGTGTGGGGATTTGTGGTCAGTTTTCTCTCAATATATAAGCTTCTGTGGAAACAACAGACTTGTCCAATCTGCTCCGAAAGATGTTTTATTCTTTAATTTAATCCACTTCATCCATAGAATACTCTGGGACATTGTAACTCTAAAGACTGTTTTCTTAAAATGCATTTTTCTCCTCTAGAAACATAAAGATTACCACTTAAAGTAGATCCCACACACATCAAACTGTACAACTTTGTACTTAACAAGATTTTGATGAAACGTACAGAAGGATATTTTGATATCTAATTCAGAAACTGAATATTCAAACAAATCTCAAACAGTTCTAGTTCAAATCCAAAATCCCCTATGTGTGTGTGCGTATATATGTATATATATATGTGTGTGTGTATATATATGTATATATATGTATATATATATATAAAATAAAATTCCCTGCTCACCTCCGCTGGTGGTCACATCCATCTCTGAGCTCGGGTCCTCTACCAGAGGCCAGGAGCTTGAGGGTTCCGCAGTATCTTAGCTGTTCCTAGCACTGCGCTCTTCTGGACTGAGATGTCTGATGTTCCTCCAGGGATCTGTTGTAACCACTCCAGTTTGGGGGTCACTGCCCCAAGTGCTCCGATCACCACGGGCACCACCTTGGCCTTCACCTTCCAGGCCTTCTCCAGCTCTTCTCTGAGCCCTTGGTATTTCTCCAGTTTCTCATGTTCCTTTCTCCTGATGTTGCCATCACTTGGTATCGCCACATCAACCACAACGGCCTTCCTCTGCTCTTTATCCACCACCACGATGTCTGGTTGGTTTGCCATTACCATTCTGTCAGTCTGTATCTGGAAGTCCCACAGGATCTTCGCTCGGTCATTCTCTACCACCTTTGGAGGTGTTTCCCACTTTGACCTTGGGGTTTCCAGTCCGTACTCCGCACAGATGTTTCTGTACACTATACCAGCCACTTGGTTGTGGCGTTCCATGTATGCTTTCCCTGCCAGCATCTTACACCCTGCAGTTATGTGTTGGACTGTCTCAGGAGCTTCTTTGCACAGCCTACACCGTGGGTCTTGTCTGGTGTGGTAGATCTGGGCCTCTATCGCTCTGGTGCTCAGGGCCTGTTATTTCTACACGAAAACATGACATGATGAAAAACTTGAAATATATTTTTTTCTTCTCTTTATGTGACTAAACTACAAGAGAAGTAGTTTTGCTCTCTCTGTGTTGTGTTTAGTGGTCCGTGATTTTGTTTGATACAAGTTGAAAAAAAAGAAGAAAAAAATTTGGGAAAAAAAGTAAACTGTGGAAGGAAGATTGGCCCTAAATATTTGCAACATTTATTTATATTAATAATTCTGGATTGCTATATCCATATTTATTCAGCATGTATAGAAACTACAAATCTATACATGAACTAGCTGCTTTGTTTCAAGTGTTCAGAGAAAAGACTGGACTGTCCATAAGATGAACTATACACTCATCAGAGGCTCTGATCTTATGATGAGTTCCAGCCATCCTCGGAGCTCGGATGTTCAACAGAACACCCTTCTAACCTGGAATTCCTCCTTGGAACCTCAAACAAAATTTCTGAGCCCGATTTAGCAACATGGCTGTGCCCTGCATTTGGTGAAAGATAAACACCCAACAGCTTCATTAGTGACTTATGTTCCCTTCATTTTCCCCTGTCCACCCACTGTGCACCTGCTCTTGTGCTGCCTCTGAGCTACAGAATTCACTCTCAAATAAGAAGAGTCTGATGACAATGTCCGGGTCAATACTTACTGTACTTTACTACTGAACTATTCTGCTCATTGTTTTTCCAACTTAACAAATGGAACACAGACACTTGAAGAAGACATTCCTCCGAGCTTCAACTTCCAATCTCCGAGGATGACTGGAACAGTAACAGTGAGACCAGAAAACAGACGTGACACATGCATTACAAATATAAGTTTCAAAGTGGTAACATTTACAACCAATATCAACATTAACTCTGCTTTTTAGTTTAAAGTTTACAGTATTAAGTATACCTATCATAAAAGATGTTGGCAATTACAGTCCAGTGTAATTAATCAAAAACCATGACAAAATCCTTGTCCAAAAACTGTTTTGACCTGCTTCAAACTTCATATTTGAAAATACAACCCATCCTGACGATAAGAACAATCTTAGAACTGTCCAAATTGGAATGAGTCATGTTTTTTGCAGTTGACAGATTTCACTTGGAGAACTAACGCTGAAGTTACCTCAACAAGCCCCAGCCTAGACAATTAGAAGCCTGTTTCCAGCACAGTAAGACGGCATCACACACTCTGAAGTACCGAAGCAGCCGCAGCCTGGATATAGGGTCCAGTGTGGAGTGAGACAAACAGGTTGTATGTCTGCTGTCTGCGCCTCTTTGATTGTAACAGATTGCTGAAGGAAAGGGGCCTCTTTGAAAGTGGGTCTCTGGAACACCGGCTTTGAGGTTAGGGTTAAATGGGATTGCTCCCTTTGAATCATTTTGACAACCCACCACAGCTGAGTCTGCAGCTTGTCCTGGCTGCTTTAAAGAGTATTATGTGGCTGAGATTGAGCACAATTCAGGACTTATCAGACAGACACTACGAGCACACGATCACAAAGCATCTGTTCCTCTGCTGATTCAGGCAATTTGGACCAGAGAGGCCAAATAAAGTCTTAGGTATTTGTGTAAGAATTGTTTGGAATTAGTCATTTTTGCAACAACAGACACAAGTGTAAATTGTAATAAGCATTGTATCAAAACTTACAATTGTACATTCAAGTGGTCAGTAGAGTATGCTGAGACAAAAATGACAGGTTTATGTAAGACTTTTGTTTTCATAGAATGCATTTACTTACATATAATTTCTCTGTGTGCTGAGTTTTATATTTGAATTGAGCATACAAATTGTTAAACTGTATTACTGCATTTATTAGAAAGAAAATACCAGAATTGCTTAAAAGAAGAAAGAAAACGTATTCTTGTTCCGTTTCTTATTAAGTAAATCTGTTCTGAACAGGTCATTAAACAGGACGCACGTTAATTAGGACCTCACAGCCCAACGTGTGAAAAGGGGACATTTCTGATGGCCAACTCAACAGGACGTCATTAGTGTTACCATGGTAATTTGTGGTACGCACATATGTATATATAACCCTAATTGTACACCTCCAGTAGAGAATGTCATTAGTAAGACACACATAAACTTTAACTACTTACAATAATTAATTGTTGAAATGTCATCTGCATGATTCCAGAGTCAAAATCACTTCAGAACATTCTTCATTGAGATGTCATTTTTCTCCAATATGTGGAATATTACAGCTACAGGAACAACATTTCCATGGAAACAAGAAGGGGAAGGCTCCACTAGTACGAGTCAGTTTTGTGGAGAAGCAAGCCCGCTCAGTATAAGGAAAAACACTTTTATACATTTTTAGTGCAATATTAACTTCTAAAAAAATATGAAAAACACTTGCTTTTAGTTAAGTCTTTGTTTTTGTTTTTTTGTTGTTGTTTTTTTTGCCTAAAGGTTTACATAGAGGGACTTTCAGGTCATTTCTTTGTTCTTTTCTGGAGTTCTTGGAACGAATCTTTCATGGTAGATTAATGTTGCCCGTAGGATTTAGCTGCTTTTATTTAGATCTAATAATGATTGCTTCCGCTGTACTTTTGTAAAGAAAAGACAATAACTAAAAAGGTACGGTTCAGCCCAAGCTAAACCAGGGAAACGTTACCCCCAATATTATCTTATCTTTGATATTCACTGATTTGTCTGTCATACATATAGCTGCATAGATACATATATTTATAGATAGATAGATACTTTATTCATCCCTGTCAGGAAAATGTAAGTGTTCAGTTTTCACTTTTTTACAAAGTACAAAAAAACAATACATGTCATTAAATGAGTGTTATTATACAAACATTAATAAATAGCAGTATTCATTTAAAACATCATCATTAGAGACCATAGCCCTTAAAGCCCCTCTCCCACGTTCTCAGTTCCCATACGTTCTGCATTTTTCAACATAATTGCCGCTGGGACAAAAGACCTGAAACGCTCTGTTCTGCAGCTCAAGGAGAGTAACCTGTCACTCCTTCTGCTCTTCTGAGCAGCCAGTCCTGTGCAGAGGATTGTCTATGTTAGAGATTATAGTCTGCATCTTTCGCCTCATAAACTTCTCCAACACAGTTCCAACAGACTCCACTTTACCTCTTAGTACAGACCCAGCCCTCCTCACAAGCTTGTCCAGCTTTTTACTGTCTCTGATAGAAATACAGCTCCCCCAATACACAATGGCATGAAACAACAGATTGGTAGAACATGTATAATATGTCAGCACAGACATCAAATGATCTCAACTTCCGTAGAGAAAATAATAGACACCAAGATATTTATAGGTGCACACCTGCTCGATGTTGACGCATTGGAGATGATTTGTGGACTTGGTGAAGTTCATCACCATCTCCCTTGTCTTAGATGTGTTCAGCAGAAGGCCATTGTTTTTATTCCACTGTACAAATGTGTTGGTCAGCTCCCTGTACTCCTCCTCATTTCCCTTCTTAACACATGCCACAATCGCAGAGTCGTCCGAGTACTTTTGGATGTGACATGTGCTGGACTGGTGTTGAAGGTCCGCCGTGTAGAGGGTAAAGAGGAATGGAGCGAGGACTGTCCCTTGTGGAGCCCCCATTGCCAGCTGGCATGCACAATCCTTCAGGAGTCTCGGACAGATTCCATCAGGACTGGCTGCTTTAGCAGGATGCAGTTTCCTTAACTCCACCCTCCACAGTGAAGGAGAAAGTGAAGTCTGCAAAGTCTGCAGCAGAGGTGGAGGCTGGCGTTGCCTCAGAGGTGGAGTCTGGCACAGAGGTGGAGCCTGGCGCAGCTTTATAGGTGGAGGCCGGAGATTGTGAGACATCTAACCTGTTGTAAAACAGGTTAAAGTTGTTGGCCTTCTCAACATCTCCAATCAGGTGGTGCTGTTTTCCCTCCTTAAATCCATTGATTTTCTTCATTCCCTTCCACACTTCTCTAACATTGTTGTGCTGCAACTTCTCTGGTTTCCTATGATAGTCCTTCTCAGATCTCCTTAAGCTGCTCTTTAAAGCACATTGGACCTTCCTAAGCTCTTCCTTTCCAACCTTCTCAAAAGCCCTCTTTTTCCTATTTATAATACGTTTAATATCAGCAGTGATCCATGGCTTATTAGTTGGGAAGCATTGGACAGTTCTCAATGGTATAATATTGTCCCTGCAAAAATTCATAGTCTGTGGTGCACCCCACCATCCGGTCAATGTCAATGTCCACATTACTACTGTACTCCGCAGTTCCATCAACACACTACAGTCAGTACCTTCGAAACAGTCCTGTTTACACGTTTATAAACGTTTATTAAACAAACTAACCATAAACAAATCTTATAGTTATTTACTAAGGTTAGTGTTACGGTTATGGTCATGGTTATGATATGGTTAGTTAATGTTAGAGATTTGTTAATGGCTAGTTTATTTTGTCAATGATTAGGTAATCATTAATAACATTTAGAAATGCTTTGTTGCATGCCTTATTATAAAGAGTTGCACTTGCACTTTTTAAAGGATTGTGGGTTGTGACTTGTTGTTTGGCCTAATAGTAGATTGGCAACACATATAGCTAACTTTATTGACTCATTTTGATTATTTAAATCTATAAATAATGTACATTTTCTTAGCTAATGCCACATTATGCTCATTCTGCCAGAGAAGTATTGTCTCCAGGCCTCACACAGACAGTGACTGTAGAGCTACCCATGATTTGAATGTTTTTTGGCTGTTGAGACCGATGTGAGCTCCATCTGTGCTCACAGCCCTCACTGGTGACATGTGGCCTGTCCATTATCGCTCTGTTAAAAGCCGCTGTGTTATGTCAATGGGTGTCACGCTGTTCCAAAGCAGAGACGCATCTTGTAGTCTCACAGAGAGATTAAGTACATAAAGATCACACACGGTTTAATGTCAGACTCCCTTTGATACTTGGCACTCGCGTTGGGCCATGGTGGCGATGAGATCTGGTGTGTTAGTGAAGTTATGAAAGGAAGGGATTATAACATATTAGTTGGCACAAATTTGTTAGAACTGAATGAAGATGGGTTGACTTAGATGTCTTTATTTAGGTTTTATTCTAGGCGGTAATCACCTACCTTTTTGCACTCCACATATTGCTTGATGAAAATAAACTTTGAAGTCAGTGCACTGCAAATCATATACAATTTTTCATAATTAATGTTTAGAGTTGACGTTTAAAAAAAATAAATTATTAGAAACCACAGAAATTTGATATCCTTTTCAGGTTTAAGCTGTGGGCCAACAGCGTTTTCTACGTTTAGTTAATTGCCTGTTTCTGCTGACATGATCTACATTTATCAGAGAATTTGTTGTCACTCATATTTCTTGCTCACTTTTTAGTTAGAATTTGTAAGGTTCTGTAGTAGCGGATAGTTATCACATTTGAGTCCTCTGCTATCAGCCTTTGGTACAAATCCCGCCAACCTGTGCTCCAACACTTTCCTGTCATTCTGTGATCATCTTTTGGGACTATTATTACTTGAACACTGTTCCCTCAAAAAGCAAGTTAAAAATTAAAGTATGTTATTTCAGAAAATCTTACACAGCTGCATGGTAGCCTTACTTTGACACAGAGGTTTACGGCTTTGTTGTCTGTGAATCCGTAAGAAAGAAATGTTCAGCATATTCTAACCCTAGCATTACCTCCATGACGACCAGGCTCCAGCCGCTGTGATCGGGCTTGCTTTGTGTTGTCGGTGAACAGCTGTGCAGTGCTATTGGTTCATTCCCATAACATTTGCCTGAAAAGATGAGATAAAAGTGGAAAATTTCTTCAGCTGCAACAAAAGTTGATCTCATTGAGAAAAAAAATATGTTTCTTAAATGTTGAATTCTTAGTCCTCCCTCGATGCAGACTTGTTTTCACTTGAGAAAGCAGATAGACACTGCCCATCGCCATGATAGCTGTTTGAACAACATTATAGCGTATTAAACTATCACGTAACTGGCCTCATCATATTGTGCCCAGTCCTAAAGAACATGTTTCAAATATCTGTTTTGTAAGTATTGATACCTTTAGAGCTCTTATGGTGATTATTGTGTTGTTATTATAATACAATATAAACCTACATATCCCTCTTAAATACTGAGACACAAACCCCATGTGTGATTTGACAGTGTTGTATTTGTACTCCACCCCTGCAAACCACTGTGTTGCACCTTCACTTTCCTCCCCTCTGGCCTCTCCCCTGGGTCGTCCATCAGCCTGTTTCTGCCCCGGCCTCTACCTGGGGGGCAGCACAAAGGCGGTAATGGAACACTGACTGAGGCCTGTCACTTCATGCTCTCTCACCCTGGGGACTCCAAGTGGGAAAGTAATGGCCCGGCCTGCCAGATGTACCAGTCACTTTTAATCAAGTCCATGGCTGTCACCAGCTTGTATTGATCCCCCCGCCAAGTCCCCAAGGCAACCTGCAATCGGACCGGTTCTTACACCACAACAGCTTTCCAAACATCACCCCATGTGGTGGTGCAAGTTAATCGTATCCCAGGCTACTCTTTGGAAAACAGTGGGTAGGGAAAATAAGAGCAGACAAGGTGAAGCCCCTGCCACATTCTGTAGAGATCAGTTCACCAGCAGGATGACCACATGTGCCAAAATGTGCCACTGTAGGCATTTGTGTGTCAGGCTCATTTTGGCACATGGCATTGGATTATGAGAACATGCTGTTTGCAGGTAAGTGAAACGGATGAACAAATCATTTCAAATAGCATTGAGTGGTATTGAATTTTAGATGCTCATGGTATTTTAACCCCTCATTTATTCCATCTCTGTCCTGTCAGACGCATGTGTGCTTGCACAGAGTACGTGCGTCAGAGATACATCTGGAGGTTTTTACACCACAATCAGGCAATAGCACTTGTATAATGACACTTGTTTAAAATATCTATTTTAAATAATATCTCTTTTAAATAATAAATATGCTAACACCATGGTGAGATGTGATTGTGTAGTGCTTCTCAGGTGGCACAGACCTGTCCTTCCTCTCGCTCACGCTCAAATAGAAGCTCCGCAGGGCGCAGATGGCCTTGATATGAGGATATGTCGCTGGGATTCAGTTTTCATTAGGTTTATTCTAAAATTAACCCTTCGTTTGAGCTTTGCACCTTTGGTCAATGAGCACTATACTTTTTCAGAACAGAAAAAAAAACTTAATTTACAGTAAATAAGTATAAATAAATTGTATGTTGAGTAATGTTTTAAAGTTTTGTAGTGATGGGGAAAAAAAAAAAATCTTGAATGGGTCATACATTTTACATGGGAAATTGCTCTGGCCCAACTCGTGGATTCATATTTTTGACCTGCCACAGTTCTTAAAAAGCCACCAAATTCTGCTGGAAAACCACAGACCTGGCAACACTGATAGACAATAGAAATACAGGCACATTTCTCAGCTGTGTGTGTATGTGTGTGTCTCCTCTTTTATGCTCATCCTCCACTCCACACATCCCCTGCTCTCTCTTCTCCGTTGTTCTATGTAAATCCGTAAAGTCACATGCTTTCTCCCCACGATATTCAACAAGTGCATACACAGTGCGCGGTGAAGTGACATTAAAAGGTAAAGCCATGCCCTCTCAGAGCTGGGGCATGCGTACATTGGGAAAAACTTTAGTTTACCCAATAAAGGCTGAATATGTGAGAAATGTGAGCAAGAAAGTTGTGTTCGATTTTAATGTCCGACACTGTTTTTGGTCATCCAGAAACAACAATGTGATGAGTTCCATTCTGATTGAGCAATGCGCCATTAAACACAGTTCCCATGTTTATTCGTCTGTTTACATATGGCTTGTTCAACTTCACTCATACTGCAGCGGCATCCGACAAAATAGACCCGTTACATATTTTGAGCTGCAGACAGACTGGAGACGTGAGTGCAGGGCAGTGGTGTGACCTCGCTCATTTACGTTGAACACATTGTATATCTTCCGGCAGGCCAGCACGTGATGCACCGGACTCACAACGCATTTGATATAAATGAATACGCTTCATTTATACTTACTCTAAACATAATCGTGTATTCATCATTGTCAACAAATAGTTTCATGTTTACTGGTCTATAGTTCCCTAGTTTAATGGAAAATTCCAGGTTAAGCAAAAAACAAGATGGTCTATCTTTATAGAGTACGTTTGGCAGATCTTGTCTTAATCAAGCCTCAAATTATAACAAGTTGGTGACATCTTGCTTGTTGTGCTCATATTTCTGACAGTAGCCATACTTTTTAAAGAGGATGCTGGCACTCTCCCTCCCTCTTTGTGTTAAAATCTGTCTGTTTTTTATTGTTCACTGGCTGAGGCCACAGGGCCTGAGCATTGTCATAACTTGGCAGATGATGAGGGATGAATTCTAATGTGGGCCCATCACTGACGGCTGATAACAAGATGGAGTACTCAGGGGGGTGATCAGAGTGCTGTAAGTCTCATGGTACTGTACAAACACCTCCGCAAAGCATATGTGAAGTGTGCTTATGCTTAAAAACATGTCCACTTTGAACGCTGGGTCTTCCGTTCTCAATATTGCCCCCATGTGAATTTCACAGTATGATTCCACACTCAACAGGTATATCAAACTTATTTAAACAATTATGAACCTGAGACCAATTATTCAAGAGTATTTTGAAGAGGCAGAGGTTTGTAAAGAGGTTTAGCGCCAGTGTGCCGGGGAACACTAGTGTGCCTTGAGGTATTGCCAGGTATGCCTCACAAATAGATATAATTGAACAATTTGCAATTGAGTGTTCTGAGCAAACTTCTATACCAAAAAACAAAAAGCAACACAATCAACATTGCCAGCAAAGGTCTGCTTTGATAATGTTTTAGTAGGTTGTGTGTGCTGTGGTATCTTTCAACCTAAAAAGTATGCCACAACTCAAAAAAGGTTGAAAAACACTGGGTTCGTGTAAGTTGTCATTCGAATGGTTAACTGTTTTGATTCTCCTGTAGTCTGTTTCGCTCCTTTCATCTCTCTCTCTCTCTCTCTTTTTTTTTTTTTTTTTTACAAACTTCCACTATTCCATTCACACTCAGTTTTGGAAAGAAATATCAAAATTGTGTTGTATCTAACAAGTTCATCTTTTAGATTACATTTTTGCTCAAAGTGTTTATGTTCAGGAACGTTTATCAGTTCGTGGCACCTACAGTCATCTTGGTTCTAATCCTCATGTAAACAAATGTTAATATAGGTTATAAGCCTGTGTAAAGTTATGGAAAAACAAAATCCCCAATTTCTGCTCTGACTGTCCTGTGAGACAGATAATTGGCGACACCATTCACCTAACATTTGTGGACCAATTTTGTGTTTTTAAAAAGTAAAAAGAGTAAACACTTTTCCCGTAGAAACAATATGTCTCTGACCAGCTGAATTAGATTCTATCTTTGATATGTGACGTACCTTGGCATAACCCATAGTTAGACTGAAATATCTGCTGCTAAAAGGTGTTCAACACATACACTTGACTTAAACTAACATGATTGCAGGGGTCTTTTTAACATAATATGACCACATGAAGACTGAATGTTCTTAGCAGAAAATATAAAAAAATGCAGCCTTACCGTTTGCTAATTGCGACTGTATAACTTGTGCCCTAGCAACAATGGTTTCACACTGTTACATAGAAAGTCGCTCTCACTCTGAATAAACATGTGCCATTAAAGACAATTGCTTCACTCTTGGACTCTTGGACTGTAGAATCCACAAAATTGTCTGACAATCTTCACATTCTTCACAACTAACTACACACAGCTCCTCCGTCCTATGGATCACTTTCACTTGACAGTCGGCCCTCCCACCTCTCCTCACTCGGCCTCAGTGGGCTCTATGTGGCGGCGCTCCCACACAGATGCTTAGAGTAAGAGTAACAGTATCTGCGTTGGCCAATGACAAGTGAAATAGAGGGCAGCCTGAGCCCCCTGCATTGCAGACTCCAATGCACCACAATGGACCGACAACGCTGAACAAAATGAAGAAAAGCCCTTGACTGGAAGCATCTGGCTTTTTAAACTTCCTATGCATTTTTAATCTTGCTATACAGAGAAATGTTTGATCTTTCATAATGAGACCAAATAACACAAGAAATGCTAATTTATGATTAAACAATCTGGCAGGCATTTTACATCTGCAGAATGTTAATTTCCTGTGCCGCTGCCAAAAAAAGGTTATGGCAACAAAATGATAATTATTTAATACACATGCTGTAATAGGTTGCTGAAACAGTAAGTAATGGTAACGCTGTACAAAGCAGAATAATTTAGAATGGTAGATTTTTGTAGTTCAGTTTTGATTCAACTTTAATGATCCCTGGGGTGAGAGTGGGATTGCTGCTGAGGAGAATAAGATATAGCTAATAAAAATAATAAAACAGAGGGAGAAGGCGCTGGATAATTCAACAAGTCCCTACACAGCAGAAAGAACAGCCAGTCTTGTGTAACTTCAGTCTGACAAATTGTATTCCATATAAATTATTATTTATATTCAAGAGTTATTTCAAATATGGATAGAGTTTCGCCGTAAACAACTCGGTCATGCCTTCCCTGAGTGCCAATGATGAGCCAATAAACAGTTATCCAGGCGAAATTTGACATTTGTTTAACTTCTCAGAGAGTTTTCTGACATCATACATTTACTTAATCTTTACTTCTTCTTCCTCTTGAGAAGATCTTGTTTTTCTCCTCATTTGAGTAGTAAGTCTGTTTGCTTTATGTTGACTCTAAATTCATTAGAGCGTCTTTCTTGCTCTTTAACTTCTGCTATGATTTAAGTGTATTTGTGCATTATTAAATATTTTTTCCTTACGTCATAAATCAGATGTTACAGCCCAACAGTGCAGTGCTTTACTCTTGTTCACCAATAGAGACACATACTTTTTGGGTCAGTGCTTGTTGTTTATAATACAGTGATATTATGTAATGTATGCTGTTATGTGAGTCAAATATGCGGGAAGATATTTAACACGATAATCATAATATGTTACTTATTAGATATTACTTTCTCACTCTGACATACCGTAAAATTCAGACTATTGAGCGCACCTGAGTATAAGCTGCACCAGCCATATTTACAAAGAAAAAACACTTTGTACATATACGAGCCGCACTCTATAAGCTGCGGGTGTCCACGTTGTAACATGAGACATTTACACAGGAGGATGGAACACGCAAAGTTTTAATTGAGCACATGCCTTTTTCCAACCAGTCCCTGTAACACGGCGGTGCATTGAGTCTGTTCTTCATTCGGCCGCCTCTGACATCTCACCATCGATTCATTGATGACAAGCTCACGTGCAACAGCTCTGTTTCCTTCTTTGGCCCCACTTTGATTGTTTTTAACTTAAAAGCTTTTCATATGCGTTTCTTCGTGTGTTTTCTGTGATGATGGTGTGGCATGATGCAAACTGACTGTTCAAAACAAAGTCAAACTTTTCCTTTGTGCATCTCTTTCACCAGTCTGTCCAACTCTTGCACTTCCGTTCCCGGAAAAAGATATAAATTAGTTGCATCGCTGTATAAGCCACAGGTCTGAAATTATGATAAAAAAGTAGCGGCTTATAGTCCGAATTTTACGGTAGTCCATGTACACCGTAATGCCTTTAGATGCTCGAGTCACGTGTCTTTTAGGGCTGCAACAAGTTTGTTGATTAATCACAACTAATCTGTTATTCAGATAATCGTCAACTAATTCAGTAATCAAATGATCATTATCTGAACAGACATCAAAAATGTGCTGAGAGAAGAGGTTTTATACATATATATTTTATCTGACAAACAAGAATTACTTCAAAAAGACATGGGAAACAATATAAAAAAAAAAAAAAAATATATATATATATATATATATATATATATATATATTTAATCTGTATGTTCTAAAGTGGCATCAAATGAAGTAAAACCCTGATAATTATGGCTGTTGTTCCCTAAACAACTAATAGATTAATTGAAAGAATATTCACCAGCGTACCGACTGACAAAATAATCGTTATTTGCAACTCTAGTGTCTTTACTTAATACTTTGTTTATATTGCAGCAGATGATCGGGTGCTGCAGCAGACACGAGATGGAGTTAAATGAGGTGTAAGTATTCATTATTGTCATCAAAATAGGACCAGAATCATATTTGGCATGGTTTCATAGTCTTTACTGGTCCATGTAACTCCCTTGTTTAATCAAAAATTCCAGCTAAAGCAAAAAAACATTACCATTTTACCTGATAGAAATGTATGAAATGGGTATACAAATGCATTCTTGTCGAGCCACAATATTATATTATAACAAGGTTAGACCTTATTTTGTACCTTATTGTAAGCAATCTTGATTTTTTATTTTTTTTATTTTTTATTATTTATTTTTACTTTTGTTACACTTATTCTTTCATCTGGTATGGTAATGTGTGAAGTACTGTGTCTAAGTCATTTCTCTTGTGGATCGGTAAAGTTTGTCTAAGTCTGATGTTGAAGTATACATGACTGTGATGCTATTGTGTGACTGTAGGGGGCGCTTGGTTGTAGGTGTGTGTTAGGATGTGTGCTGGGTGTGTAAACCACTCTGTACTTATAGATCAAGATTTTTTTGATCACTATGTTTTAATCACCTCTTATTAAACCAGGCAATATAGTGTGTATCAGGTTGAAAAGTTAGACAAAAATATACAGTAAACTTAGACGAAGTTCTACGTCTTATATTTATAGAAACCGTATAGTAAAATGTCTGCTTTGTCACAGTTGTGTTATGTAAAGCCTGCTGCAGAAACGTTCAATCATCAGCACACTTCATGCATAATGTACCGCACGGCAGGTGACTGGGGCAGAATACAGAAGGAGCTGGGGTCTATCTGTGGGATTTGCTGCAGCATCACATCTCATGTCCTTACAACACACTGCTGCCCAATCCTGCTCAATCCCACACATGGTAGAACAAAGGTTTTTGCACCGCAGCTCATGGTAAACCTTCAGGAAGCAAAACAACCAAAGCCCCAGCTCCTCTGTTGTATCGTGTGTTGTTTTGTTTTTTTCTATTTGTAGACGTAGCAATGGCTCTATTAAAGCATCCATGCAATGCACCCTGGGTAAAATAGCTGTCAGATTTGTCACCTTCAAATGACATACCTATTAGAAGCTAATAAAACCCTTGAGCTAAGTTGCAGCCGGCACAAATCAGAGCAACAATTGTGATGTGGAGTTGAAAGAGAGGAGGATATTTCTTAGCATTTTGTGAGAGGCTTTTGTTTGCACAGACAGAGGCTGCTTGGAGCTCCTGTCAAGTTAGACAATGCAGGCCTAATCAATGCAGCAAATGTCAGAAGACGGGCCTTGGGTTGTATGAGGTCAAACATGGCTCGCAGTGTGGTGTAGTCATCAGGAAGACAAAGGCTCGGACAGTTGATGTGGAGTCCTGGGGTAAATGTTGGCATCTAAAGGGCTGTAAACTCGCAGCAAATTATCATCCTGACCTGAAGTTTAGAGAGGCTTACGGTTGTGGAAGAGGCTCGTTACAATTTCTGAGATAAACAGCTAAATATGTTTTTCCTTTGATTCTTTAGATTTCAGTCTATCTTAAGAAAATGTATTTTTCAGATTCTGTAATTCAAAGCATGCAGCATGCAAATTAGGAGATGTTATTTGATTTTCTTTCCTCTACAGTCCTCAGAACATAAGATGCATCACATGACACCTGTTCTATGTTATGTTATGTTAGAACATACATAAGAAGTGGGCTTTGTTTTTGATGATCTGTAACTTTTCACTGATTTTTTTTAGGTGAAAACAGCTGGCAGCTATCGCCATGACGTGTCCTCTGCTGTCAGCCAATAGCACATCTTGAAATATTCTTGTGCCGGCACAGACCCCGCCCACCTGTGCTCTAACCTTGCTCTGCTTTCAATCATCATCAAAGATGTGCGTCTGTGGACCTGGTATAAATGTTCTTCCAATATCTTGTGTGCATCTGTGTAGTGTTTCTCTAATTAAGAAATGTTCAAAGCTCTACAGATTTTTAGTCAAGCTATAGTAACTAGGCTGCTTTCACAGAAATCACATTGTAACCACAGAATTTACAACAAAGGAGGGTTGATTTGATTTACAGACATAGAAAATTGAAAAATTAACAATTTGGGCCCATAGCATCAGCGCTAGGACCAGGGGGCGGTTCCAGGTTGGGTTTTTGTTATTTTCACGGCAGTAACACTAGTGGAAGGAGGCTGTACTTTAGAGGCTGAAGGGGCATGTGACAGTCCATATATGTTGAACGCGTTTGAACCAATGACTGAGAACTGTGGCGTTTAAAAACCTGTCACTGCAGGAGATGTTTGAATCCACGGCACATCCAGGCAAAGAAAGAGGCAAATGCTTCACAGGAGACACTTGCTCTCCTACAACAAGTCAAAGAATGAGAGGGACTCAGGGACAATAAAACAGTGCGATGTAAGCACATTGCGATCAAAACAGTGGTGTGTCCTGAAGCCAGAGAGACCACTGCAGTGACCAGCCGCTCTGAAGCTTCTTCGGTCACTGAGTGCCACTCGGCGTCTGTCCTCCCTAGAAATCCCTGCGAGTCCCAAAATTGTTTTTGTCTTTTTCCTTTTTTGTATGTCACGCATCCTCAGATATGAGCTGTGCTGTATAATAAAGACTCATTTGAATCACTTGAATAGGCCTATAATAACGCGCAACACCAAGCGTTTGGCACATGGACATGCCACGGTCACACGCACCTCTCACAGCAATCATTCATAAAGTTAGTTCAACCTCTGCTCTTCACGCAGCGAGCACGATCAGACATGCACATCTCACCTACACTCACACACACAGAAGCACACTCACACCAGGTGCGCACTGCTATGTGTACGTTTTATGAAAACGTGCAAGAATCAAGATCACTTCCTCAAGTTGTCCTCCTTTGTTGTTTCACAAACGAAAGCTGAGAGACACTTTCTGCCCACCATCTGAAGGCCTCACACCACATGTAAAACTTCACGTCATTCTTTTTGTGGATTATCATTGTTACCAATATTTTCCTTGAACTGCACTCAATGTTATTCTGTTATTAAACCATGTGATTAGCTCTTGAAAACATGGTGCATTTAGATTGTCATCATGGGTGAGGAGGTTGATGGTTCTGTTGCTAATATAGAATGTTCTTAACCTATAGCTAAAAAGGCAAGAAGAGGGATGGAGAGAGAGTGCATTTACTGCAGATAAATGGTTTAGCAGGATGTGATTGTTTGAGAGTAAACAAGAGTCTTTTCTCCTATTGTCTTGAAAGTGTATTTGGCAATAACACAGGCTGATTACAAAGTGGCAACCACATTTTGCATATTAGCAACTCATTTTCTAAGTACAGCACAACCATTATTGCTTTAATTTCAGCTTTAATTACGATTCCTGTGTGACTATGATTATATTGATTTGTTTACATGTGTAGGAAGGCTCCGAACAGGCGCACAAAAGCCACTGTAATTCACAGAGGATACAATGAAGATGGCGTTGTTGTGTCATTAAGACAGAACCCCGAGGGTGCAATTATTGTACAGATACTGAACACACATCACACACACACAGCCGTGCCACCTTAATTGGCCTCCCTCTCACTGGAGCTGTGTGTTTTTATAGTGCCTGGTGTGTTAAAAGTCAACTCCCAAGACTTCACCATACTGACGTCGTTTTTAATACATCACACGCATTTTATCGCTGCAGTAAAGGATGATAGGGCACACAGTATGATACCTGCCCCGAACACAATAAAATTTCACTAGTCTTGAAACTGTAATTGCCCCATATAATTTGTTTGGATCAATATATAGATTGGTAAATGAGCAAAGGTGCCGGCCCTGAACATAAAATATTTCAGCGTAAGAATGACTATAAAGTGAACTTTTGTAGCTGATAAAATGGTGGACATCAATGTTGGTATTAAGAGTCAGATTTAAATAAAACATATAGAAGGTCGAGGATCACAGGAGCGCAAGTGACTGGAAGTTTACAATGAGCTGCCGCCAAAGTACAGTATCAAATTATTATTGATTAAAAATAGTGTTAACATATTTTCAGTGCAAAAATAAGTAATAATTGCTGTTTTAAATGGTTTGAAAATGGAGCACCAAATGAAGCTGTGTTTGCAAATACTGTACTTGTTATAATAGTCTGGGAATGCAACGGTCACAATTTGCCAGTCCAACTCTAAATACAAAGAAATGGTTTGATTACAAAACAGTGCTAGTGAAAGAAGTTAATAATGATAGTAATGATGATAATAAAACAAGCAATTATAACCATAACAAGAACAAGAACAATTATAATATTCATTAAACATGCATCAAACATGTTATCAATTATATTGTATTTACATTCATAATATACATTTAGAATTACTGCTAAATCTTTTACTTTTGATCTAGAAAATAACACAACGATAGTGCTAATTATATAAAAGCAACCACATTAGAGCTAATGAACGTGGGAGTAAAAAAGTTTCAAGCCATACTTTTTGGTCAGTATTTGTTGTACTGTTGGCTGTTGGTACAGTACGTTTTGTGCTGGGTATTACCTAGTTTCTCACAATACAATATTTTGTTTATAGGATCCTGAAGCTCTGACGTTTATACGATCCATGTCCCGATACATGGATAAAACCAGTGTTAAAGGTTTACTTAACTGATGTTTAGATTACGTAAAATAACAAAATACATTGGAATTTAAGATTCACAATTTCCTTCACATCAGAATACAATTGTTCCATGAATTATTCACCTTTTCAATCAAGCAGATTCAGCCACAGTGCAGAAGTCAACAGACTGATAATTGTTTAACTCTGGAATTTATCACAAATTATTGTTGTTTGAAAGTATCACACATCTCTGTATAGATATGTATATTGTCATAAGAGAGAACCAAGATTGAAAAAAATAATATTGATGATTGATTGATAAATAATCAGATGTTTTGACATCTTTGTTTGTGTACATTTAGCTTTTTCAGAAAAGTCAGTTCCAAATGTCAGTTTGAAGACAATTTCAACCACTTCTCAGATTAGCAAATCAAAGAGTGGAGCGTACTCAAGTATAAGCTAAAAGCAGAGGACAAATCCCAGCCATAAAAATAATGTCCAACCTTGCTCTTTGGCTGTATTTGTAAATCCGGGAAATGAGCACAAGCATGATCCACTTTCGTGCACCATTTTAGAGTTTAAAATGAGTGTTAAATTATTACAGAAGCAAACCATAGAGGGTGTAATTAAAAGTTTTTCCTGTTGCTATTTGTCTTAAGGTTATTTTGCGCCATAGCCTTTTTAGGACCTGCAATGCTTCTCTTTTGTGCGTAGGATTTAGAGAACTATTAAAGTGCCATGATTCCAAATAGCCAATAGAGGAGCTGCCATCCATCGTGCTGTGATCCTCTTGACTACGCCGGGCTGGGGTGCAGGCAGAGGAACACCGGGCCTGTTGCTATCCATCTCCTCGCTACTGCAGGGCTCCAGGTGATAAATTTGGCTCTTACCCAAGCCTTTTGGCCAGACACCAGGCACATGTTGTCCCAGAACAAATGTTTCTAAAGTGTATATTGTTCCACTTTTAGTCGTTTGCAGCGCTCCGTGTCGGCTCAATCACCGCGCTGTGTTGCATTATCATCAGTCAGCGCCAGGCCAGGACACAAACTTCAGTCGGGCCGATTACCCCATCACACTGGCACACTCTGTCTCCGGGTAAAATCCAGCCAAGCGCCTCCACATACAGAGGAACTTTTACTTGGAGTCCGATTAAATGATGTTTTCTCGATTGTAGTAGATGTGTAAAAGAAAAGTCTCAACACATTTCCTGTCTTTGGACATCTGCCTGAACCTTTTAACTTCAAATTATAGATTCATTTTCTTCCTATTTTGCTGAAGGCTCAATTTTGCAAACGAAATGGTGAATTCTTAATTGTCTTGGGCAAAATGGAACATGGAAAAGAAGCGAGTTACTTTTCACTTTTTTCATCTTTTGAAAACGTTACAGTGCACTTCATTTTTCCTGTGTAGAAAAATTGTCCTTTGCATTTGATCCATCCTGCAGTGCTGCGGGGGAAATCAGTCAGGAGCAGTGTTCAAGACAAAAGATCTATAATGAAAAAAGTAGCAAATAATAGTTGAGAATTATATAGCGATGAGACAGGAACACTCAGTTGACTAAGGAAGATACTTAGACAGAGAGGATGTTCCCTTCAACAGTCCAGTGCCTATTTCAAGTCCGAACATTTAACTGAAGTTATAGATACAGTCAACATCTGAGGGAACGCCCACTAATGGACCTCTGTGGAGGAAGCAATCCATTCATTTTAATGCTGAAGTGCAGCTCTATCCCTCACTGTTCAACAACTACAAGAGCAAATGCTGACTTTAGTGCCAAATCCAGACAGAAAGAATGTAGTGTTCTAGCAGCCTAAATTAGTTATACAAGAACGCTAATGGTATCAGTGAGCTAAATGCTACTATGATGCTGGTACCTGCTGTATTTTAACAACTGCAGAACAATCCGTTTACTCTTCTAGGATGACGCCATGTCCACAACCTCCACCTATTATACAAAATTGTCAGCTACACAGCTTCAGTGCCTTTGCTGTGGTCAGTCCTCTCCATCGTTGTTGTTGTTTTGTTTTGGGCCGGTATTTGTCATATTGTGATCATGGTGTAAATTCTTTATTCGAGCAACAATATGATTCAATGCTAGGGTTTAGGTTAGGAAAGTAACACCTTCAACTAAATTATAAATTATGGATTGTTTAAGGAAGGAATTGTTTAGGAATTGGTCACCAGGAATGAATCTATGTCAATGCAATGTGAAATGAAAAAAAAAACAAAAACATGGAAACCTTACATATGTGTGTGTAAAGGCCCTGTAAATGTGAAGAATCCTGAGAGTGATTTTTAGTTTTTCCCTCTCTTGCAGTACTATTAGTACTACGAACAACAGTAATTTACACTGTGTACATTAAACAGCAAATGTCCCAGTTGCTCACAAGCTTCAAACACAAGCACAAGTTCACAAGCACGAACACATGGTCTAATTTACTCAAGAAAACAGACTGAAAATGTCTCTTAGCTTCTGCCGGATAAACAGTGGGTAACGCTTTAGATTAAGGTTCCTTACTAACCTATTTATAATGCTTTAATAAGCACTTGTTATATGTTTATAAAGGCTTATTGATGCTCTGTACATGGGCTTTATTAACACAAACATGTTTTGGTTAAAGGATTATATACATTATATGCATAAAGTGTTATAAGTACATAAACAAACAACTAGCGGTTATTAACGTCTTATAAATAGTTTACTAAGGAACCTTATCCTAAAACGTCACCAAACAGTGTCTTGCACATGTAAAGTACAAGTTGATAGCCTTTACTTGTAAATGTACAGAAAGAATCATGAGAGTGATTTTTAGTATTTATAGTATTTCCTGTACAATTACAATGAGGAGAAACCCTGCAAAATCCCCCTTGTGGTGGGTGTCAGGCATTACCAGTTAAACAAAAAGGATTTAAGGCTTACTAGCCAATTACCTATTCTACGATCATAATTACCTTACATTATTAGCATTTTTCTTAGGAAACGTTAAAAACAACAACAAATTACAGATTTTTAACTGTATTTATATTGTTTAAGGCAATGGAAAATGAACATGAATTAGTTATTGCAATCCTATTTACTGTTTTGAACTATTTTCTCTTTTACCATGAATTTCATCACTATAGAACAGCATAATTAGTCTGGCTCTCGGACTCTCTATAACTACACTTAACCAGCACCAGTACTGCAGCTCATATGCACTTAAAACCAGACCATCTGAAAACATAAGCATGCCACTGCTGCGTATGAAGTGCAGTTTTGCTAATCACATTACACTTTCTAATTTCTGGTTCATCCGCACCTCCTCACTCCAGCGAACATCTGCCCCGTGTCACGCCGAGCGGAGCCTCCTCCTCTTGTCCATCGCACTTTAGTCTCTGCCGTGTTGCCCCTGGAGACCCCTCGGCCACCTGCGAGAGACCCTTTACCACACAACCTCCCGCTCTCTCACCCCTCTCTCTCTCTCTCTCTCCTCCGCATGCATAATTCATCGTCAGACAGTCGGCACTGAGCTAATGAGTCAATTGCTTGGAGAGCCTGGAGAGACAGACAGGGGCGTGCGGAGATGGTTGTGCCGAGACGTCCCTGCGCTCAGGTTGGCCGATAGCACCAGATGTCCGAGGCACGGGCTGATGAATTATGGGTCATCCTCTCCGAGCCCTCCTCTGCAGTATGGCCACATTAGGAGGCGAGAGGATGTGCTTAACCACTTAGCTTCAATGGGCATGCGCTATTGGGTGTGTGTGTTGGCTTCAAAGTAGTGCTACGTTTCATTAGCGTGCTTTAGATACAAACGGCATTTAAAATTTGTATTCCTGGAATTTGTGGTTTGAAAATATGGCCATGAAATCTATCATTCTTACTGTTGTTTGAAATCTCCTGTGGGTCGAGTGACAATCGATCAAATCTCCAAGAAAGTCGTAATATTAAAGCTGCTGATTCTTACTGTTTTGAAACGTGACAAACAGAGCTAGAATACCCTGTTGTTTGCATGTAATAAAATCTGTGTTACCCCACTACAGATATATTGTAAAAGCAGGGTGGGTTCTCGACTTTTGGTGGCCTAAACGACATTTTGGTTGTGGCCCACTAAATGACAATTTTATATGGAAATAACGGAAAATAAAGACTTCAGGCGCTGTCTTAAACCAATACAAATTATTATCAGGAAATGTGGGGAGGCATGGGGAGAAAAAGTGACTAGGTAGGGGTCTTATTTATCAGGATTTATATATATATATATATATATATATATATATATATATTACTCAAAGAAAAAACGTAAGTGTAAAAGGTGATTTCTCTCTAAAGAAAATTCTTGAGAAAAGTCTTGATTCATTTCCTTTATCGTGATGCACTTTAGACTTATATTTTTTTTTAAAGTAAATCATTTCAAAGGCTTTTTTTATTTTTATTTTTTTACCAGTTCAGTAGTGCTTAACAGTTTTATAGTGGCGCTGCAGACTTGTGCATGGATGTATTGTATTTTAGTGCCTTTTAATTAGTCTTTATGTTGGGCAGTAAGTTAGAGTTTCTGCTCTGTGCTGAGGACAGAGGCTCCTGAGATCCACATCTGCAAACTCTCTGTGTGAACTTATGTTTTTACTTATCAGCCTAAAGTAAAGCACTTAACTTTTTCTGTGACCAGATTTGACCCGCCACTGCAATCGTCGCCGTAGTAATTGTGTGACACATTGGGCGTGTTTATTTTTTTCACTGATTCTAAGTGAACATGAGTCGGATAAAATTGTGTTTTTTGTTGCTTGAGCTTTGTTGCATGCGTGGGATCAAAACCGTCCCAACTGCGCCCCTGACCAGCCTGTGTGTGTGTGTGTGTTTGTTCAACCTGTGGCTTTTCTGGTGCTGCATGCTCTCGTCTGGAGAAGGAGAGCGAGAGGGCGACACTCACTCTGCTCTCGCTCATTCTCACTCTCACTGTCACCGGAGCATGTGGCCCTCTGAGTGGTTGTGGCCTTAAACATTACACTTTGTTTGTTTATGCCACGGTGGCCCTGTGTAAAAGCACCTATTCCGGTGAAAATGAGACCACAGTGCTTTCTTTGCATTTATTTATAGAGTATTTTAGTCTACAAGAAGCAGGAAGTGTGTCGTTAGCATGCAAATGTTTGTTAGCTTTACCTGGGATTCATACAAAGCGCTCATAAACTCATCACAGTGAATATTTAGGACGCTGGGACTGCATTAGGTAAGATGTGACTGCTATAAAGAGTTCCGTTTTGCACATTTCAAAACAGTAAAAATCACGCACAGCGCCTTAAGTTTTTTGTTGTATCACCTCCAGCTCTGTCACGTAAGTTTACTGATTTTTGTCGAATGTTATTTCTCATTCACTAAAATGATCCTTAACAACTCTAAACCACAATCGACTCCTCATATACTAGCAGGTCAGCTTGAGAAACACAAATGAAAAGAACCACTCCGCTTCCACAGACATTGGTGCGTGTTTTTGTTTTCGCCAGTCACACAATATTATATCATTAATGGAACATGCTTCAGAATAATTCAAAAAGGCTCTCTGTTTTATAATGTTTTCTATCGTACATGTGGGGAAACATCATGCTCATAATAATAACGACCGGAGAGCACTCTGCCTTTGAGCGTGTGCAGCTGAGAACACGTATGAAACATGCTTACCAAGGCACATTTCAATAATTGTTAAAGCATGCGTGTGTGAAGAGAGCCTATAGTGTGAATGTGCAATGTCTCTGATGCGCCGCGCTCTGATGGGTGCTCATTTGCATAAAACATTAAGGGCTTCTTTACATCCAATAATGTCTTGACCCGCAAATTTCTTTGTCAACACAGTGCGCACTGAGGCACATTAAGTCGTGTTCAGTGAGAAGCAGGAGAATGGCCCCGTATGATCACATGTCATTCATATCTAGAGGAAGCTGTGCGTGTTTGTACGATAACGTCAGGTGAGCGTCTGAGGCCCCCTCCTGGCAACAGTCGGGAGTGAAGTGTTTTGAAATGACAAATTAGTAGCATGGTTAGAGTCCAGGGGCTGTTGAAAGATACATTGTTTTACTGCAATTATTTCCATGCTTAAACAAATAACCATATTTGAGAAACAGATTTTTTCAACCTGTCTATCTTTACACAGGGTTATTAGACAGAGCAGTGCGTAGTGTTCTCAGCTCTGATATTTTAACCTCTTACCATGTGGGCCTGATTTTCCTAGAACGTCTGACTAAAATGAGCCCTGATTCAAACTGAAGCTATTCTTGAACCCTTTGGAGCCACTGATGCCTGATTTACTCGATAATTATAAGGCTGACACAAGAATATCAGATTTGAATGGTGCTGATTCATGCTGATTCATCTGAGAATGGTTGATTTGACTGGAAATAAGAGGGCTACAACATTCTTATGTAATATGTCATATTTAACATATCCAGCAACTTGATAGTTTATTTTTAATCAGATGGTGGATGAAAAGGAATATATTAAGAAAAAGTCTGATGTCCAGCCGGTGGGACACCTGCATGGTGACAGGTTTGTACCTATATTTGGTCCCATTTCATTCTACAGATCATCAGAAGTCGTCTATGTAACAAGGTGGGGGAGGATATATTTACTTCACGTCAAAATGTGTCTCAAAATACATGTATTTTTCACATTTTACATTGAAGATTCTTAATGCATCACTGACTATATACTGGACGATTGTAGATCATAAATGTTTCTGGTGTTTTACATGGGAAAGGTCAGGACTTACCGGAAATCCTAGAGGGACGTGTCCAGAACATCACAAGAAGTCCAAGAAAGAAAAAAAAACAACACTTCTAAGCCAATAAATCTGTTTGTTGATGGGGCTCAGCAACAGATCTACACTGATTTTTGTGCGTGTGCTCAAACAAGAAAGACCTTTTATCTGCACGTCTACGTTGGAGAGAGAGACATTGTACTTGTCGACTCTTTCTGCTTTCACATTTTTATGCAAAAGTGATTGACGTGGTTTCAAACATCCAAACAACATGTCTACTAGGAAAACCTCCCTCACACAATTAGCTGCATCTCTTCCTTGTAAATACGCCACGCGCCGCTCTGTCTGGCTCCTTCCCTCTCTCCACACGGCTTTATTAGCTTTAGGTGCCGGGGAGATGTGCATATTGATCACCCACAGCCTCATCTATCTCACTCCCCAACATCTGCATTCTTCTGATTCATAATTCAAAGCAGCCACTCACTTTCAGATGAGCCTTGACAATCTGTAAATATTTGATGATGGATATTGCAACCAAAACATCAAGATCTGACCGTGGCAATCCAGCTATTAAAATGTGCCTGACCCAATGCTTCTTTACAATAATTTATCATTGGTATTCGTGACTGATAACTTCATTATGTATGCACCAGTCATTCAAAACCACCAGCATTGCTTGTCTGTTTACTTTTTTGTAGTTCATGTCCAATAAATGCAATTCTCTCTATAGAAAAGATATGATACTTTATTTATTCTACTTATTTAATTGTTGTTATTGTTAAACTGTGTCAAGACAAAACATGCTAATCTGCAATAGAACTTAAAGTGCCTCTGACAGGTTGGACTACTCATCTAACTAAAATGCAGTTAAGATAAATATATTTAAAATTCAACACAAATCTTTACAAATTTTACCCTAGTTTAGCCTTTTTTTTAACAGCATGTACAGTGCACCAAAAACTCCTAATATCGTAGAGTATCTTATTTGATGAAGAAAAATGTGTGTAATATGTGGAATTATTGTTGTAAAGGATCAAAGAAATATGTTTATTCTGTGGAAATTATACATAACTTTTGTCCCCAAAGTGTGATGTCATCAGTTTGTTTACTTCCTGTAATTTTCAAGTGATTTTTCAACTTTTCTCCACAAACAGCAAACTGATTGGTGTAAAACTATAATTTATGTTTACAACAGGTATTAATACACTGAAGAAAGTAAAAAGTAGAAAATCATAAAAACCTGTCATACGCACTTTAAAGGCTCTAAACCAGGGTTGTCCAAACTTTTTCCATCGAGGGCCACATATTGAAATATAGACCAAGCGGAGGGCCACAAATCAATCGCAAAACGTTAAAAAAAGCTGCATTTATCTGATGTTTTAAGCACCACCACATCTACATTCAGTCTCATTGCCTTAATATCAGGTCTGTATTGCACCAAAATGTTAGTTATTTAGGTTGGAATTGTAGAAAATCTTAAATGTGCTGTAAATAGTACTTCTCAGGACAATGTGGGCCAGTTCACCAGGAAGCCTGAGGGCCAAGAAAAATTGGTCTTAGGGCCGCATTTGGCCCCCGGGCCTGAGTTTGGACATACCTGCTCTAAACATTCTAAATTATCAGAAAAGCTTAATGTTCAAAGGACACATATTATGTAAAATGGACTTTTTTGAGCTTTTGACCATGTCATACATACATGCATTAAAAACATATTTATTTTTATAAAGTTATATTTAGCTTCATACATGATACTTAAATGAAAATAGGTTAGAAAGTCATCTTCTCTTGAAGCATCAAAAACACATACATTTCAGTTCAATTCTGCACTTCCCTGAATGATGTAGAGCTCAGAGATTTGTGCTTTTTTAAAATTCATTAATCATTGCCAGACTTGTTCTTAGCATTTCTGCCATCAAAGCATGTTGTGTGGCTTATAAGAGGCAAACTAGCTTTGTTTATCTCACCCATGTAATTCCCTCTGTTGCCAGTAGATGGGGTGTTTTTTCTAAAGATGTGAAAATATAAAAACTGGTTTAAAGGCCAACACTACAAGTCACGCATAATATTTTATTAATTTTATTGTATTAATAATACTTTAGTATTAGTGTTTGACGATTACATGGTTATATTGTTTAACGGGTTGGAAGTGACGCAGAGACTAGTTAAATGCAGGCCTAGTCAGTACTTTTCACCAAAGTTTCATGGAGTCCTTCCTCAGGTTACATTCAATTTGTATAGATTTAGGACTGAACTTTGAGATGGAATTATCTGTTATAAGTGGTAAGTTTCAGGCAACTCCCCATTTGAGCAACTGAAAGCCTTGTATGATTTGTCATTTGTTTTACAGGTGGAAAAAAAAAATCACTATCAAATTTCCTCACTCTGTCTTCAAACATGAATCATCTTTTGAGTTGTTGGACATACACTGGGCACCGGCTGGAACGCATGGTTTCTATCACATTTAATAAAAGTACACTTTCCGTTGTCTTCGGAGGGTTATAATCCACAGCAATAATGCACAGATGAAAGTTTCGCTGTGAGTAAGTGCGAACAATAAGAGCTGTTTGTTTTGGCCTGTTTTTCATCTCGGAGAAATGGCAGTGTTTTGTGTTTGTGTTTGCCTCTGGATATAGACGAAGAGTTCTGCCAAAGTTTTAGTTTTATCTGATGCATCATTACATTGCAGTAATATTGTCCTTTGTTAAATATTTTACTGTGTGTTGAAGATTGTTTTTAATGGTTTTTCATGTTATTGTTCTCAGAGCCTGGCCATGAACCTTTACTCTTGCACGAAACAAACATTGAGCTGTAAAATATACAGCTGCTTTGACATTATGTGTGACTTAATATTATAAACAAATCTATATATATATTAAGATCTGGCCTGACTTTTTGAGCTAGTATGAAAAATCAACAAAAAAAAAAAAAAAATCCTGTTCTCATCAATGACCCCTTGTGGCCTCAACTAGTACTACGAGTACAATTGTCTTGATCTGACTGACCAGCTAAGACAATACACACTTTGACAACACTTTACAGTCTGGAACCGTATCCTTTCTGCCCATTTCTGAAGGACGTGATTGACAGGTGGATTAACAAATCCACACATGATCAGGTCTGTCATGACAAAACAAGATGGCTTTCAAGTAAAGAAGAAAGAAAACAAAAACGAACTGAGAAACAGCAAGTGAAGAACTAAACTCTGTAAGGTGAAAGAAATTATACATTTTGTTTTGAAAGATACAAGGATTTGAACTTGAAGCGTGAGAGATTTGCCCAGACTGGAGCTCTGCTGTGGACACAGGGAGCACGCACTTTGTCAGCGCATGTGGCATGATATTACGTCCCAATCCTCACAGCGATTTTTGTCAGTTCTAGGTGACCTCATTCACTGTGCCACACGTCAAATGATTTTGATGGAGAGACTCACTTTGTTTCATTTAGTGCTGGCTTTCATCACTGATGCACCTGTGTGTCTTTGATATGCACAAGAGAAAGAGAGAGAGACGGGACATGAACTCCAGTCCTAGTTAAGAAACAAATTGCCACCCCCTGATATAGGGTGGGCTGTCTTGCCAGACACTCTATAGCTCTTCCCTGACCGTGTTTCAAATTCCTGACAATAAACTCGGTTTGTCTCAAGATCTTCCTACATTTCCTAAAATCAACACCAGCCCAGGCTACTCTTATTATACTCAACCTTTTAAGCTCATACCACCTACGGTAGGCACATACTTTTTACTTCTGAAAGAGTACCCTACCTAGCTTTTAGGTATTAGAGATTTTATTTACTTTTATTTTATTCTACTCATTATTATCCTTGCCTGGCATGTCCAAAATGATATGTCTATCTATATTTATGCACGATACCTCCACTGTGCCTCGAGTTAACTCCAAAACGTACCGAGCAATCAGATTTGTTTATTTCAGTGACGCAAACGGCGTTGCTCTAGCGCGGCGGAAGTAGCAGAGTTGGCTACAACGTATTCTCAAAGGCTGCGTCCAAATGTCCAGACTCTCTCTTCTTCTCTAACCCCTCAGTCACCACATAGTCCTGCCCTGGTCAGAGACTAAATAGTGCCCTCAACCCTGGAGCAATTCAACACTGGGCATAGGGCATCTGGGAGAAAAAAAAAAAAAAATGTTATAAATATGGATCAAATCCGCCTGACACGCACATATTTATGGACTAAGTAACATCATACAAGTTTTATTAACCATAGATCGCACGTTAAACATCAAACGGACTGGATTATTCAACTTTATTCAACGGAGATTTTCAATCTATTCACAGCTCAAGCTATGATAAGTGGCTAACGCCAGCAACTCTGCTGCTAACGGTTTGTTTAAAGTGTTCATAATCTCGGCTCAACAGTTCAATTAAACATCTCCTCTTTCTGCTTTTATTCAGTTCGCTTGCTGTAGTTTTTCCGACCCTCGCTATGCATTGTGGTTAATACTGACTGGTCTAGTGACCATCGCTGGACACCACTTTTCAAGATGCATTGAGGGAAATTTTGAGTCCACTACTTTTTCACCTGTTGGACATTCGGACAGCATTAAAAATGGAGTGACCAGTATACAGTGATACACACTGATTGGTTTACTCCGCTTCCTGTTTGCTTGGGTTTGCTCTGCCCTAGAAATCGAATTGACTCAAATGTCGACCAGACTCATCCGATGGTACAGCGGTGAGTCTAGATTTTTCCAGGCAATTATTATCCTAACTGTATTCGTACCTTATTTGACATTTCTTCTGCTATTTTGCTACTTGTGGATCAATAAAGTTGATCCAAGTCTGACTATCCTGTGGTGTTGTAGAGTTACAAAGGTACAACTTTTATGAACCTGCTGCTATGAGACTGCTCTTCAACCTGTTTCAGAAATGGGAAAAGTGAATCTAGCGAATGAGAAAAATGAATATGTTTTGATAAAGTCAAAAAGGGCAGAATTCCATCACAATACCATCATGAGCACAGCCACAGAGAGCAGGGCAATGCAGTTTAAATCAACACAGAAAACCAGCCCTCAGCCAATGTTTAATTCACATCCCAGAAGTGTGTTTTTTTTTTTCCTGTGGAGTCCAAGTCATCAGACGATTCTGGGTCAATATTGGCCTGGAGCGTTGGATTTTTTGTCACAACAAGAAGAAATTACTCATGCCAAAAAGAGCTTGGTCTTCAAAGGTTGCCCAAACAGCTTTGATATGACCACCTACAGCTCGGCTCGGCTGAATCAATGATTATCATCTACAGGCTGCATATAGAGATTGTAAGACCCATTTCCACTCATCGACCCATTAGTTCATTACGATAAGAAGTACCACTGATAGGCTTTTACTCCTGGAGTCTTTAAACTGGACTTCAAAGATGTTACTGCTGAAGTGTTTAAGGTTGGGGTATCTGCTTTATACTTGTAAATGAGTACCTTTTAAAACAGAGCCCTTTGTATCGTTGACGACCACTCAGACCACCCTGGCAGTGCCGCGTTCAAGCTTCTTCCCAATATCGCTCCATCAAATGTAAAATGTTGCCCTTGCAAGCTTGAACAGTGCACTTTGAACTTTGCTCTAGCATTTTACTTTGTTTTAGCTTGCTTATTTCAGTCTCAAAATGTTTCTTGATGCTTTTTGTGTTCTGTAACTTATGTCCAGTATGAGGTTGTTTTTAAAGTTTTACTGCGCACATGTTTTCAGATGTGGTTTTCAAACTACAAATGTCAAATAAACTTAACTAAACTAAAGCCTCCTGCTCAATGGAAGGTTTATGGCTTGATTTTAAGTTTGATGAGGCATGTCCCATGTTGGTGGCGGCTCTCCTCGTGCCCGTGGGGTCAGGGCGGCTCTGTTACGACTATTTGTCAAATTGTACGGTTTCAACATGTTACGCGATGAACTTTACAACAGCCAATCAGAGCAGCAGGCCTCGTTGCCTAGTAATAGCTCTTAAAATGTAGAAAATATCGCACAAAACCAACATGGAGTTTGTGCAACCTTTTTCATTTCATTACGGCTACAATGAGTGCGTGTAAGCAGCTCCTTACCTCCAGTGAGTATGGCGCTCTCCTGTGGTCTGTACAAGCTGATTCAATCCATATTTCTGAAAATGTGAATAGTAATGATGTGCCAAAGAGTTTAGTTTGGTGAGATGGAACCTGTGGCAAATTTTGAAAAATAAAAGTTTAAATTACAGAATGTTTTAAGTAGAAAAATGGAATCCCTCTGTGATGTCATCAAAAAGCGACGTGCCATTGAAAATACAGACAATTTACACACAATTTGCCACAGTTTAAACAATCATTCAACAAAATCAGTTATTGTAATTTGCGAAATCATAACTATTGTGTCATTTATATGGATTTCGGTCCTTGTTTTCAAAATGGTTGCTAGGTAACAGTTGCGCAATTACCTCTACTTATGTCATATTTGCTACCCACGTTCAACCAGGTAGTAACATTATAAACATGACAAAAACTGTTAAACTGGAGATGTACAAATGTATAGTCAAATCTTAAATTTAATCATGTTCACTACGTTTTAGTGAAATGTGTTGTCTGACCTGTCAGAGATACTTTAATGTTGTTGAAGACATCAAATCAAGCCAATGTAACTTTATAAGCGACAATTGGCAAACACAGAAAAAGACAGATACCAAAACACAAAATTCTCAAACTGATTCAAAAGGATTGCCAAAATATGAGATTGTACCACTTGGAGTTATTCTATCTATCACCTACTCTTGACCAAATTAAATTCACAGTTGTCCGGTATTGTACATAAGAAACACAAAAGTTGAAAACATTTTGTTGTGCTTAACTGGACGAGGAAACTAAGTGCAGTTTGGAAAGAAGTCAAGAAGCTTAGTTTGAATTATCTACTTTCTCACTCATTCAAAAGCAATCATTCAAAGTCATCCAAGTCATTTGTTATAAAATATTGTTACAGTAAGGATTTCTGATTTGGTCTGTGTTTGTTTGTAATTACCAAACTTTCAGCTAATTAACTAATTTGTCTGCAGATTTCAGCTTCACAAAGTTGACTTGGAGGAATAACACAAAGATATGATTCGGCCCTAATTCAAAACCTACTGCATCACCAGACAAATTAATTTCAGTGGCAGCTTGAAGAAGAAGAAGTCAAGGTTTATACACTCAGGGTCGGTTTGTTTTTGCTGTTAAACAAAATGAGAAATGCTGGATCATTCTGCTTAACATGTCTGAAGCATAAAATCAATTCATAATGTGGAGGTACATTTCTTTGTTTAATTCTGGACCTCAAATGGAGACACTGTTGACCTCTTATTTCTAATGTTCCCAAAAAGTTATATTTTGCATCATCATCAAATAACAGTGAAATACTAATGCAAAGTTATCCATAAAATAAAGCGTACAGTTTTTTGTTGTAGTTGTTTTGTTTTTTAATCTTTTTAGGACATTTTTAAAACTTGGTTCAGTTTGCTCTTTTGACTCAAATTTATCTGAACAGGGTCTTGTGGTCAAATCATTTGGAACATTTCTCATAAGTTCACACAGTTCTCTGGCTCATTTCAAAACAGAACACACAGCTATCATTCAGAAACACTAGTTCATTGAATTTACCTTGTTTTTTAGTATGGGTTCTACAGGCCTATGCACACATGGTTACAGATGTAACACGGTTTATTTCAATGTAGAAACTCAAACATAACAGCAAAAAACTATTTGTCAGTGGTCACAAGTCAAACAGCAAAGGGTGTCGCATGAGAATCAAGCACTCACAGTGGTCTATAGGAATGTATGGGGAGATAGTATTTTGAACGACGATTCATCAGGTTACATTGTAAAACTGCACATTGCAGAGATAAAATTTTAGGAAAACTCTGTTTAGGATTTTATGTGAGCCATTTTGCAAATGTCCACGTGTGAAGGCAACAATAAAGCACGATGTGCCCATTTAAAGACAGTCCCATGACACTTTTCAACCAGGTACATGTTACAGACGGGTGGATTATTTAATGTTCTGTAAGATACCATCTTACTTTGTTGAATTATTATTTTATGATTAATCTCCCACTGTGCAATAATGACATTTTTTACATGGACGCTCTTCTTAATGCAACCCTTTCATTAATGTATTTTCAACTTTATCAAATCTTGCAGAATCCAAAATATTCCATTAATATTCATATTTATCGACATGTCTCTTCCTGTTCTATCATCCATGTTTTCTCCCCTTCTTCCCTCCAGCAGGTGCACTTGTTGCACTTTCCTGTGTTTCTGTTCAGTACTGTGTGTCTCAGCAGTCTACTCCAGTCTAGACTGTTTGGACAGGGCACAGTGAGTTAGCCAAATAAACGCTCTCTCAGACCGGCGGCGCCATACTAGGAGACTCCATTTTGATATCGCATCCTCCTCACAATGTCGGAGACCAAGGTCACGCGCTGCCAACTCACTGACCTGATTGGCATGGCACGCAGCGTGGCAGTCCTCTGGGAGAGCAGCGAGGAGAGTTCTTGCACATGCACATTTGGCTCGCGAACAAGGTGCACGGCTTACCCACATTCTTTAGCCCGAAGAAAGGCCATTTTGGCAGACAATCTCTTTCGGTCCAAGGCTCCCCTCAGGGTTCAAAAGGGAGCAGACAAAGCAGCTTCTAGCACTCCAAACTTGGCATCGGCATAAATCCCAACAGAGGAGCTGGTAAGGCCTGCGCCGCAAGTCTCCTTTCGAAAAGAGATAAGGAAGTCGCAGAGAATGTACCGCTTGGCTTCATGCTCCATCGCGGTGGCCACAAGGAGCTCGGAGGTACAGGCTGATCTGTTGCTATCCAGTAGAGTGCAGAAGCATCACTATGATTACCACCTCCTCAGGACCTGTTCCAGTGACGCAGTGAGAGGCTAAAAGAACAACAGCGGTGAGCCGGGCTGGATGAAAGGGTCATTTAGAGTGAAAGCTGCTTCCTGACGGGGAAATTATAGAGCTCTGTAACAAGAACTTTGAGCAGAGTGCGAAAAATACAAGACCTGGGATCCTACATATTAACCCTTTTCTAAATATTTCACGTATCTGAAATATTTCCACATACGGTTAAATTGGCATTTCTATCTCACATATTGGCCTACATATTTGATATTTCCATGCGTGTGCTCAGATCTATGCTTTATACATAGACTGGATAGCTGACTCTAATCGTATTCTATGAAGACAAATTCAGTCTCACAAAACTTAAATTGAACAACACCATTTGGAATGTTTTGATCTACATGACAAATATTATGCAAAATTGACTTTTTCGAGCTCGTAACCCTGTTCTAACATTGTTCCGTCATCAAAAACATACCTAGAGTTGCATTTAGCTTCAGTCAAAAACACTGTTCTGAATTCCTTCGATGTGTGCCGTGGCTCTGAGAAATTTATTTTCTGTTTTCAAGTCCATAAATCATCGTCAGACTCGAGCATTTCTGCTGTCTATTCACGATCATTACATCTGTATCACAGCTCAGTATTGCTCGCATTAAAGCACTGCATATATACAAATTTGTGTAATTGCCTTTGCAGCCAGTAGGTGGAGCCACAGCTAAGTTGCTATGGAGTCTCCATAGCATAGTTATATTGTTCTATAGATGTCAAAGTATAGATACTCAAGAGCAAATAATGCATAATATTTGTCTTTTATTCATTCTATTGTTGGTTATCCTGCCCTGTGATTGGTCAAGATTCATGGACTGACTGGAGCAAATAACCTTTACTTCCGCAATATAAATTTTACCTAGAAAGTCAGAATTAGTTTTAGCTCTGACCAGTTTGGACTTGGACAGATTTACATATTTTACTGTTTTGTGTAAGTGCTAGTTACAATGTTTGAAAGGTGTGGATTAAAAGTGATGCCAGATTATTTCTTTTGACCACAAACACCAGATGAATCCACTAGTTTAATGCTCAAATCCATTTTTACTGTCCCCGTATTCGTACGATCAAACCGCATGGAGCGGCGTCGTATAAAAGATGAAGAGTCACAGGAGGCGCTGGTCCCAGGAGAGCATGATGCCACCTCTGGTCACTCACAGTCATTACGTCACAGCAGAAGGACACTAAACCAGTCTGCAAACAACACCACTCACTTTGATAGAGATACAGACGGAATCATTCACAGCAAATAAAGAAAGAATAAAGGACACTATGAAATGTTCAAGGTTTGTAGGTTATCTTTACATCTACGTTGTGACCTGCCTAGTACAGTTTTTCTCAATCGTTGTGACACATTTTTTGAAACGTGAACTTTGCTTTGATCACTTGATTCAAATATTTGTCTGAACAAAGACTTTTGCGAACATTTCTCATCAGTTCACGTAGCTCTCGGGCTCAGAACAGAACACACGAGACATACCTGTTCATTGAATTATCTTTGTTTTTTTCAATACCACAGGTTTGTTCTCAACTGGTAAAAGACTTTGGCCCAAACGGCTTCTCTTTCAATATAGAAAGTCAAACATAACAGCGAAAAGCAACTGTGAGCACAAAAAACAAACAGCAAAAAACGTCATATATGAATCAAACTGAGATAAGGGTCTAAGCAGAGAGTAAAGAATGTAAACATCCTATAGTAAATACTGTACATTTCCAGTGTGATATTGGTGCAAATGTCTGTCAACAACATATATATAGAAAAAGCGGTACTGATGCAATTTGACATCTCTCAATTTTCTTTAACATAAACATTTTCAGTAAAACCCATCTGCAAATTATAATGTGTACATTTATTCACACTTATGTTCTTCTTAAAGGTCCCATAACATGCAAAATCGACTTTTCATAGGTTTTAACCTTCCTACAGTGCTATTTGGGCCTTGTATGTGTGCCCAAAGTGGTTTTTTGATTGATTCGCTTTCGCTAGAGAACTGTCTTTTCCGTCCCTCGGCTGAGCAGGCAGACGGGGGCTCCTCACTAAGATGACGCGGCTTCCCATGGATGACGCGGTGTTTAAGCCACGCCTCCGGGAAGCGCGCAGCCGCAGAATAAAAACAGCTAATGCTAATGCTACACAGTAATTACACGATGGATACGACAGATCGAAGAGTTAGCTTGTTATTTACCAAACGGCAACGTCCGTCGTCGAGGTACTGGAGCACGTCAAACTCCAGGTCAGATCCAGGACGTAGGACTCAGCACGACGCACCGTCAGGACGGATAAAATGTTTATTCCCGTGTTTGTGTATCGCTGTTTACCGGAGCACACGGTGCATGCGCACTATCTCCGCTCTAGGCTTCGGCGCGGGTTGGGTGGGGGAGGCGCGCGGGTTGGGCGGGGGAGGCAGTCTGCTTTCTGTTCGGGGGGGTCAGATCTCAGAGTGAGCCGTTTGCTTTTGCAAGGAGGGGGGCCAGTCCAAGAAATGGGTGTTTTTTAGAAACTGTTATGTTATGGATATTGCACAACGCAAAATTTTATCAACAAAGCCCTTAGAATACACTGTGTAAAGGACAAAATAGCAGAATATGGGACCTTTAAAGACAATACATTAGGAGATGTATTTACCTTGTTAACATGTTTGAGCTGCTCACACATGGGACAACCCGACAGTTCTGAAGATGGCTCACGTAAGGTCAAGGTAAGTACATCTGCTAATTTATAGTCTTTAAGAAGAACATAAGTGTGGATATAACTACAGAAGACATGATGAACGTTGCTGGTGTACAACAATGATGAATGATTATAGACACCAAAGAAACTAAGCTCTTTTACTCCCAAAGCCACAGTGTGAAACCCAACTGCAGACCGCACTAAACCAGTGGTCACGTTGGTCTCAGAGAGCAGGACTGAGACGTCTGTGCTGCAAAGTCAAACGAATGACACAGAACATACAAACACATGACCAGTGTTTGAGACTTGACGATAAAACTTGCTTTTGTCTGACAACTGATCAGTTTTGAATGAAAACTTAATTTTGCTGAGCTACAATTTAGCAGGAATAATGAAATTCTGTTTAGGGTTTTGTGTGAGCTGTTTTGCATATATCGATTCTGAATGCAGAAAAAAACATTATTAAACCATTATTGCTAGCTGTGCAATTAGGTAAGTTTTAAGCAATTTCAATTTCTGTCTCATTCTGCTTGACATCATAAACCACTATTATGACATAAATTTGCTGTTGATGTTGAACACGGCGTTAATTATACAAAGCGTTTCATTAAGTGTATTTATTGGATTACTGCAGAAAAAAAAAATATTTGCTAATCTTTCCAATTATAATTTCAGAATGATAAAGCGTATGTGTAAAACTAAGAATTTACTGAATTGTTTTTGTATGAGAGGCACCATCATGAAGAGTAGATGCTTGACAGTGTTTTTCAGAGTACACTTTCTTTAGGCGCTGCTTGGTGTGTATAAAGTAGCTTTACACTGTGTCTTACAATGTGGAATGCAAGGATTTCAGATGTGGGGAAGCATTAATAAAGTAGGTAGGGATTTTAAAAAGTAAAGTCTGCTTTTGGAATAGGAATGTTTGCTTGGAGGATAAAGAGATGTTATTGTGAGTTTGGGTAAAGCACAGTATCATGTGTAAAATGCACAGAAATAATGATAGCAGTGGGCTTTCTTTGACTCTTTTTTTCTTTAAACTTTCCAGCCTCATTTTCATACTTTTGTGTTCATTTTACTGAGCTGCTGCTGCTGCCGCTGAGTTAGCTGCAGAAAAACTCTGACGCTTTTAAAAACAAGTACCTTCTGTAGCTCAGATTCAAGGCTGGTTTAACTGCAGCGAGAATGAACGAACCACGGCGTCTTCATCTTCAAATGATGAGGAGGCTTCTCGTACCACCTCCAACCACGCACAGTTCAGGATTCTACTTGATGAATACACATACTACTTATATTTAGATTGTTAGTTTTTCTAAGATCTACATTTGCATAGTTTTTCTTATTCAATAGTCTCTTTTATTGTGTATGTGTTTTTGTATTAACTGTTGCATAATACATTTTAATTCACATGATCCCACTATGTAGTTGGCATTGTAGATACATTTACTGCAGTGGTCAAACTGGCTGAAAAGCACAGTGACAGGCTGAAGTGAAAGCTAAATAAGTCTTCCTGGCTAAGCTAAAATACAGTATAGCTAAAAATGAAATATGGTGAGACATGGTATTGCTTGAGATTTTAATCGTAAAAAGAATCAAATGATGAAATCTGTAATTCAGCTGGCTCAATGACATGAGGCTCATTTCAGTGGATTGCTGGACATTGTGCATTTATAGATGAAAGGCATTTGAATTGAAGTAATAAAACCCCCAAAAGAAAAACGCAATGATTCATTATTTTTTTTATAAGTGGAGTCCATTTATTAAAAAAAAAGAAAAAAAGGTCATGTTGTATTTATACTGTATGGCTTGATGTGTGTGTGTCAGTGACACTGATAATTGATAGATGGATCTGTGTGGATGAGAATCAAAGGGACTATTAAAGCCCTCAGTGAAGAACATTGATTTGTTTTGGCCTTGTCACAACACGGACTGTACATATGCACAGGCAATACTTCAGTGGAATTCTAGCCAAATTCTAAAATGCCTGTATTTTTATACTTGGAAAATTCATCTTGTATTTATTAACTTGTGGATTTCGTCTATTAAAGGACACATATACTGCTACATTGAATTTTTTAAGCTTTTAATAATGTTCTAACAATGTTCCGTCATCAAAACCATACCTGAAGCATTTAGCTGCATTGACGCTGAGGAATGTTTGTTAGAAAGTCTTCTCACCTCTGACTGTCAAAAGTACTTCCTGCTCAGCTCCATCGATCCGTGACGGTTTTTCAGATCATATACGTCACTTATCCTAGAATCTTCTGCTATTTTAAGTCACTAAATCAATGCCAGCCTCGCTCAGAGCATTTCTGCTGTCTAAACATGACAACTGCAACTGCTAGACTGACCATAGCATCTCTTAAAGTGATAACATAACTGAACTGTGTAAGCGCGAGGCGCCATCTACTGACTGCATACACTCAGTAAGACAGCAGAGAAGCTATCTCCAGATACTGAGCTCAGCTTTGACTGATCTGACTGGCTGTTATTAAGTCGATTTGGGAAACTGGAGTAGCCAAAGGAAACCAACCCAGACACAGGGAGAAACATGTAAACTGTGCACAGAAAGGTTCCACAAAGCTCAGGAGTCAAATATGGGACTTTGTTGCTGTGAAGTGAGAGCTCCACAAATACATACATTTTCAAAAATCTATTTCATCATGCTCACAATTTCTGTTAGTTTTAATAAAAATGTTGCACAAGCGACAGTCCTCTTGCATATGCTTTTCTACTAGAGCTTAGTCTCTTAGCATGATGCTGCAGAAGTTTGCAAACTCTGCGCCTACTTTTTGGGGAGAAGGGTCTTATTTTTTTCTGCCTTAAGTCCATGCACTCTTAACATTTCCCTCTGATGGCTAAATCCTTTTTGGCTTTGCTCTAATTTATTGCTCCTCCAACTCTGTCCTGGCATGTCACATAGGCGAGTGGTTTATAATTTTGCCTTATTTGGTTGGGGTGCGCTGTGATGCAGTGTGGCACAGGCTTTTATGAATCCAGTCGAGGTGACAAGTTGTTCCCACAGCGGAGAAGGGGAGTTGTTGAACATAAGAACTGTATAATGTATGCTAAGCTGCATCTGTATGAAGCTAGTATCATTGGTGGGGCTGTTGTAACTGCCTTAAACTAGGGATTAGCCTGTCGCTGATCACTAGCCTGCTCATGATGGGATTATTACATTGCCCCAGCGGCAGGGAGCAGGTGTCATTAGAAATCCAAATCCTCTAATAAATTTACAGGGGGGATCTTGTGGAAAAAATGTATAGCTTTTTTTCAAAGTTAAATTTCCTACCCTTTCAAAAACATACATGTAGTTGCTGAATGTGTTGATTAATTCTGTATCCAACAGCTGCCCTTTATGATGTCTTCACTTGTTTCATTATTGTCTTGTTTTAATGATCGGATTGAAGAGAAAAAAGGGAAAATAAAACATCTGCCTGCTGACTTTCTGAGCTTCCATATTATACTGGTTTTCCCTCACTCAGAGTTGTATTTTGTGTGATTTCTGTTTCAAAATTCTGTGAGGCGTTGACATGACGAAGTGAGGCCGGCATGGTTTACCAGCGCTGTCTGCGTTTGAATGATGTGCAGACAGACTTCAGGTTAGAAGAGGCGGGTCAGAACCAGTGCCGCGGGTTTGTCTCACATGCCATTTTAGATCAATATTTACAATGAACGTAATGTAAAATAATGATCTGTGTGTTTGATGGATTATCACTGAATGCCAGGGGGAAAAGTACTGTATTTCTTTAAACGTGTTCCTTGCATGGCTGACGACGCACCACCCTAACAATGTCCGAATCATGTTTAATGTAGAGATTGTATGTGTGGCAAATCCTCAAAAGACATCTTGGTAACACTTCATAATAATTACACTTTTATCTGCCTTAATGAAGCATGGACAAAGAATACATTTGTTGTGAAATTAAGACTTATTCAGGCTTACCCTAAGCTTAAAGGAAAAATATTATGCATCTTTTGTATTAGCCTTAAAAACAGTACCTTAAAAACATTTGTAATTAGTATTTAGTAAATCAACACATTTCTCTGCTATTTGCCGTGGCACTTACTGAGTGCATGCAGTCAGTAGATGACGCTTAGAACTTACACAATTTCATTATGTTATATTATGTTATCACTTTAAGGGACAGCATGAGATTTGATGATCACGTTAGCAGTAGCAGTGAACGTATTTAACGGCAGAAATGTATTAAATCAGAAAAATACATCAGTCATCGAGGGAGCTCAGCAGGATGGGCTTCTGATGGTCGGAGGGGAAAGGATTTTCAAACTTGCCTGAAGATTATCCAGAATAAGATCGGTCTGTATGTCCATGCAGATCGATATCAGTCTGGTCACTCCGTAATCTCTGCAAATTCAGATAGGCGTGATTGACAGGGAGATTAGCCAATCAGGGACACACATATTCGATCTGTATCAAAACACACGTGGCTGCTTACGAGGATAAAAGAAAGGCAAAAAATATCACAGAGACAGAAAAACATTGCAAATATCTGCGGAATCAAAGAGCGAAGCACAAAACTCTGTTAATTTGAGGTGAGAGAAGTTTGATTTTGTGCTAAAACATAGACGACCAGTGAGCTCTTTCATTTTACACGCGTCACAGAAATAAACACAAATGATTGCACGGTACGTTTTGGAATTGACTCGATGCTTGTCGGAGGGCGGGGTGACCAGACTCACTCTTTGCAAAGAATTGAAGAAGAGTGGATTCTGGATCCCAGGCAAGCGTATAACCTCTTTCCCTAAAATGTATGACTATAATTGTGGGCACTAGCCATGTGGGGAACACGTGGGCAATTTTTTTTTTTTTTTTAAACCTCAAGCATCATTGCCTGGGCTAATTATTTCCTGTCCAGTCAGTAATTAGAGATAATTAAGTAACATTTATGAGATACGCATATTTATTAGTTGCATTATCAGGTCGTGTTACATTAGAATTAGATTGTCAGAAGCCATAGCTCTGAAATAAAGCGTTTGATTGTCCTGACCGTTCACACTTCTCATTTCCGCTCAGAGGCAGAGTGATCGTCAAGGCCTATAGGTTCTATAAATGGCATAATTTGCCGCATTTCTACATTTATATGCAAACATATAGGGTAATTAATCATTGTACACCATGTGTATTGCCAGATCAGACACATACTTTATCTTTAGCCTCTGTGGCTGTCAGTTGTGCAACAGTATGATGTGAGGAACTCCAGCTTAATCCTCTCAAACGACATTTCTCTCTGCCATTGTTTGAATGAAAATGAAAGGAAAGCATGACCATAATTTGATTTTTACATCTTTACTTGGAGTTATTTCCCTTTTCGCATCCTGAGAGTAAGAGTAAGCAAACCCTTATGGCATCCCAGAAAACAATCAGATTTGAGCAAAAATGACCTGTCATCTCTTTCTTGTTGTGACATTGTTTTCATTCTCAAACTCATAGAGACACACAGAAGGTAAGTCATCTCTCTAAAGGTAAACCACATCTCGTGTACCGAGGAAAGCAGGCGGCTTGTTTGGCAGGTAATTTAGCAGCGGCTATCCAGCGTCAGGCGTCACTGTGGAGAACACTGTGTCAATGTTTGGAGCCGGTTCATGTTTTATTAACTCCCAACCCTATTGCTTTGGGATGCTTCTGTCATTCGCACCAGTGGATTCAAATCAAGCACTGACTGTTTCTAAATTAACAACGTGACAATATATGGTTATTGTGATTTATCCTCGTTCTTTCTTTGGTGACATAATATCAATTATACATTTAAAGGTGCACTATGTAGCGTTTCTGGTCCACTTCCAGAGAGGTGTTGGTTGAACTTTCATAATGGGCCGCATGTGGCCAGTCGAGGGCCATGGATTGGTGGTCAATACAGTACAACATTTTTAAAAACATTCATCAGAAGTTTGACAGTGCCAACACACCTTTATTCAGGCTTGGAGCCTTGCTATCAGGTCTGTCTTGCACCAAAATAACCGTTATCCAGTTTAGGATGCAAAAGTATTTGGTAACAATGTATACTGCCTTAATAAAGTATGAACATATACTTAATTCATGATGATTTAGGTTTAGTACCTACTTAATTAAAGGGTCAAGGTTTAGATGGGTCAGGGTATTAATTAAGGGGGTGCTTGGCCTTAATCATTCTTAGTAAATTATTTGTTCATTACGAGTCTTAGTTCATGTTTAAGGCTAATCAAGGTGTAGTTATAAAGTATTAGCAAGGATTTTATGTAAAAGTTCTCAGGAAAATGTGAGCAAATTCAAGAAAAATTGGTCTGAGGACCTCATTTGGTCCTCGTAAAGTTAGGGAGCAGGGAACACTCTATTCTGCATTATTTTAAAAGGTAATACAACGATCTCACCAAGTGACAGATAGAAATACTGAGTGTGAAAAAGAGGAACAAGGCAAGTGCATTGATGCGTCCAATAGCGTAGTGGATAGGTGCTCTTCGAGGATCCAGGCGGTACAGGTAGAAGGCATACAAAAAAGAAAACAAGATCTGAGGCACGCTGACTCGAATAAGAGTCCTTTATTGTGGCAATGGAGACATGCCGAAATAGTCGCGATGCACGTGAGGTGGTCACGTGAGGCCCAGAGACCACCTCAGTGGCAACAATAAACAACATAATACAAACATAACAAACACCAACGGAGAATGGATATATAGGAGAGTGTACCTACAGAATAACAGCATCACAGAATGCACACGCTGACAATTTGTTATGTCTACTATATGAATGTACTCACTAACAATAACAGTACAGAAAACACCTTGTAAATATTGATTTGTTTTTCTTTTTTTATCAAGAGAAAACAAGTACATTTTATAAAAACAAATACATTTCATAAAAACACAGAGAAGAAGTCTGTTGCCTGTAAATTTGCAATTCAAAATGTTGATAGTTTTCGGGATGACTTCTATAACCATGACTTTCAGAAGGTTAATGTTGCAGCCTGATAGTTTGAAGAGCTGAGCTATTTGGTAGTTTGGGTTTTGTGTCCTTGGGATATTTGAGTTCCGAAAACCGGTCTTTGAGTCTCCTCTTAGTTAATCCAATGTAGAAACAGCCACTATTGCAATCCAAGCAATAAATGACAAGAGCTGAGTTGCAGTTGGCGAAGTGGCGACAGTGGAAAGTCCTTACTCCTTGAGACTCTTTGAATGTGGTGGTGCGGTTAACGTGGCTGCAATTTCAAGCTCCACAACGAAAAGTGCCCTTAGGTTGGGGGAATAATGTTTCTGATTTTTGGCCAGGCAGATCGTTTTTAACTTGCTTATCTTTCAAGGTAGGCACTCTTCTCACTGCAAAAAGGGGAGGCCGCGAGAAAACCCTGGAGAGTGTTGGGTTACTGCAAAGGATATACCAGTTTTTAGTTATAATTTGTTTGAGCTTGTCAGTTAAGTTGCTGTATTGAAGTGAGAAAAAGTCCTCTTCATTTGTCTTTAAATAAGTCTTTTTGGTCTGTGGATTTTATTTTAGTTATGGCTTGATCAAGAATTCCTTGGTTGTAGCCCCTTTGACTGAATCTCTTGCTTAGAAATAGTGTTTGTGTCATTATCTCAGTCATGATCATTGGCTTGGTTGGTATCCTCCATTTTTTTTGTGTGTGTGTGTTCTAAAACTTAAATTAAAAAGAAAAAATATGACAAAAATGTATTTACTGTTTGGTGAAATGTGTCATTATGGCCTAATTATAGCATGCCACTACTGATATGTCACATCTCAGTATTATGAGCTTTGGAGCGCTCTTTGTCTTGAATCAGATCCTACTTCTCTTGCCTTTGACTATTAGTATCCACTTGCAGACTCAGCTGAAAGGATAGTCTTGCATTTTAGACACGTATTTGGGTCGCAGTTTGATATTCCTGCTACATATCACTGAAATTATCCACTAAAGCTTGTATTAATCAAAGGTCCGCTGAGCACTAATGCAAATGCGGACGTTAATTAAAGCTCTGGTTTGACAAGTGGGACAACCTGCTAATTAATCAAAAGTGACAGTGGCTCATTCACGGCCTGTAGAAATAATCGCTTGATGTGTATCGCTGAATTCTCAATCAAACTATTATGTTTTGTGCATATTAACAATTAGGTTTACCTGAAAACTGTTCTGCAAGCGCTGCATGCTGATCAAAAGATACAGATACTGAGTGATTAACTTTATTTTAATTGTGTACTAATTTGAAAGTTATTTGCGCAACTGTTTACACTAATAATAGTTGAGCAAGGTGCTAATTTTATTATTATCATTATTTTATTTTTTTTACAATATATCTGCACTGGGGCAAAACATTGGGTACAGTGGGATACAGTGTTGTAGTTTATACAGTCTCACTTACTTCAAAGTCGGCTGTGGCTCCTGAAGTAAATTTTTAATTCATTTATGCCATAGCATTTTAGATGTATTAGTTGATGTCCTTTTGCTCTGTTCATTCACATAGGTACAAACGCTGGACACGGGAGGCACTTAAGATCAGAAAACAAGGAGTTTTCATTTTGCTTCTGAGGAAGTGCTCATTGAAACATGTCAAGAAACAACCTACTTTGTCTTAAAAAGTGAACAAACGTAAGTATACAAAAAGAAGAAAAGTAGCTCAAAACAAAACTAAGACGTGCTGGATTTAGACTGAAGAGAAATCCAGATACCACAGCTTGAGAAGCACAGTGTTATCCTTGTTAATCTACATAAAACCCTCAAATCTGCCCACTGTTATTTTGATACACTGTTAGTGCGATGATGACAACTGAACACGAAAACCGAATTGTACAAAAATTGGAAAATGGTTTCAAGCAATCAAACTCTGCAGCCTTTCACTCGAGCTGAGGATGTTTGTTTTTTTAAGTAGGCGCAGTAATTCTCCAGGGAGTTGTGTTTTTCTTTTTTCTTTTTGTGGATTGCTGCTTGTTCTCCAGCCGCCTCTGTTCGCCGCTCCTCTGTCTACTGTACAAGTGATTCAGGCGCTCACTGACTTTGTATTCTCTCCTGTTGTAAAATGAACTCGCTTTTGTCACAATACCACAACACAGTTTTTTCCGTGTTAACTTTTAAAAAAAATTTTCAAGTCCTGGGCCAAGTGTGTTGATTGAAAAAGGGCAAGAATTTCAGGACAAATAAAGTGCCAACAAAAGTGCAATTTCTTGATTAGTTTTTGAAGAAATTAGATTTTAAAACAGTTTGAAGTAAAATTGGTACCTTGGTGCTACTTAGTAATTACCTTTCTGAGTTGCTTTCCTCACTGCTCCTACCATGCTTGTTAGTCCTTTATCCTTGTGTTTTAATTGACACGTTGTTGTTTAGTTACGGAAATGAGTAAATTAACAACAATAATTATAAAAGAAATAAAAAAGAAAGAAAGAGAGAGCAAAAGAGGCAACTATAACAAATTTTTCTCTACGTATTGTACGAAGACTTCCCATGTATTGTGGAACCGTTTACACCAATAATAGTTGAGCAGCATTGATCCAGCAATGGCTTGTAACGAGGCTTTGGCCTGTCGTAAATGTGGTCGATGGGTTGCAGCTGATGCTCCCTGGATTATTCATAACTTGCGTTTTTTGTGGGCTAACACTAACGGTTAGAAGGAAAAGACACGAGACTGCTGCCAAATCCTTGCAGACTAGCCGCGTTGCTAAATGATCGATAGCATGAGCGTCGAGCGCCGCAGTCTTATTTATACTGTATGTCTATGGGAGCAGCCTCGACTCTGGGTTCCTCTGTTTTTGAGCTGAAAGAATGTTTTTTGTGCATATAGTTCACAGTGATCAAACCCAACCCTTCATTTCTTTCTGATTTCTGTCGTCTTGTTTATGGCTATGTAATGTTTCAAATATGTGTGTTTGCTCCTAATTACCCCTCCAACATACACAGCAAAAAGATATTCTTGCAAACATCTTTGAAACAGGAGGCCTTTTGCCTTTGATCAAGATCAAACCCCTGAGTGCATATATGTTGTTATCCATAACAAACTGGACAGGAAATTTCAAGATAAGAATCTGCAATGCCATTATTGCATTTAACTGATTGATGGACATGCCTCTCTTCTTCCTCAAACTTGCAGTTGCTATAGAAACAAACATATGTTATTGTCTGACTATCCTTTCATTATGCCCATTTGATTTCATATTACTGTACGTGAATACTGTATATCTGGAACCAGAAAGTAATGATACAATTACTCATGTAAAAGAGCACTATTACATTTTACAAGCTTTGTCAATAGAAACATCGAATGTTAGTGACTCATCTTTGCATCTTACCTATTTTGTAACATCAATACCTTATATTTCAATCCTCATCTGCAAATCATTAAGGAAGCCAAAAGATTCCAACTGTGAACATTTGGAAAAAGGGATTTGTGTTTAAGCCTTCAAATTCTGCAAACTTAGAAACAGAAATACCCAGCCGCAGCAGTGAGAACATAAAGGAGAGTGCGTTATCGTTACTGACCTAGCAGTAGCAAAAAAAGTTGTGCTATCACGGCTCATTGGCAGGCAGCGAGATGAAACAGGCCCAAGAAAGAGAAGCAGGAGCTGTGGACGTCCCAGGAGGCCAGCACCAGGCAGCGCTTCTAAAAATCCAACTTCTGCTCTCGTGTTCTCAAGGCCCCTCACCGCTCTTCTGCTTTTAACAATGGCTCAAAAGCTATATACAGTAAGATTATAGCCAGTTTAGGATAGACTTGTAGACTAGGATTGGTACTTGTGTTCAATTTAGTGGCTGTCAGTCTCAACAAATGATCAATGGAAGATTACTTTTACTTCTGCTTTTTAAGTGCGAATAAAAAGATCATATGGGTTTGGGATATTTTCTGGTAATATACAATAGGATGAAAAGAAAGGGATTGAGCTAAACCGGGATTTAAACCGGGAGCTACAGTGATATAACGTAGGTGAAGCTGGATACGTGCGTAGATTTTAAAGCGTCAGTTTACACAAGAGACGATAGAGTCGCTCCTGCAACACTTGTCTGCCAATGTTTATACAGTATTGCTCACATATTGCATGTTGGTCGGATGAAGCAGGTTTTAAAACTATACAAGTTGATAAGAGGGATATTGCTTTTCATAGAGCAAGAACAAGCCGTGGCTGCCGTGCTTGCATGATTTTAGGCCGCTGACCTTCACAGTTTCAGCTATTTGACGCTATGCTTTCTCCTTTCTTAAGTTGCCCTTGTAAAATTTATATTTGAGGTTGTAAAATGTAGTCCATTTTTCTTCTTTGTCAATAAACCTTTGTCAATAGATAAGTGTTTGTTCCATGTGTTAGCGCTAATGCATTTTCAATGGGAGAGTTCGCGAGAGCCTCCAAACGTAACAAACTATGAAAAACCAGGGCTGTTTTGGCGATTGAAAACCACTCAAGCAGACCTGAGAAACACCGGTGAGAAACACGTGTAGAAGTGTCTTTGTAAAGTGTTATCGTTAGTGATTAACGCCGAAATGAGCATGTATGTTAGCAACCTCATAACAAAACAGTTCTTAAATCTAACATTCTGGACAATAATGCACCAAAAACATAGCGGGTGGAAACTGTTTGTCAATTAAATTCATGTTTTATTTCACCAAGCACTACAAATCTAACACTAAATGTAAACTTTAGAAACAAGAGGTTGATTGGCTGTTAATACTTGTTGGCAAATTAAGTTTTTTTCATTTGCTGCTCCATTTAAATGAATGAATAGAATGTTAACACAAGAGCCAAGCTACATGCACATCCTGGTTCTTGTGTTGCTCCTGAAAGGCTCTATAAACTAGTCCATCGTGATTCATTAAGATCCGGGACAAAATGCACATTTTTAACAGGACTGTCATGTTTCTTTTGACACTGTGTTCCTTTTTCTTGTGTTTCCCTGTTGAAAAGCCTGTAGATGCTTCGTTGACTTCAAGTGTAGCGTAATTACACCTTTTAGACGTGTGTATGATATTGCTGGTGTAGATTGTTGGATTGCTGGTGTAGATACAATCTATTACTTTGTGATGGGTGTGTTGTCAAGCACATGGACTGCAGCTGTACTTGTAAGCCACATAGCAGAGCATGATCGGAAATACCAAAACTACAGTGGGGAAACAAGTATTTCATCCCCTGTTAATTTTGATATTTCCAGTACTTCCAAAAGAGTGAGAGGTCTATTATTTTTTAACACTCAACAGATAAAATAAGAATAAGAAAAAAATCCAACACATAATCTTCAATACTTATAATTTTTGTGTGTTTTGTAGAAGAAAATAAGTATTTCACCTCCAAGCAGCATAGTGTTTTAGTACTTTGTTGTGTAACCATGGTTAGCAATTACTGCAGATGTTTTTTATAGTTATTTACCAAGTTCGCACAGTTCTCTGAGGGAATTTTTGACCACTCCTCCTTGCAGATTCTTTCTAAATCCTGGATCTTGCAAGGTTGCCTTCTGGAAACACGGATCTTCAGTTCTCTCCATAGATTTTCAATGAGGTTAGGATCAGGGGACTGACTGCTTTGGGTCATTGTCTTGCTGCAAGACCCAACCACGACCCTATTATTTATTTATTATTTATTTTACTTTTGTCATTATGATTTTCAAATCTCCAACAATTTAATTAAATCATTTTGTACTAGAGTTATTGTACTTTTCGATAATCCTCTCTCTGGGATACACTTTTGTCTGTACTGTACCACCTCTGGACAGCTGCAGGATCACCCGGGCTGACTCAAAGCAGGTGTGCGCTCACGTCCAGCTCCTTTCATGGGAAATTGATGGCTCAGCCCGAGACAGACGAGCCTTTGATCAAAGCGCTGGGACTGACAACTTAACATATGCCCCATGAATTATTAAAAATACAAGTGACCCCTTGTGAAGAAATAAATTGCCGCTCCTCCCACATCCGCATATGCAATATGTCAGCTCTGGAGGCAAAGTGGAGGTTATTTTTCATTAGCTTAAATCAGAATGGCAGCCCGTCACTCAAAACGGATGTGCCGTGAAGGCTGCAGTGAGGTGCTACATTTAGAAGGCTTCTCTTACATAAGCTCAGAAGCTCCAGCTAACACCATTATGTATCATCATTAAAATGTATATGTGTACAGATTATTACCGGTAAATGGATAATTGTACAAATAATACTGCTGTGTATACACTGTACTTCAATTAAGCTGGAGAGGCATTCTCCTGTCCCACAAAAAGCAAGATAAATATTACATTATGTTTAGAGGCATTGCCACATTCAATATTTTCTACACTGTGATTACCTCATGTGCACATCACTGTACACTGGACACAGTAGTTTGACCTGCATGTAGAACAAGAGGGGTCTGGCCTGAAGAAATCTTGCCAATCTAAAGAAATAACAATAACTAAAACAAACACAGTTATGTTAGGACTTCAACAATTCATCTCAATAAACGTCACTAATTGACTACTAAAATAATCATTGACTATTTTAAGGCAAGACACTTCAGGCAACTTATGTTTTCTTTTCTTTTACTCTCTCAACATATAAACTTTCACCTTGAACATACTTCAATCTGTTTTATTATTTAGGGCGGCAGTATTCCCGCTCGGACCATTTTTCCCCCTCCATTTTATTTAATCCACTTATATCTAGATATTTATATGGGACAAATTTAAAACTCTGTTTCCTCCAAATACACTTTTCTGTCATTGAGACATAAAGATCACCTCTTAAAGCAGACACCAGATTTAAAAATCAAATTTTAAGAATTATTTATTTAAGTTTTTATCACCAAAAGTGAGGTGTATTATTGATCTACATTACCCAAATACTAAAGTTAATTACACAAGAAGTTTCCAATTGATACCACTGAATTGAAGATTACTTTCTATTCACCTGCAGTGTCTCGCCTTAATAATTATGAGTCATTATCTGGACTAAACAGACTCTAAAACGGATGCCAAAACAGCCTTTATAACAAAGACAGTTGCATTGTTGAATCAAAATGTAAAAAAAACAAAAACAAAAAAAAGATTAATCTTTGTAATTTTTATCAACAATACATACTTAATTTCCTACAAAGCCTTTTATTCTTTTCTTCGAACAGTCAACTGACAGAAGAAAAGAACATAAAAATCGAGCAGTAAAATAATCATTAGCTGCAGCCCTGGTAAAGGTACATTTCCTGTTTTGTACCTTTGCAACTGTCAGCCACCTCAGCTCCAAACTGTATCCTTTATTTGCACATGTGGGGTCATAATGCCGTCGAATTTGAAAGAAAAAACAAACGACAAAATGAGACAGATATAGATGGAACTAATATGCTGTTTATGTTTGCTGTTTGAAATCTGTTTACGAATCCCATTTGCTCCATTAGCGGTGGACAGGTGGATGGCGTCACAGGACCTTGACAGTATTTGAATGTGGGAGTGCTGACTGCTGTTAACACCCACACCAGTACTCTACAAACAAGTACACTTGAGCAGAACGCACAGGTGAGCCGTGATTCATGGCCCTGTGAGAGTCTTCTGAGTCAAGGACAATGTCTTCATTAGAAAAGAATGATGATTTTTCTAAATAAAAACTACAGCTTCAGACATAGTTATTGTCAACCTGTCATTGTGGATTTAGAAGAAAACATTAGGAAAAGACAGACGATATGTTAGTTATTGAAGATTTTCGGTTTTTTTTTTTTACTTTTTTTCTCTTGAATTAGCGTCTTTGGTTCAGCCATTTGATATCTTTAACAACCCTGCGATCCAACCACTTTGCAACTCATTTTCAGCACTTTACACCTTTTTATTCAAGACCTAAAAAAAAACTCTTCTCGGATAAAGTGCATGTTATTATTTTTTCACAGATTTTAGAACCATAACTTTTCGCCTCAACTGTTCATCCGTTTGACAATATAAGTCTGCGAACTAGCGTAATAATGCTGAAACAGAACAGGTAAATGGCTGTGGAGTGTAGACTGTACTGTAAAATAAAACAAAAAAAGAAGAATAGCTGATCCGTGAGAGCAGGAGAATGCACATGGGGACAGGTCGGCCTCGTGGTGTTAATCAGCAGTCGGTGGAGAGTTGGTGTCAGATGGCAGCGGTTGGTGGGCTCTCCTGCTGGACAGAAGATGTGACTGTGCATATAAAGATGCCTCATAATCCAAACCAAGTGAACCTTACAACCAGATCAAAGGCAGCAGCTGGTTCACAGTGTACTTTATCACCCATTGGCCGCTAAGGAAAAGTGGGCTGGGCGGACGACGATACAGAACGCAGTGAGCCCTGTGGTCTCTTCATAAGGCAGATTCAATATTCACGCACACACTACGCAGTGGAGGAAGAGCGCCTGCTTTGAACAATTAGAGAAAACGTTTATTTAATGTGTCTGCTGCAAAATGTAGATTCATCCCCTGGATTTGCAGTTCAGGATATTGCAGTATGTACGATGTATGCAGTACAGCCTACACGGGGGAATCAGCATTTCAGTTTTTTGCAGCTAAAATCTGGAACAGTCTCCCCGAAGATGTGAGACAGGCCTCCACTCTGACAATGTTTAAATCCAGGCTAAAAACTGTTTTGTTTCGATGTGCATACGACTGAAAGATTTATCTGCACTCTTCTCTTTTAAAGCGCTTTATTTTAAAATGATTCTGTGTGTCTTTTTGTGTTTTGTGATTTTAATGTGTTTTTCCTGTTATGTAAAGCACTTTCCTTGTGTATGAATTGTGCTCTACAAATAAACTTGCCTTGCCTTACAGTACATAAACACATGGTTTATGTAAGGTCAATGTGACTAAAAGCAGTGATGCTTTTTTGTAAGATTAAAACCTCAACTAACCTATATAAAGACATATTTTAACACATTTCTGTTGGATTGACATAATATGGTCATAGATCGGGATTCTCAATATCAAGATGTTCATTTTGTCAATAAACGGTCACTGGTGCTCTTTTCTAACAGCTGAAAGGACAAAAAAAAATGTAATTACAAATATCGTTCAACCCTTATAAGAGGCAGTGAATGGATGTGGTGATGGTGATTTTACAATAAGAAACCAATCCAATCATTACACTTTTACCTTAATTTAATCGCGAGTATTGTTTCTGGATGCGCAGTTACCGTAAAATTCCATGCATTGTCACTCTCTTCATATTTAGTTGTGTGGTCACTGCTGTAGCCACGGCTGCCTCGGTTTGAGAATGCTTTGAGTTGCACTTGACAGGGTGGACTGGATTCAGACACTGGGCTAAACCAACAGGTCTAAGTGGGTGCAATTTGTGTCTACCGTTAGCCCTGAACCCGGTCCTGCACGCGCCTCGCATGATTCGGACGTTGGCATTGTCCGCCTTCTCCGCGGGCCGCTGTGGGAGGGGCCGCTCTTGGACAAATAGACGTGAGCCATAAATTGTGAGAAGAGGTCTGACAGGTGAACAGATGGCTTCAGTATATTACCAGCTCTCTCTCTCCCGGTCCACCTTGGGCTGACGGGGCGAGGGTGCAAGGAAATGATCCATGTCAAAGCATTAGACCAAATGGCTTCACCTGGACATACAAATGAGGCCCAATGGCGTGAGCAATGTCAGAGTGATCAGCAGTTAGAGGTTAAATCTTGCTCCTATAATCTCTGGCGGTACTTTAACTGATAGAAAGATATGAACTTGTAATTTTGCTTGACCTAAAATCTAAGTAATATTTTTGTGCATGATTCCTTTCCTTGATGGAGTGCAAATTATTTTCAATTCAGACAGTCATTAGGCCGTGTTACTTACTCTTTCGAAATGAGAGATTGTACGTCATTATGTGTGCGGGTTATCAGGTTGAAATTAGTGCTTTGTTTTGGCAGTGGACTTAAAAATACTGAAAATTATTAACGGCTGTTCACTTCCTTTTAATTAGGGCAGAAATTATTACCCATCACCTCACCACCTTGTGCACAGTCATATAAGAATTGGTGCTTCAATGGGAGCTGACTTTTGATGGTGTCCCATACTGATGATGGTAAATACACTTCTTAGACTTAGACATCCACTTCAGTGTAATTTAATTTCCCTTCTTCCTCAAGCCATTAAGATTATACACTTATAAGAAGTTCCCAGAATCCCATAAGTTGAGAATAAAGACTCACAAAGAAGTTTTCTGGAATCTGGAACAGGAACCAATTTATATCAAATCAAAGTAGCAGGCACAGTTGATATGCTGGGTCATTTGTGTGTCATTCCATCAACCAAGAATTAAGAGTTCACAACTACCATGAAAGCAGCACATCGTACTAAGGTTCCCAACATTAAGAGGTCTAAACAATTGCAAATGTCAAGGCCAAACTGCCCAAAAGGGATACGATCTTGCAGGCCATCACTGCCGTATCGAGACCTCGTGTATTCTGACAGTTCCCAGCCTTCGAACCAGTGGAAAAGTGCTAAAAACAACAGCATTAAACTTAACGGTGCAGTTTGATGAGAGCACGTTTACCGGTGGGTCTTACCAGTGTACATCTCTGGATTTTATGCTTTCAAGCTGAAGATTTGATGCTCCTTCACAACAAAACAACAATAAATCCAACTGACTCTTTAGCCCAGGTATTGCGTGGTGACTACTTATGACCCAGAACTAAGAGCATCTATTTGACCTTTTTCTCAAACCATTTCTGGAAACAATGAAAATAAATACCAAGACATTGCTTCAGGTTTGTGGAGAACACCCCTCATGGGTTTTTTGAGCATATAGTTTTTTCTAAGTGTGGACATCTTTATTTTTCTGTCTAATTCAGATGTGTTGATTAAATATAGATACATAAAAAGGATGTGTGACTCCAACAACTGAGATTGAGTCTTAATGGTTACTTGCTTTTTTTTTTCCTAACCCGGAGGCTTTATTTGACTGGACAGCACAGCGTGAAATAGGGAATGAGCGGCTGGGGACATTAAGCAAATGGTCGTGGCCGGTAGGTTAAACCACACTGCCTTGATCCACAAAACCACCTCTGCTTGGAAAGTTAATTCTGTCTTCTTGTAATATAAGATCATTTGCCTTACATCAGGGGTCTCAAAATGTATAAATAGCAGATTTTAGTTGCCAGAAGTTTGACATTTTTAAGACATTTGGTATATTTTAGAATTTAGAGGTGATAATACCTTATAAGCCACAAATTACCTTTTAAATGTGTTTTTGAATATGTGTTTTAGTAAGTTAATATTGACTGAGTAATGTATCCATTTATTTATTGAAGAAATTTGAAAAGTTGGTGGAGAAGTGCACATATCCATGCTGCTTTTATCTATCGGCACCGGACTCCTGAAACTGAGGTAGTCAATGCTGCAGTGCATTATGGTAGCTGTAGTTTAAACAGGTTCTATGCATTTTATTTGTGGGCCATATATAAAACAAATTTAAAATCATCTCAGGGGCCACCAGAAATCATCTAGAGGGCCGCATTTGGCCCCCGGACTGCGAGTTTGAGATGCCTACCTTATGTTTCTCATAGAAACATGTATGGTAAATGAGCTTATAGCTATTTACAACTGTCTTATAAGAAGAAACTCACAAGTTAACCACCTCTGATAGTTTTAATCACTGTTATTAAGGTGATATCTGTCTCAATAAATACAATACAACCAGAAACGATGTCCAGCACAAAGGGAGCTTGTACCCATAGAGCCAGTTTCCATGTTAATTGTCTTGCTCTAGGGCACGTCAACATTAGCTGGAGAAGTACGGGAGAACACACTACTTCATTCAGCCCTAGGAGTCGGGGCATCGGGGGTTTAAACCAATAAGCTTCCAATCACGGACCTATCTCATCATGCTCAAGGCGACACACAGTTATTGGGTCATGAAGACGTGTCGAGATGAAATTCAACACAGGAACAGAATATGGTTAATTTCTCTATTTTGTCAGACAATCCGAGAAGACGGCAAATCAGACGGCACATTTAATCTGCCAGTCACAGCCAACGGTGGTGCTGATAGCTTTTGACAAGGCGAAATGCCTAATCTGTCTGACGAGAAAGGGTCATCATCCGTCTTAATGGATTGTAACAAACTCGGAGCATGGAATGGACCACTCTATTTGACAACTTTTAATATATTACACCTGTTTGCACCACTGGAAAGATGGCACAATGGAACACATTTGAAGTTCAATTTAAGATCCAAGTTCCTTATTTATTCATCTGTACACCCCTGTAGAAGATCGTTCACTTCGATTGCAAGCTATTTTGTCAAAGATTTGGCTATGCTAGTGTGGCCCATCCTGCTTTGCTGTCTGAAAATTCTGTCCAACAGGGTCTTGCTAGGAACCAGTTACAGCCCTGGTTAACTATTTACATTTCAACGTTTGTCCTGATACATTTTTAAATAGCAATTATTCTTAAACTAAAATGAGCCCCATTTCAAACCAAAGCTGTTCTTGAACCCTTTGAAACACAAACTATTGGCTGGACTCTTTGTGAAGCTGACACTCTGTAGTTTTGGCCTCTGATGCCCGATTTACTATAATTACAAGTCTGAACAAGCTCTGCTCAGAGGAATATCAGATTTTAATCCTGCCTAGATTTTCTTTAGAGGAGTAAAGCTGGTGTCTGGAGGATGGTCTGATTAAGACAAGATTGAAGATTTGTTTGGTTTGACAATTCCTCTTTCAAAACGTAAGCTACTTTGACTAAAAATTAATTTGGGGGACTAGTAATGAAGAAAAAAAGTCCAGGCGGAATCTATGAAAGTACATTTATTTTAGGGTAATTTTGAGTACAAACTGATCCTGATTCATCTCAGAATGATGGATTTGACTGAAAATAAGAGGTTAAAGTGTTCTTTTTATATTTAACATATCCAGCAGCTTGATAGCTTCCCGTTATCAGATGGTAGACAAAAAGGAGGAGATAAAAAACAGTGTTATGTCCCACTGGTGGGATGATTTCATCGTAACAGGAGACCTATTATGCAAACTTGACTTTTAGGAGCCTTGCAACCATATTGTAAATGTTTTCCCTTCTCATTAAACCACTCAAAGTTGTATTTAGAGAGATTCATACATTCTTCTGCAGACATCATTGGTCCAACAGTCACTTTGTTGTGATGCTTACAATGCCATAACGTTAAGGCAGTGGTTCCCGACTTTTTTTGTCTTGAGTATCCCCCAAGTTTTGTTTCACACTCAGAATACCCCTTAACTTGAGTCGGGGAAATAAATGTCACATATTGTCAATTATTACTATTATATTATATATATATATATATATATATATATATATATATATATATATATATATATATATATATATATATTTCCTTTTTTTTTAAAATTACATTTATGTTCCAAGATGTTCCAAAAAGATGCTAAATGTACAATTAATGACACTTTTTTTTTAATTCAGATAAAAGTATATTTCCTCTTCATTTAAAAAACTGAAACCATTCCAAATAGCCCCTGGTTATTCCTCACATACCCCTTGGGGTCCCTGTACCCCTGCTTGGGAAACATTGCGTTAAGGAGCAAGTAGGAAACAGCAACGCAGTTTTCAACACAAATGAAAGAAAAAAAATGTTTTTATTACGCTGTTTTAGATCAATATTGCAATTTAATACCACAGAATGATCTATGAGTGTAGGTTAGATCCTTACAGCAGACAAAAGCACATATTTACTGTTTGCATGTCCACATCTACAACAGAAGCTACAGAAGAAGCTTACACCACTAGGAGTCACTGAAGGGTGACTAACTACAAACTGTCAAAGTCATTAGAGCTTGGTTTCAGTTTGTCAGGTTCAGCAGTGGATTTTCTACTTGTACATTTATGAAAGTATTACAACTCACTTCCTTCTCATTCTACAATCTAAAAGCAACAAAAAGACAATTGAATTATCTTGATTACCACAAGCTCAGTCCCTTTGCACCTTCCTTTGTTCACAGCTTGCCTTATAAACCTTAGACGTTTACACTGTGCTGTTTTTCACGCATTTGGAGGAGAATGTAAGTGAACCAAAATGCAAATTACCTCTAAAAACAAAACTCCTATCAGAACGATGTTTGAAAATAGAAGCATGGCATGAGCTCGGCACGTCAACACAACTCCATCTATTCTGTTATGAAAATGCGGCACAGTGCCTTGTAGGAGGTTAGGGGCAAATCAAATCCAAATGTAAATGTCAGCTGTAAACAAAGACAGGTAAATATATGAAGATGTCTCAAGCAGCAGTCTGTCACAGCACAATGCCTCATTTATAACATTCAGAATTTGAAGAATAAGAAAGTCTAGACACACTATCAAAATACACTATAGGTGATTTGTTGGTGGCTGTTTATGGATATGGCATTTTTATTGTATTTATATATTTGTCTAAGGTACTCAGTGTTAAGCTCTATAACCCAACTTTTCTATTTTAAAGCAGAACTAAGTAACATTTTAACCTTATTAAACGTCTTTATAAGTCCATGTGGTGGTTGCAAATGCATTTTTGGGAAGTTTGAATCACTCATGGTCTCCTCCTGATGTCTCAGGGCAGAAAACCAGCCCTGCAACATTTTCAGACGCCAACCGGAAAACAAATCTCCTGAGATTTGAGTTGAGCACATGCATACATGTTCAGTTCATTAAATTGAAAATATTATGCATTTTTTTGTATTGTTATTAGCCTTTAAACACGCTCTTAAGTACTTAAAGTTTGGCATCTCATTTTTTTTTAGAAAAATATGTTTATGAGAAACAAAATTAAGATCTGTATCTCTGCTGTTTCCCACGACACTTACTTAGCGCCTACACAAGTTAAATATAAACAACTCAAGAGTTCTCCAAGAAATGATAACATAGCCTAGCAGTTATAATGATTGTGATTAGTCAGACTGAAAAACAGCACATAAGATTCTTGAAGCCACTTTACTCACATCGAGAAAACGTCACTCATCGAAGGAGTTCAGGAGTTGTTTTGACAGTTGGAGGGAGAGGGTTTTCTAACTATGATTCATGATTATGGTTATGGTTATAAACTCAAAAGTGAGTATAGCATAATATGTGTCCTTTCAAAAAAATATTAAAAAAAAAAAATCATCATTTTATGGTTTAGGGGTTAGATCATTTTAACTAGTCCCTGGCTATTGGTTTTTGCCTGTATCTGGGGACACAGACAGGTCATCTTTACAAAATTTGACATATTCCACATACCTTTGAGTCATGTATCAGTAATAGGCCTACCATGTTTGTACTGTTGAGGATGGATAGTGCAACTTGAGTCTGATAGAGGGTAATAAATGGTGCCTTTGTAACAACATAATGAACTCAAAATACCAAAACATATTCTGCTGCTTCACTAATGTTAGACGGCATGTCCCAGAATACACAGGGAAAGAAATAACAAAGCTTTTCATTATGTTTACTGGTGCACAATGTGTGGAGTGTATGCTATCACATATTATTGCATTGAATATTTCGTTTAAATCAACCGGGATAATGATTTCTTCAGAGCCGTGGATGGGTTACACATGGTGCGTGTGAAGAGGCTGTAACTATTCTCCTCATTAGCATGGCAGATTGATCTAATCACATGCAGTTGTTAATATCGGTTTACTGATGTATATACAGATCTGCATGTCACTAGCTAATGTAATAAGAGTCCTTGGGATTCACTTAGCTCGGACCGTAACTCAATTTTGCAACTTAATATTGTCTATATGCTCATACACAACAGCTCCATTAGAGAAAAAATATGTCGACATTAAAGGCAATGAGCACATTATTACATTTGTTGGTTTAATGGCTGAATGGGATAATGACATGTGTTTTCAAATGTGCCACATCCCGCGCTGTTGTCGTTTTGCACAAGATTTCCAGAACCAAAGATCAGCCATTGGCATTTATTGCTAGGGGCTTTATTCAGTTAAAATTATTAATTACTCCCGATGCATTGTAAGTCATTCAGCACTAATGACGAATATTGTGGCAGAGTGAAATGGAACTTGGAAAATTGTTTATTCTTTTGGCTGACATTTACTGAAATGCCACATAGTATCTGCGCCGCCTCTGCCACGAGCCGACTGGAATGTTAATATAATTTCCGTATCACTGTACAAATGTAAATGGCAAATATCACTAAACAAGAGATTTGCTCATTAGGGCTTTCTAGAATTTGCTACTTTAAAATTAACCATGGAAATATGCGTTCATTCATTTTCGCCCGCTTATTCCCATTAGGGGTCGCAGGTGACTGGAGCCTATCCCAGTGACTTTGGGCCTTAGGCGGGGTACACCCTGGACAGTGGCCAACTCGTCGCAGGGCTGACACAGATCACTCTAACATTCATTCACTACAGGCAGTTTAGCGTTGCCAGTTAACCTGGACACATGCATATCTTTGCACGGTGGGTGGAAGAGAACCCACAGTAACACATGGAGAACATGCAGACTCCACCCAGAGAAATGTGTGAGAGACCAGAGAAATAATAACTGAAAAGTAGTATAATGTATGATATATACTGTAAATGCCATCCTGATTTCACATGTTTTATAGCAGTGATGACACATGTTTGATTGAGCACATTGGGCTCTGTGCACAGCAGCAGTTGGCTAAGCTAACTGTTTCTCACAGCTAATGCTAAGTTTTATTAAAATGTATTATATAAAAGAAACAATCAAATCAAATATGAAATAATGACTACAATAAATATAAATATATAGTTAGTAACAATGCATGCAACAAGAATTTTTTTCAAAATATTTTGTACCCAATAAAAACGCCTGTAATAATGCCTGTAATTCATTCCATGCTGTGGAACTATCCGGGCAAAGCAATAACATCTCCATGGAGACAAGCGGGGAGCAGACCCCCCACCAGAAAAGGAAAATTACTTAATACACCTTTATTATGAGAAAGACAATTTATGCTCATGATTATGCAACATAGAAAAATATATATGCTTTAAGTGTAGTTAAAAATATAAAAGGAATTATATGCATTACAATTAACTGATGCAGTATAGGTCAAACTGTAATAGTGTTTTTGTCAGTACATTGCACAAATAATTGGACAAATAAACTGTGCATCTACTCCACCAATACTCTCTCAAGTAGAAGTATATGTATTATTTTGAAGTAAGTTCTGAGTAAGTGTATATCCTGTGAGAGTGCATGCTTTGTTCAATCCAAAATGCCATCCAACCTCACATATTTCATCCCACTCATTATCCCTCTGACTTTTTCTCTCACAACAGACATTTTTGTGCATCACGTGTGAGGCCCAGCTGATGCACCGCTCCTTCCCATCCGCCGGTCCTAATAAATTTTGATTTTGCCTCCAACCCCAAGCCAACCGAATAATGCGCGGTTAAATGAAGTAATCATTTTCACCGGAGACATCACTCACGCCGAGATAGCAGGTAGGTATATCACTTCCCTCCATATGGTCACGGCTGTCAAGAACCGGCCAATCAGAGAGCACCAATTTGCCACACTGTTCCATGTTGTGATTAAATAGTTCCAAGGACGGCACTGGCGCACAGGAAAGCGCTTTGACCGGCCGATACTCATCTCCGACTATAGATTGGAAGAGGAGGTGCGGTGCCGTGTATGTCTGGGTTTGTTATGTTATTCTTTGCAGTTCTCTTCCCAGCGGCTCTCAGGGCAGTTGTTGGTCGTGTGAATAAAATGTTAACTCTTCAAATCATGGAGAAAATGGAGGAAATGACATAGACTGAATGTCGTTACTGTTGTTATACAGATAAAGTGAGGTCAATCAGCATGACAAATGTTTAATAAGTATGATGTTTCCCAGACACAAGTTTCTTCTTATTTTCTACATCAGTCTAAAAACTATGACACAGGTTACCCCTGGACAGACTTCTACGGTGACAAAAAAGTAGGGTTGGGCAATGAGTCGGATTTTAATCGAGATTGAGATTTAGTTATGTCTAATCGTCAATGTTTTTTTTAAAGCAAAGTCTGCAGTCAATCCTCTGTGAGTAAAAAATGTGGTTTAAGGCAGAGTTTGAACTTTGGAGGTAGAAATGCAGCAATTTCTTTTGTTATAAAGCAACATGTACGTTACTGGAGGTGGCACGTCATCTGCATGTTCCCAAGGAAAAAGAAAGTTAAAATCATACTCCAACAGCATTTCCATGGAAACAAGAATGCAATAAAAACAACAACAACAACATGCTAGTATTTTGGAAAACTGTTTTGGTTGAAAAGATACGTACTGAAGATTAAAATTGCCCTCATTAAAAGTCTGCAAGTCACCAGTGTTATATATATATATTTTTGTCTCGCAAAGAAAATGAACAATTTGAGCTTAAACTATAATGTCAAAGGTCATAGCGACTTTCAGTATGAAACATTCAAAAACAAAGTGCCATAATAATTGACTGGCATATGGTTCCAACCCCCATAGTTTTTACAGCTTGGTAGACGACCACCAGTAAACTTTTGTCTTTCTTCTCATTATACCACACACAGCTGACAAAAAAAACAGCTACAGTTTTTTTTTCTTTTTTTCATCAAACAAAATCAAACGGCCTGTGAACAAAGTGACAACATGCAAGACAGGGGAAATGATAAATGTAAACAGTAGAAAGCCCAAATTACCCACGGCCTGGCTTTGTCCCTAATGACTGTCTCAGCTCTAGCCTCTACAGCTTTGTTATACAGGCAGTCAAAGCACGGCACACGCAGGACAAGCAAACCGCAAATTACATCTGTTTACCCACAAGGCACTAAATTGGTCATAACTTTGAGGGGGAAAAACAGTCAGAATTGGGCTATTTGCAATGCTTTGAATTATTGTAACAACGTGATTTGTACTCAGCAGTGAGTGGGGGTTTCCTGGTTCAGCAAGTAAAAATAGTAATAGTTTCTCCCAAATATTATATATCTACTGTGAGGTTCATGGGTTAATCAGCTAAACTTTGTGAATGGAAAAGTAACAACAGCATATTTTTCATATTCTTATTAACCTTCAGACCTGCTCTTGAGTGTCTTCAGTTTGACATGTCATGTTTTAGAACTAAAAATAAAATACTTTTACTGACAAAAATGTAACTTTATAACTGTGTTGGTAAATGCCATTTTGACTTAGCTGTGGCTCCATCTACTGGCTGTAGAGGCAATTACACACATGTGAATATACACCCACAATGCACTGCAGTAAAGAATGGATCTGACGAAGTTGTAGTTATTGTCATAAGACGAAAGAAATGGTCAGAGCGAGTCTGGCGATGATTTAAGGACTTAAAACAGCAAAGGATTCTGGGATAAGTGACGTCAGCTTCATCTACGCCACACATCGAATAAGTTCAGAACACGGTGTAGGAGAGAGAGAGGAAACAAATGTGAATCAAGCTAAATGCTACTCCTGGTATGTTTGATGACAGAACAATGCTCAGCAAAGTCAATGTTGCATAAGATTTGTCCTTTCAGCGAATTGGAATTCTATTTCCAGAACCAGAAGTCCCATTCCACTGTTGAGCTCTTTGGATAAGTATCTAACAAGTCTGTAAAAACACAGCTTTTGACTATCCTATTGCTCATAAATATTGGACTGAGACTAACAAAGCACTGCAGACTGTTTTCACTCTTGGCATTCCACTCCAGAACTATCTCTTCGACCCTCAAAACTCCTGTCATGGACAAAATAAATGAATATTATTGGAACATGCTTTTGGCAGCCAAGAAAAAGGCATCACAAAGAAATGGATGACACAAACTGCACCAACAATCAAGGACTGGACCAAATTATAACTGAAAGATTAAAGGAAAAAATACATTCTGAATTAATTTGAAGACAAAACAATGGAATGGACTATGGACCAGATGGGATGACTGACTGTACCGGGCTACATGCTTGGGACATGCTTAGACCAAGAAACTGACAAACAAAAAACAAAGCTCGGTTATTGTAAATATTAAATATTTATGATAGCTACATTGTAGACAGCAGTCAGAGTAAACACAGGAGAAAGTCAAGAAGGTAACATACGATCTCAAAAACACTGCTCTTGTCGGCGCTTCAATCCCACCGCTTTCTCTAACTCTCTCCCGTGAGCATTCACTATTCCTTCACCTTACATGTTTACACCATTTAGCACATCACTTTCTGCCCTTTGAAGTCTCAGAAAAACATGTCCATAGAACTTCAGTCTGAATGTTTAAAGTACCTCCAGCAACACAGGCGATCTCCAAACGTGCACATTTTAATGATCCAGCCATGACAGCAGCGTCTGAGCCTGTGATTTGTGCATTTTCATAACAAAGACATTTGTGAGCAGCATACGGAGCGCACTTCTCATTAATGCTTCATCTGGAAAGGCGGCCCAGGTACTTTATTTGAAATTATGAAAATGTAAATCATATCCACATCCGCGGCTGCTGGGATGTTTATGTCAAAATAAATGATGCAAGCGCCACACTGTAGATTCTTATAACTGAGCCTGTGGCATACGGCTGGAGTCAATTAAAAAAACAGTGTCTGGCTTTCTCGGGGATTTTCCGATTCATATAAATGATGGATCTTTTAAGCCACAATGCTTTTCTTGAAAATCCCATCTACCCGGATTGTGACACAGATTTCAGCTTTAGCAGAGTGGTGCTTTTAACCTTTGAATACCTCGGATTAATGTTTTAATATGGCCAATAAGTAGCATGAGTCAGAGGCAGCTTACGAGTTCATACGTGCATGTTATTTGAAACATGAGAAGCCATGGAGGATTTGAGAATACAGTTTATCTCATCTGGGTCAGAAGGGCTGCCTGTAGGATTAGCACTGGTCTCATTTCCAAAATATACAGTATGTCAACAATTCAGCGGGTAAACACAGTGCCGATGGAAACAGTGCAAGCCTTTTGGAGAGCTAAAGTTAAGGCTGCGTTCCCCGTCAAACCAGGAAAAGTATTCATCACAAGCTTTGTATTTGATGTGCTCAATCACACCTGGTGAGGGGAATGTGCAAAGTTGACATCTGCAAGTCTATTTTAAATGTCAACATGTCACTTTAACTGAGAATTTATGTAGGAGTTTGCACATAGATTAGTTTGGGTAGACTGGTAATTTTTCATGCTGGTTTTTGAGATGGTGATACTTTTATAATAAGTGTAATCATAGAACGCTGATCAGAGCCGAATTAGCACAGACAGGTTCAACAAGAAATGTTCTTGTGCAACCGAGTTTGGCCTCCAGGACTGGACCAAATCCATTTTAGAGAGTGTCCTATGGCTTTTCTTATTGTATGTTTTCTTATTTTCTTCACCCAAACACCTCAAGTTTGGTGGTTAAATATAGTGACTACTGTTGCTGTCGTTGGGGCAGGACTTCCTTATATGTATAAATGCAGTTGAATGGTGGTGGCAGCTGTGGCCACAGAAAGGACACAAAACCACTGAGTGTGGCGACGGAATGAATAATGCAATGTAAAGTGCTTTGATCTTGAAAGCTGGTCACATTATTATTATATTTCTGTTTCCGCTGTTTCAAACAATAAAGAAGAAGGACTTTTGCCAAGAAATTCAGAAGGATGTGATGAATTCTTGCACACGTTATATAACATACCTGACATCATTTTCTCAAAATGGAATACATGTGCCACATACCAAACTACATATTTGTTTCAAACTTACAAGCAAAATTATACGGAGGATGAAAAGAGTTACACAAGAGTTAGAGTCAATCCTTTATTTTGTTCTGGTACCAGATCAATGGTGCCCCTTTGGTACAAAAGGATGTTTCTTGATATAATCTGTCTTCAAAATACTAGTTTGAGGTACTGTATAAATGCATCTGACAAGCGGGACAAAGCTCAAGACACACTTTTAAATGGCGTGGACTTTAAAAACACATGAGGAGCACTGTCAGGGAGGAGGGCGCTGCCTGGTTATTTCATAAAATCATGATGAAACCACTGATATGTCTGGCATTTCCCATACAATTGAACAATTCTGTTCCTGTTTACTATTAGGAGTTCTTGCAGCCACTCAATAAGTAATTAGGAGATGTTAGTTAAGTTCATGTACCAAGCGGCCACTGAACTTTGTCTCTGAGCAAATTATCTCTGCACTCCAGTGCACTGTTTGTAAGAGATGTACTGAAATACACAGAATGAAAGAGATAATGCTATCAGCTATATCGTGCATATTAACCTTATTTGTATTTCAAATGGCCTTTATTTCTCAGAATGTCCAGCAATACTGATTTTCTTTAGATAATATGGTTCAGGTAAAATTTTGAATGACATATATTGATTTTTTTTTTTTTTTTTTTTTTTTTGCTTTTAACCATGGTATAACATTGTTCCCTCATCAAAGACCTAGATGTATTTTGCTTCATTTGTGATAGTTTAATGAATCCTGGTTGTCTCAAAAACACATCAAATGCATCAAAAACACTCCACTCTGAATTTCCCTGATCTGTGGTGTTATAGATCAAGCTGCGAGATCTGCATGAAAGAGCTGAGAGATGTAGCACTGTTTCATCACCAGACTGACTATTCTGACTATTTCTGCCAGCAAATCATTTTTAGTGATGTGAGATTTTAGTGTTGTGTGGCTGCATTAGCATGTCAGAGGCACGCTACGTTTGTTTATCTCACCTATGTAATTCCCTCTACTTCCAGTAGATAGACATTCCTCGCAAATGCCAGAGTGACATGAATTCATTTTGGTTTTTGTATCATTTTTTTTCTAAAACATGAGACACCAAAGTAAAGATACTGAAGGGCATGTTTAAAGGCCAGTAAGAAATAATGTATAATGTGTGCCCTTTCATTTGCACTTGACATGCTGTATATGACATAATTAATTGAAATGATCTATGGTGTTGATAAAACATTTGGTTAGCCTTCATGAAATTGTTCAACGGCAATGAAGAATTCCTCAGGATTTCAGGATATGTTCAATTTGTCATTTTATTTACTGATCGTGAAACTATATAGATGTTTTTTCCCAAGGACACAAGAACATTACCTGCGCCTCAGGTCTATTTTTTCTCCATCATTTTAACCATAATTGCATTTGCATTTCTCTGACTTATATGAACAGGCAGGAGAATATAAAATTGCATATCATCAGTGTGACGTTTCTGTACAATTTCAGCGTCGTTCTGGGCCAATCAGCCTGTGCAGCCTGGTGATTACTCAAATCCTCACAAGTGTGGAATTGGACAAATTGAAGTGTCTCTCCACTCAGCTCAGCGCGTCTTATAGTGTCAGTCTAGAATTGAACTACTCCAAGGCTAATTTTGTAACAAGTCGGAGTGGCTGCACCAGAGAGTTATGCTAGGAATTCAATGTTACCGTGGACAAAGATGTATAATGACAATCAATTCCAGTGGAAGAAGAAACACTCAAATCACGTTTGCCTTCGAGGATGGTCTCCGCGAGGCTGCAGCACTGTGCTTCATTAAAACCTATTATATGTAAGAAAACGTGTTTGTATTGTCTTATTCATACGAGTGCTGTTATTGTCAAGCACATCCAACTTTTTTCTTTCTGTTTTCAGTTTTTAAAAATGTAAAACAGAACAGAAAAACTCAAAAAAACAGAAAGAGGGAGTCTGAGTGGGATTATTTTTTCCAATTTATGAAAGTCATTTGATATGTCGGGCTAGTCCTTATCTTATCGTTTATGTCATCCAATTTTTTTGGTTTACCATTCATTACAGTAGTGATATAAGAGGTAGGTGAAGCGTGCCTAGCGTAGAGTGAAAGAAAATGTGTAACAAAAATGTGTTATAAAAAGGAAAAGAAAAAATTAGGAAAAAAGTCTATTACAAAAAATGTAAAAACTCCACAGTATAAAAGACGTTATTAACACAGCCTCTTGCCGTTAATTTCCCATCAGTTGTATTGAAGCAAAGGAAAAGAGACACTTCACGATTCCCTGTTAACTGTACAAGAGCTCACACCGTGCTTATTCTGAAGTATATAATTTAGTCTAAAAATACATATTAACTCACTTTATGTCAATTATTTCCATTCCAATTGTGCTTTCTTTCCGCCACAAATTGGTTGTACAACATATTAGCGTCTCTTTAAAGTGAATGTCCTGTGCCTGTATGCATCACATTTTTCATGCAAATCCCAAAGAAAATTCATTTGAGCAGCACATTATGAGCCTTTATGCACCCAGGACCTCAAAAGAACGTGGTCGTATCTAATCATTGACTGTAGACTTATTATATTTGCCTTCTGTGCTCGACCAATACATTATTAAAGCACATCTCCCACAAGACCACTCCAGCCACAGGGTTTCCATGGTGACCACCATTGTGCGAATACCTTTTATGAGTCAGACGGACATCACCTTCTAATTACATTCACAGAACAAATTCTCATTTCAAATCTAGTTAGTTGGTTCCAAATCAGCGCTGGAAACATGAGCTGGATTCAGAAAATATACTGATGTAAGGGTTAGTAAAGTTCTGCGGAGAACTAGCTCACACGCTCGATGTCAATTTTGCATGATCACAGCGGCGCCTGATATGTGTTGAACATGTGAAGTGCAGGCCAAAGTCTGCCCCTCCTCGCTTTGTGGAGCGCCTCTGTGCAGTAAAAGCCAGCTGCGCCCTGTTGGCTCAAACGCCTCCTCAGTCCCTCACACCAGGCTGACCCAGAAAAACAGATGGAAACACATTTTTTTTTTTACAAGCATTATGAGTAACTATTTGCAAATACAAGTTTTATGGAAAATGCGAATAGAACCCCATAAAGGTGGACAACAGCTGCTCGTGATAACCAGTGCTCAGCTCGTTTTAAAATAAGTTACATACATACTTTTTGAATGACTGATTACAATTCAAACGGCTTTAACCACAGACAAAGCTACATCTTCATCACAATTGGGAAGAGATTGAATGGCGGTGAAAGATGTTTTTTTTTTTCTGTGTCATCCTTGCAGTCAGTTTGTGCCGTACAGAGTGTATAAGCACTTGTGACCTTTGATACAGAGAATGAATGTATGATTTGTAATGATTTTAGATTGAAAAACTTAACAAAATCTTATAATATTTTTTGTGAATATTACATATTACATTTGAACATAAAAAAGTAAAGATAATATATAATTATCTTGTAAACAGAGGTTTCATCTGTCTTCTTACACATTTTTTTCAGGGGTTTCTTATCAGATGATGGCTTACAGTCTTATGCAGAACAGTGCCCTGTAGATAAGTGGTGCCACACTGCCCCCTGTTTAAAACGGCCCACATACATGTCACCGCCTCAAGGTTAAATCAATGAGTGCAATTTCTTGATATTACCATACACGCTCACACTAATTAAAATGAGAAGAAACTCCTCTGTTTTGAAATAATTGACCTAGAATTGACCGTGTATTAGAAATAATATTGATTCCTATAGACTTTCAATGAATGAAGTCCTTGAAAATACTACTAAAGCAAGAACTACAAACATGTCACTGAATAGAGATGTCAAAAAGCAGCAGCATAATAGTCAAAATACGACTTAATCGCATGACATGATTAAAAGTATTTTAAACATGAACGGTAATGGTGACATAGCAAAATAACTAGTTTTGTTGAAATTGCATTTTTGGGCAATTCATATTTATTTAGGCCATGTAACTTTTGCTGATGACCAAGATTTGATGCCACTCGATACACTTCTTGTTTTACTTTACATACATTATTAATACTATTGACCAGGGGACAGTTTTGGACTAAATAAGTGCAGAGGGGTCAGATTGGACAGATTCCATTTATTTTTCATTGCTCTGCACATTGTGGTACTCACTAAATTGTGTACGGCTGCAGTTGGGTCACATTTGCGCCACTAGTAGTTGACACGGACAAGATTAAAGATGTGGTAGATTGCACATAGAACGACACGTTCCGGCGCTCTCGGGGGAAACGCACTGGGATCAGAGATGGTCCGTCTGATCCCAGTGTGGTCAGATCTCTGCTGCTGCCCGCGCTGTGGTGCAGAGTTTACTGAGATGTGCTGACTCGGCTCTGCTGTAATGACTGTTCCTGTGGACTTCTGACTGTGCCTGAACACCCGATAGAAGAGGCCGCTCTCACCATCCACTCCGCACCCTCAGATTGGCCGGAGCACCCATGACTGTTCTGCTTTGATGCCAGTGTCACCAACTCAGTCAGTCAGTCAGAGGTGGTTCGCCATTGTCACCTTTCAAAAGCCTGATTGCAACAAGCAGTCAACTAAGAACAGAACAAAGAGAAGAGAGCAGCACAAAGTGAAAAAAATAGTTGTTGGAGTTGTTTGGAGCGTTTATAAGATCGATCTATGTCAGGTGGAAAAGTCAATCTTATGACAATCCAAGTTAATCAAAGTAATGGCTATTTACTAAATGATAGAAATTATGGAGTTTAATCAGTTTGTTTATTACATTTAGAAATATTTCCATGTAACTTTTTAATCTATTTAAAGTGAATGGATACAGTGAATGGTTACTTAAACTGCGCTTTCCTTGTCCTTAGCTTTTCTTGCCAGAGGACTGATACATTACACAGATTGCATGTTGTTTTTTTATGCAACAACTGATATGCACTTGAACTACATTGCACTAAATTTGGAGACAAAGTATAATAAATAATAATAATACTAACTAACTAACTAAATAATAAAACTATGATTTCAAAACATGGCCCACAGGTTGATACCAGTACAATCTGAAGGAGGTGAATAAATACTTCAAACTATCATCACAGCAGCGTTTCAAGGCTCCCCATCCCAGAGTTTTGTATCCCATATTTTTGTCCACTTCATCTTGTCACAATGTGCCACTATCTTTAAACAGCATCTTTTAATTACAAGTCTCTTAAATTGGGTTTACTCTTTGGCCCTTGTAGGTGTTTACATGTTTATTTAATTCTAAATTATCAAGGAAACTTGATAAGGGCGATATAGTTGGCCTCCTGTCCCTTACCAAATTTGATGATATTTTTGATGAGGGGGCAATGTTAGAACATGGTTAAAATCACTATGGCAAACAATGAGGAAAAAAGGAGTGACCAAATGAAAAAATAATAAGAAAATACAAAACATTTTCCGAGAAGCCTGGGCATCGTTTACCTCAACTTGTGACTTCATCTTCACACTTAGAACTTTCGCTTTGGGAGCTGATGTTTGAGAGGAGCACACTTGCATCTCTGGCTTGCATGCACTTCATTCTCCAGGAGTCGTTACGTTTTTCCTCCCATGACATTTTCTGAGTGGCCTGGACATCTTTTGCCTCACCTTCTGGTGTCTTCTGGCAGTTTCAGGTTGGGAGGTTTGGCAGGTGCAAGTGAGGAATAGTTCCATCCCTGATATGTTCACTGAGTTTTGCAAACTGTTTTTTTTTCTCCCAGATGTATGAGTCATGTGACCTGCAGCCAGGAGAAAGTAGTGAGCTGCGAGTCCAAATCACTCTGTGATTGAGTGCACTACAAAGTCAGCTGAACAGGGCAGGACTATGCAGTGAGTGAGGAGTTAACCCTTCTGCTATCTTGACCCCATTTTTATTGTTTTATTTTTTATTTCATCGCTATGACGCTATAACTTTCTTGGGTTAAACCTCGCCTAATATCCAATTTATACAAAAAATTAAATAAAATGAGTAATTGCTCTTTGACCAAATGTGCATCGTTCAAACGAAGAGAGCACGAGGGTTAAGGGACTAGTGTGGACATTCGGACACAGCCCAAGACTTCAAAGCAGCCAACCGTCATGGCTAAGCGGCCTTCAGTGTCTCAAGAGTCTGACTCATCCTTGGAGTAGTACTATGAGCTGCCACAACAATACTAAACGAGAGCAAAAGAAGGTCTAAGACAAGCTAAGATCTCTAAAGGCTCAAGGGGACGTTGTAAATGATCAAGAAAGTGATGAGGAGAGTTCACAGGAAGAATCACAAGAAAAGGATGAAGCAGAGTACTGAGACAAATCCAGTAGTGGTCTCCTAAGAAGAGTCAGACCAAGAGGAAGTCTCTTCTACCCCAGAACAAGAGATGGAGCCCAGAGCAGCACAGTCGGCCTCTAAAGTTAAAATGTCCTGTGACCAATTGGCTTAAATGCTAAAGTTAAGGTGTAAAAGACATGTTAAACCAGTATGTTACCTCTGATGACAGACTAAAGAACAGCCAATGACTATTATCCACAGAGGGGTTGTGAGTACTACTGGAAAGGACCCTTCTTAGAGATATTTAATGAGGGGAGGGTGCAACCTGGATAAAAGTCTATGTGCATTAAAATACATTTGCTTATTGCATAGTTATACCAAAGGTTAAAAAGGTAATTTATTTAGTTTTAGCTCATTATGGCCACATGGTCAGAGCACCTGTACTGCCCTTAGAGTCACGCTGTAACCTGGTGCCCCAAGCTGCTTTGTCAGAAGTGACGAGGACAGTGGATGACAGAGGATGACACTGAATCGGGACCAAATTAACAGGTTTACACAATTTATTTTATGAAGAGTGAATGTTTTTTATCCTTTTTGAAAAAATACATGCATGAATATATGCTCAGATCATCAAGCAATGACTAATGGACAGTTTTGTCTGTGATCTCAACATCTGCACTGCACAAAGAGGTGTATAAAGGAGCCAAGGATACGCTCAGATACACACACTTTTATCCTGGCTGCAGCTTGTCAGTTTTTTTCAGATGATCTTGTTTCCCCATACCATTTTAAAACAGGTCAGTCTGAGTAATTTGATATTCACATAAAATGGCATGTCACAGAATGACTCTAATACAGTTATTTGGGTGAAAAAGCACATTTCTGTTAGCTGCTGAAATATAATGTGAGCTTTGACAGGTCCCACTTTGGTCCATAAATACCTGACAGTCCCGAGTTAATGACGGCGGGCGTTACAGATGATAATCATTGTCACTTCAGATGGAGAGCTCAGCTGTTAATGGCCCACAATCAGACCCTTGTGCAATTACTCAGCCTTTACCGGATCATTTACTCCAATATTTGATTTTTCCTTGATTTACTTTATTATTGCATAAGATGAGAAATTATGAATATTTTTTTCATGCATGTACTGGGAAAAAAAATGTATGTGGTCCAGGGGGGTATGCAAGGGACTTGCATAAAACTGGTACTTTGGTAGTCAACATTTTGGGGAGAAAATATAATATAATTGTTTTTTAAATAAAGTGAGTAAAAAAAATAAAGTTAAATTGTTTGAGGGTCATATGTAGGAGCCCACAACTGCCAGGACTTAAGAATAGCTGTGACACAGTGCAAGTAATGGCTTGAAATGGCACATCCATTAAATTATTGTTTGTCTGTGGTTTGTAGAATGCTAAGGTAAGTCTTTGACTAAATGTGAATGTTTCAATCATGTGTGAATGAAACATTCACACATGAATTTAAGTTTTTTTTAAACAAAATTATAATAAATCAATTGTTGCAACTATTTTATAATGCAAATTCAGCCGAGCACAGCTAAAGCATAAATGCATATCCACACTGTCAGTCACCTTGCTGTTCACTGTTCCAGCTGGTTCTGCTGTTATTTTCGCTGGCTTCCCGGCATGAAGTCTGTAGATTGTGAGTCACGGAGTGTCACAAAGTGGTCCATTTATCTGGTCACCCAGTTGCACATACCAGGGCTACTGCAGTGTAAAAGTAATATTAATTACCTTTTAATGTGGGTGATGTGGTGGTCCTGGGGTTTAAATGTGGAGCCGTGACCCTGGTCTTTTTTGTGATGAAATGTTATAACTTGTGTTGTGACTGTTGCCCTGCATTTGGTGTGGCAAGCTCTGGAGCAGTGTGAAAGGACACAACTGTGAATGAATTATACTGAAGCCATGTTTCAACTGAACAAACCTGAAAGACAAAAGTGACACAAACATTAACTCATAATGAATTAGTTCTATAAAAAAAATGTATATTTATATTAACCCATTGTTGCATTGTATTGTAGTAGCGTTATATATGTTATTGTTAAATTGTTATATATTTCTGAAGTTGTTTACACTTTTACTGAAAGAGGCGGACCTGCACATTACATCACACTAAACCTATGCTAATGGCATTTATTTGTGATTATTACGATATGAGGACCCTCTTTTAGAGAATGATAAATAGCCTGAGCAGACAGGTCCAGCCCACTACCTGCGTTTGAAGGAGCCCAGCCCATCTGCATGCGAGAGTGGACACTTATAACTGGCATATAATTATGGACCAAGGAGATGGCAACCTTGCCTGGGAGTGTGTATGCCTGGATGATGTGAGACTTGTGAAAGTCAAACAGCTACTTATGAGTTGAAGGTGCATGCCAGCTGACATGAGAAATCTGGTTTGTTGGCCTAAGGGCAGCGGAGAATGTTGATGGGGGGAGGCTGGAGGCGCGTGATTACTCCCTGAAGCTTGCAGCGCTCTACGTGACGGGCTACCTGTGCACGAGCGGGACGGACAACCTGACCTCCAGACAGCAGGCAAACTAAATCCACAAACAAAAAAACGCCTCCAGGCAAAGAGATCTACAAACAATATAAGCTGACAAATCAGGGAGAATCACAAACAGACAGTGCATCAAGATATCACATATTGCAAAAATGTGTTTAAGTAAGTGTCATTATTAGTGTGTTTTTTTTTTTCAAGTGTAGATAAGTGTCATTATTACTTTCATTATTAATATCAGTGGAACATCAACAACATGATCAGACAAACAGAACTACTATCCCACTACTGCGCCTTCACCAACAAAGTATTTTGTCAAAAAATGTATTTGCCAAGTTTGTGATATTTACATGAATTTAAATAAAATTGATGTATTGCACATTCATTTTCATGAGACGAGAGATGATATTAAAATTGGACAAAGAGTCATGCCATCGCAGCTCATATCAAAAACTATTTAGAACATAGCACTTCCAATTTATGACTAACCCTGATATAACATGGAACTATGGGATTCCATTCCATGGAGGTCTCCATAATACAAGGGCTAAAGTCAGCCCTTTAAGGCTTATTCTCTTAAGCGTACATTTATGCTTTATCAAATGCATTACTTGTACTGTCCTCTGCATTTGACCCATCCATCAGTGCCGCTGGGGAAACCTGTCAGGAGCAGTGGTAGCCACTGTGTGTTTGCGCATAATAAAGATTATTATTTTCTTTTCCAATTTAGTTTTATTGCACCCTTAAAGGAGACTCTTGCAACCAGAGTGAAAGATGCAGCTCCACATTTGTAAACTTGGTCCACCTCTGCAGCCAATCAATTACACAGACTAAACCCTTCTATGGATAGAGCATGAAGAAAACCAATAGCCACTAATGATGATACCACAAGGAATATAGATATTTTCCATTCAATACTGCTGTAAATTTACCTCATTATTTTTCTTGGCCTGATCATTAACACATAACCCAAGCAAAATTCATCAGTTTACCCTTGGTGGAAAAACATGCAAACTTATCAATGGTGGGATTATTCAGTGTTGTAAAACACATCTATACACTTTGTCTGTTGAAATGTCGCACAGCTAATGAAGCTCATCTGCACGGCCTGTGTGCCATTTACCCCATCCACCAACAATCGCTTATTCATTCCACGACAGTCAATTTATGTTCTGTGAATGCATATTTATACATATCTCTATTCTACATGTGATTTTAACAATAACTTGTCTGAAGGCCATATATTTTTTAAAAAGTAGAATAACCCTCCAGACTGTTGGCGTTGTGTTGATCTTCCATCTTGGTACGAAATGTTTTTTTCTAGTGTGTCCGGCATGATGGCTTACTTGTGCTCACAGTGGAAATAACTCAAACAAGGAGGTGGCGAGATACACAGAGAAAATTGGGTCTCGGGAGGGTATTTGAGATGTATTGTGGATGGACTGGGAGTCACCAGATAAGTCAATTTCAATACCAAGTTTTTGACAAGGTAATAGATGGGAGCTGCAGTCACCAGCCACTTAAAAATAGTGTGGCAAACTTGAGGTTGGAGAAAGTTTTGGATGCAACAGTGAATGTCACCTTTACTTTTGAGGACAGAATTAAAGGGACAGTACCAAAAATGCACTGTTTTACCCTCACAGTTTCAATTCTGCTGAGAACATTCAACAGATATAGAACGGCTGCCACATCTCCATTAGTCTATCTCACTGGAGCTGTGATTTCGGGAGTAAAGTACCACTGACTGAGGAGTAAAAAGAGTCTTGCCTCTGCACAGGTCATGATCTGTTTCAGTGTTTACAAATGTAACCTTGAACAACAATCAAACAGCTTCCACATTTGCAGTGAGAAACATCTTGATTTTGGCCAGTAAAATAAGTACGAATTCATGTTGCAAATGTCAGCCAACACTGGATGCTAATCAGAGCCTAATTATGTAACAAAGTAATCACACAGCAATTATGACTCCTATTATATCAGAACAAGCACATTTAAAAATAGAGAATACATATGACTTGATTAAAATTATACATTAGGCATTTTATACTGATAATATGGATGCAATGATATCAAATGAGGAACAGAGGAGCTCTTATTTCAAGCTCCATAACATGAGCTTTTTCTTAGCATATTTAATAATTGCTCATGAGGTGAAAAAGTAGGATGGTTTTAATGGGACTGGTACTGTATAAGGCAGTACAAATCTGGCATGCTCTTCACCTCATTCCTGAAGTCGTCATGGGTGCCGCCCTCCATTGTAATCCTCCTTCCAGTTTTAATAGTTTACATGGGGCAGGCATTCTACAGGGGCTATAAAGCCGTTTTCAGGCCATTCAGAGAATCGGTGCATTGTTGACTTGTTGGTCAGATGAACATTGAACATTTTGCACATACTTTATATATTGTTTTAGCGGCGAGACTTTTCCCTCATTTGCCACCTGCTTCTACTCTAACAGAAGTGTCAATACAACGGAAGTGCATATCTGTAGCAAAAGGATGCAAAAGCGGGCGGGGCGGATTAATGTAGAGATTGCAGTCGAGTTACATATGATTAAAACAATAATAACACGTATGAAAGTGAAAACATACATGCTTCAAAACCAAAATATATTTTGGGTGCTGAAGGAAGTTATTACAATGGACAAATGACAAATAATGAGCCAGACTTTTTAGCAGTGGGTGTAATTGATAGCTGAGACATGAGGTCAAATGAAGTACACCCACTCGCTCCTTGGTGTGTTTACCTTCTGTTGCTCCTCATCAACAACAGCACCAGCCTTAATCCATCTCGACTGTGTTTACGCCGCGCCTCTGCTCTTACGTCACCTTTACCTCTTCAGACAGGACGTAACCCTGAACACAATTAGCGCTCAGTCAACCACATTTGCAAACACAGGAAGATTTACATTTTCCAAACAAATAAGATAAATAACAAATAAACCCCAGACTCTTTCCTTTTTCCACGTCCTCTATCAGAGCCCTGGGAGCTTGAGGGTTCTGCAGTACCTTTGCTGTGCTGAGATGGCTGAGGTTTTTCCTGGATCTGCTGTAGCCCCTCCTACAGTTTGAGGGTCACTGTCCCAAGTGCTCTGATGATCACAGGCACCACTGTTGCCTTCACCTCCAGCTCTTACGGGATAAGGTATTTCTCTAGTTTCTCATGACTATTCTGTTTCCTACTTTGACCTCGGGGTTTTCAGTCTTTACTCCATACTGTACACTATGCAGATACATGGTGTTCCATGTCCTAACCGAGGACATGATCCTCCACTGGGAGAAGGTGGCTCGCCTTAGGAGTCCCTGAGTGGGTGAGGAGTCCCTGAGGAGTTTGAGTATTTCGGGGTCTTGTTCAGGAGGGAGGGAAGGATGGAGTGTGAGATTGACATGTGGATTGGTCTAATGTCTGCAGTGATGCTGTATCGGACTGTTGTGGTGAGATAGGAGCTGAGTCAAAAGACAAAGTTCTTAATTTACCCAATCAATCGGTTCCTACCCTCACCTATGGTTATGGGCTTTGGGTAATGAGGACAAGATACTACAAGTGGTGGAAATGAGCTTTCTCTGCAGGGTGGCTAGAGACAGGGTGAAGAGCAGTCACACAGGAGGAGCTCATAGTAGAGCCACTGCTACTCCATGTGGAGATGAGCCAGCTGAGGTGTCTTGGGCATCGGATGATCTGGAGAAAGTGTGTGTGTTTGGTAGTGGTTGGAGACACCGATGGCACAGATTGCCCACCTACCTTCTGTTGGCCTACCCCATGGCAAAGCACTGCGATCCATTTCCAAATTTTTTCTGGAATAATGTGTAAAAATATTGGGACATATTTTGCCTTGAGCGGTTTTATTTTAAAAATCAGCCCACAGACCGCTTAATGTGCACTTTACTGGGGGGTTGAGAACAGCAGGGAGAGTCTTTTTGGTTGATTTGGGAGTAATAGAAAGGGTTAATGCTTCTAATCGTGCTGCGTTTCAATAGTACTTTTGCTAGAGTCCCCTACAGCGAATCAGCCAATAGTTGCTAAGGAACCACTTTCCCCTCACTGTGGAGCCTAAGTTAGTTTCTTTTATTCTGCTGCTTCTGTGAACCATTTGTGGAGATTATTAGCATCCTTTAGCACATGTTTACCGTGCTCACCGGAGGCCCAGATGGTTCCTCAGTGGGGGATTAACATTACAGGTAGAGACATCCGCATGGTTCAATCCAATTAATGGGGCTACTTGTCGGGGGATCACAGGAGCACGCTGTGTCTTTTTGTTCATGACTCTTGATAACAGCATGGGTACTTCATAAATGTGTAAATAGTGATGGAGGCAGATTAAGCAGATAATCTGTGCTAAATCCAGCAGCAGCCCAACAGGTGTAACAGAGATGTGGCAGTGATCTGGAGAGAGGAAGTGATCGTTTGGGAAAAATGTAGTTCTTTATGTTACGCAAGGACTAAAATATATTCAAAGAAAAATCTTGACAAATATTTTTCAGTAACAAAAATGTGTGCAGAGAATAAAAGAATTGAAATTAATAATAATTAATATAATCTCATGACAACAAATACAACAAATACAATAAAAAATAGAACAAATTTGTGCAGACCATAAGAGTTTTTTTTTCTTCCCCCAATTGTACACAGATTAAGAATTATGCGTGAAATGCTTGATGAATTTGAAATTTATCGAAACATTTGAGAACATTAGAGAAACAGGTGCAAACTTTTTGTAAAGGATAGCTGCTGCAGTTTGAGCACCAATATAGCATTTAATTTTGATTTTAATGCTTTAAAATAATGTGTTCTTTTCAAAGCAACATCAATATGAAATACATTCTAATCTGCGACACTATGGTCCTGCCACTCACAAGAGGGACCCTTGAGCATTCCTCAGCAGCTGTCCATCAAAGTGTGCTTTTACGTGTCCAGTGACCATACGACCCTGGATGAGGCACAGTGTCTCTGCACAGCTCCGATGTTTTTGTGTGTATCGCTGTGATCCGTCATCACTCATCAAGTCAAAAGCAAAATTATTTTCTTTCACCAGCGCCGGTTAACCTGCTGTAAAAAGTTTTTTACAGATCCCCATCAGACGCTCCTCGATACAAACACAGTGCATTACTTTTTCTACAATGCTACTCTCAGACACTCAATAGGAGCAGAGACTTGCATTTGTGCTGCTCAATACCTTCATTTTTGGAATAAATAATATGTGCATTTTCCAAGTGCAGCTCTATGTTTCTGTTTATTCTCGCAGTTTAGCTCCTGGATTGATAAATGAGTAAATGAAAACAGGGTTCTCAATTATGGTTGCAGAGCAGTTAGAGCGCTGGCCTCCCAATAATGAATATGAGCGTGAATGGTTGCCCATGTCTATCTCTGTGTTAGCCCTACTATGAGATGGTCCATGTCCAGGGTGTATCCCGCCTAAGGCCCAAAGTCACTGGGATAAGCGGTAGAAAATGAATGGATGAAAATCAACTTTAAAAAGAAGAGTAAAATCCTTTCCTTCTGTCACAGTCACAGCTAAACAGAGCCTGGTTTGAAATACTGTCAGAGCAGAGGGCTCTGTCAGATCTTCCAGAAAACTATTACAGATTGTAGCTGTAGGAAACTGATGTGCATTCTATAGACCAGCAGTTCTCAAACGTTTTGAATCCAGGGACTTCTTATTGGAACATATCCCTAGGACCCTGTATCAGTCTCCACAATGACATCACAATAAAATTCAGAAGGACAAACAATGTTTATAGAAAAACATTTGGAATAAGTTTAATTTATCATAATCCTTATTACACTGGTGCAGCTGTTGAACTCAAAAACACTGTATGTTTGGGATTGTATATGTTAAGAATTTGTAGTATTCAAGTACTGATCAATGCTATCACAATTTTTGGGCGACCCCCAACTCATGGCCCAAGGACCCAGAGGGGTCTGCAGACCCCAGTTTGAGAACCAGTGTTATAGACCAATGATATTCCATACTAATATGGAGCAGCTAAAATTTATTAATTTGTAATGCAGATTTTTGCTGAAGTAGAATGTCACAGGGTCAAGTCATACATATAAATGATCAAGTGCAACATTTGGGAATTTATACCTTTAAAAGAATTCCTATAAATACAATGTAGTCAACAAGAAAGTCTGGATCTTGCACCCCTTCTGGGAGTACAACAACAGCACATCCACTAACTGTAAAATAACTTATTTACACTATAAACTATAAAGGGAGCAGGAAAGCGTGCACTCTTTACAATCACATGTCCATCTCATGTTCATATTTGTAACTATTCTGCTGGTATCACTGTCCTTACATGCACAAACTTGTTTTGAATATGCATGCGTTCTTTTTATTCCATTCACGGTGAGCTTGGTCCCCTGTGTCTCTGTCTGCTTTCGAAAAATTAACAACCTTTTCAAAAGTCATGAATAGTTGAGTTGAAATGATTTCATATTGATAGCTGCTGAAGGGACTTTATTTGGGCCAGATGGATGCAGTTGAACCAGTGTTATTCATAATTAATGCTTTTCCTCTCTGAGTCATTACGCCCACTATTGATAGTAATTTATTTTATTAATAGTTAATGACTGACAACTCGGGGGGAGGTTTCAGTGGAAGGGGAGGCAGCGCATTTGAAAACAGGCTTTAGTTGTATTGCATGGGAAGGTGTGCAGTCCCATTTTGAACTCCAATTTGTTTCTGTGATTCTGATAAATGGCTCCTTTGTTTGCAATAGTGGGTCAGGTGCAGAAAATTAATTGTATATTTATTAATTAATCAATACTAATGTAATGAGCAGAGGTAGTATTTCATTTCCGCTGCACTCTGCATTTGTTCACTGCTTAACATTTTGCCACTATTTGTTGATAATTAGTCTCAGCTTGGCACTAAATTCTTCTCTTTATAAATATTTAGACTTATTAAAGGTATGAACGTCTGTGACCATCCCACATTTTTCTTCTCATTAATTTATTTACAAAATCTAACAACATGCCATAAAGTCCTTGATTAATTAGATATTTTGCTGAATAATTTACACTCAATCCATTAAGCTTACACAAAAATACATCATGCTCATCATTGTTCATTCAAAGACAGACAAAGCAAAAAAACATTCTATTTCAGAGCAGAGTTTGCTCATAATAATTGCATCGAAATGTGGGAGTGAAATAAGTCAGGCGTGTCACCTGGCCTATATAGAGAGTGGTCTCCAAACAAAGCTGGCGCGGCCTGCGGCTAATCACTGCCCTTTACCTGTTGTCATTCATCTGCTGGAGTCAATTGGGCTGCTTCGGAATGGGTGCAGAGGTAATTATGATTTGGCTATGAGTTACGTTTGGCTCCATTGTCCGACTTCGAAGGTACGTGCCCTGGGATGTCGGGACTTGAAGCTCAAAGCTGTCTTTTTTAGGCCAGGTCCACTTTGACTACAGTGCACTGCAGTTCCCCACAGACAAGTGTATTGCTAAAATAAACTCCCAGTCATCACAAAGAAAAAAAAGTATTTTTTCTCTTTTTCTTGCATGCCCCTTTTAAGCGGTTAGTCTTTCATCTTAACCGCAGCAGCAGAACCATCATCCACCTCACCTCTTTATGTACTTCTTCCCCTGAACATATTTCTCTCACATATCAAATCATGATATTGAAGTCAATTGAACCCAGAACCTTCTTGCTGTGAGGCAAGACACCTTAAGACTCAAGGTGCTGCACTGCAAGTAGTGGGAATTTCAGTATCCAGAGCCTCAAACAGTTGTGAGCAGAGAGCAGTAGCGGGCCACTGACTTTGTTGTGTAGATTGAACTAAAAGACATAGTAAACTAAAACTGTTTATTCCATTTAGGCCTAAGTCACAGTCATCTGTAGACCGCCAGCCTCTGGAGCAGTGACCTTTGCTTGCACACAGAAACAGATGAGGTAAAGATGATCCAAAGTATGTAAAACTGTTAATAATTAACTCCATAACTATAGGTTTCAGTCACCTGCACCAGAGCAGGGTTTTTCTGTCATGCCAATCGAGCCAACGGGTCAAGCCCTGTACCAGACGATGATTATAACTATCCCCAGTTACACAGATTCATGTTTGTTTATCGTTTGATGTATTTTACAGTAGTTTGTGCCTCAAATGGGTTTAGGTTGGAGTGGGACGTTGGAGTGAAGGCATGAATGGTTATGGTTAGGGCTATGGGCTAGGCTTAGTTACAGTTCAGTTTTAAGAACATTTACTTTCTTGATTGCAATGAAAAAGACAGCACACAATGGTCTAATGTTGATATTTTCATATTCTTCATGCAAATCATCATCAGCGTTTCAATCCACTGGGGTCTATTTCCTTGTCATTGAACAATCTACACAGCTCACTCATTTCTCTGTTGAAACATTACGTATATCAGGTGCAACCACAACCTTTTCAACCACTGGGAAATGCCCAAAGATACAACAACATAGACTATTTTTTTCTTCAAAGTTGATATTTTACAAAAATGGAAAAGGATGAATGTAACATGTTGAACTTAAAAAAGAGCATCTCTGTGTTCTTTTGGGGCCCAGGCTGCAGTATCTATCAAAAAGAGTTAAAAGAATGGTGGACCAACAGCAGGTGATGCAAGTATCAAGTAAAGTCTATACAGTCTATACTATAACAATTATATTCAAAATACTTTCAAGTTTAGCGCCTTAGTGGGGCAGAGAGAGGCTCAGACACTGAATCAGACAGGTCATATTGTTAGTATAGCACACACATTAATAATTCTTATTGCTATGACTTGCAAAAATGGAAAAAAGTTCCAAAGCACAATTTGCCCAGATCTCATTTTTTATTTTTTGTTTTATTGATTTTTTATTTTTATTTTATTTTTATTTTTTTTATCTGTGCTCCAGACAGAATTCTGAATTGTATTAATATTTAATAGCATTATGAATTGCAGGAGGATTACAAATATATAAGTAAATACATCTGTCCTATCAAGCACGAAATTGAGAAAATCCCTCAGAAGGTGGCTGTACTCTGCAGGTGAGGCTGGGGAAATGAATGTATAAACTGGAGGCAGATTTGCAGTGTCATAATCCACATTGCATTGATCCACTTCCTCAGGATGTCAAAGGAAAATCCTGGCTCCAACTCCTCACCTACTTTAATGGCAAAAAGCAATGTTTGGAAGAATTATGTCTCTGTATTATTTCCCCGGGGTGTGCTTGTGTTCAAGTTTAGCCAAGCAAAGTGAAAAGAATTTCAGATTGGTTTTGGGCTTCACCTCACTTCCCTTAGGCTGTCTACAAAATCCATTAACCCAAAAGTGCGGTCAAATTACGATAAGATAAGTTAAGATAAGATCTGAGAACCTATTTGCCCCACAATGGCAAATGTTATAGTCTGTATAATGAATATAAAATAAAACCATATTAATAATGCAGTTTAATCATTATAAACAAATAATACATTTGAAGTTGCTACCTTAAATCATTTTTCACAAAGCAGCATGGTGGCTGTGTGCCTGAAGTCCTGAGTTCGAGTCCCATGACCTTTACCGACAGTGACGTTCACCCTGTGGCACAGGACGAACCCAGCCCCTGATCTGTGTCACTTTGTCCAGCTGTATTTACGATGATCGGTAAATACAGGCTTTACTTTAAAGAAAGAGATTCAGGTTATTCAAAACGCTGACTAAATATGACCACCTCTGCACAGAGGCCAGGTGCTAACCATTCTGCCAACATGGACCTCACAAACCATGTCATTTTATTGTACCTCAACTATTCACAGAACTTGTTATGTTTTTGACACAAATATTTAGATACAAAAATATAATTTGTTACTTGTTCATTACTTAAATGGAAGGTAAATGTAGACCTCACAATGATAATAAAATGAAAGCAACTTTGCTACTCTCTTTTGTGAAAATGTTTTGTACCTATAAGCTTTTATGCTGAACAGAATGTTTTATGTAACAGCATATTGCAACGTTTTTAAGTCATTCTCTCACTCCTACAATGCTTGAGAAGTGGGCATTGTGTGTGAGCTGTTCAAAACCCACGAGGTGTAAATGCTGCACACATTTAGCAAGAGCAAATCACTTTAGTTAAGGTACTCTGAAATAAAACTTCCCCAAAACCTATGCACATTTCACACATGCAGAATTTCACTTCTCGCCTTGGTCCTTGTCCCACTTAAGTATGCGGAGCCTCTCTCACTCGTGGGACATGCTGTGCTGGGTAAACTTCCTGTTCAGTCCTGCACTTTCCTCTGAGCTTTCCAATGTCACTGAAGTATGACAAGGAAGAGGAGTTAGGAGGATGTAGCCCCTAAAACCTGCTGTCTGTCCAAACACCAGTATTTAGGTTTTGGAAATTCCTTTGCAAGGTGGACACAACAAACCCAGCTCTCTCAGAAAGACCCATATCTCACACACAATGTAACCCCCTTTAATCCAGGTTTTGTGCTGGGATGAACTCACTTCTGAACTCAAGCTTTATTTTGTGCTTGTGTTATTTTTATGTAATGCAATTCAGTCAATTACTTTCTCCTAATGTAACAAGCAATTTAGACATAAGTGGCCAAACCCAAAACGTTGCTTACATTTGAAGTCCCTGAATAACTTCAAAGCCTTTGACTGTACCATTTGGCTTAGCAGAACTTGGGGACACCATCTCTTCTTTCAAATGGTGGTCATGGCTTGATCTCAGCTCTTCACTATGCTTTGTTATTCCTTGGTTCCTAATCTCTTGAGTGTTGGCTAAAGTTTTGTTTTGCGTCTCTACTTCCTTGACAAGGCTTTAGAGTCTTTTAAAACTCGTCAAAAAGAAACATATCTTTTTACACATAGGCACAACTAAACACAACAGAATATAACACACACAATAGCTGTCTGATGATGTTTTCTCTGCTTATGTCAGGTTTCAGCTTGCTCTGCCAGATTTGCAATCGCCCTCACTGTTACAATTTGCCAAAAATATAACAGCAAAATTCCTATCAAAGCTATCAGGGTTGAGGAACGAAGAAGTGCAAATGTTCATTTTGTGATTCCCTCTGCTTTTTCTATGAACGCTCCCATCAACCTGCACTCCTAATCGGCAAGTATCTGCCATGCACTCCAAACCAAATTGCTGTTTATTCTATTCTGGAAGTGTCAAAGCCTCGGTTTGTGGCTCGGCTGAATGCTATCGGAGGGGAATGAGGGTCCCCGGGATGCTCAAGCTCGCTGCTGACACAACACTATTCCTGAAAGGGCCTGCGCTTGATTTACCCAAGCAAAATGTCACGGTAATTGTGAAGATTTATATCAATGGGAAAGAGCTGACGAGGTTGTGTGGCTATCAGATGTGACAGACTTAATATGTGCCTCCAATGTGGGCCGCCACGCTAAAGGGGCAGGTCGACCAATCCTACCAGCGGAATGTTCCTGTGTCGAGGTTAAAATCTAGTCTGAAGTGGAACTTTGAAGGCAGAGAAATTAGGTTTTAGATAAACTTCACATTTTGGCACACGTTTTAGCTTTGTGTTGCATTTAATTGAGTGGCAGGGCATAAACAGGTGATGTCGCTGTGTAAAATAGACATTTTCTTCACTTGGTATGATAAAAATATGGTGTGAAGAGGTGGCAAAATTCTGAAATTGTAAGTTTCATGTTCATAATTAGAGACGTGAAAGAGGGTTTCAAAGATTAAGATTCCACCTGTTGGGCCTGTCAGTCCTGAGCCCAGATCTCGTTGATGATTTTACATTTTGTTTGTGTGTTATTGTCACCCTTTTAATCATGACTGACCAGGCAATTGTGCTGTGTCTAATAAAAAATGTCAGAATTTCTGCAATGTTTAAAATGGTATAATTCATCAGCGACTGTGACTGTGGAAGAACACGCTAATTTGTGAAGATGCGCTGACTTTATCTTGTTAAGATACTAAAAATTAGCTTCTCTGATGTCACTGAGTACAAAGTGAGGGGTCTCTGTAGAGCTCACCAGAGAAAAGTGACTCACTGCCTTCTAATTGCGGCCTATTGTTCCGTCTGAACATGTTTGCTTTACATAAGAAAGGTCAGTGCTTTTCAACTACATACAGTATAACAGCGACTGCAAATTATACACTACAAAAGTCTTTGAGGCAGCTTGCACATAAAAAGAAAAAAAAAAACTTTCAAAAGCAAATGTGGAAAAAAATAGGTGGCCTCCATCTGCTAAACTTGTTTTAAACATTAGAATTTGGGCAATTTATATTTGTGGATATTTCAGAATTTGTGCTGTAAATGATATCAGCGTAGAATAATCTTGACAACCGGCACTTGACAGAGCGATGGATTTGAATATAGTCCGATCCAAGATGTGAATGTGCAAAATGAGTCCTGAACGCTCACTGATAAATTGAACTTAAGTGGGAAACTGTACAAACTGATAATGTTACGGTTATGGGGAAGGCTGTAAGTAACTTTTTTGTAATAAATGACACACAATTCATTATTAAATAGTGACTACTTTTTGCTCATGATTGTTGCATGTATAAATAGCTATGTTTTGACTCTGTTTTGAGAGCGTTTACAGACAACCTTTGACAACAGACCTCTATGGCGTCAGTTAACTATCTTTAAGTTGAGCGCGCGTATACAGCATAAACGAGCGTATTCACAGGGATCGAGGGCGCACAAACTGAAAGTGAGAGGTGAAAATGTTAACTCGAACGCAAAAACTGTTGTCGTTGTTGCCAGCGCCCGGTGTTAAACAGCTCCGCGCTCTGTTTTCAGTCCAGCGCTCTCTCTCCTCCATCCTGCGCCCGCTCGGTGTTTTTGGGAAACAGAGAATACGTCATCAAAAACAGACTTGACAAGACGATCACAGAAATACAAATCATAAGACATAGCATAATTATAAAAGGACAGGTAAAAAAAAAAAAAAAAAACATGTTTGACCTCAATACAACATAACATTTGACCAAAAAAAAATAAAAAATAATAATATATATATATATATATATATATATATATATATATATATTTAACTTAGTGTTATTTCAAAAGTATTCTAACACTAAATATTGATAAATGTATTTACCAGAAGTGACCCAGAAGTTTATCAGGTTCTTCCATGGATGTTTTGTCCTCTTTTTTTTTTTTACATCATTTTTTTTACATCAGTTTCTCTATGAAAGTTTAGCACACCAGCTGCAAACATGGCGGATTTCTATGGCAACGGCTGTTTTTTGACGTTCTATCCCGAACTCTATTATCTCATGTAGAATAAAACTGAATAAAAAGATTGGACATTAAAACTACTTCTGCTTTTTAATTGAAATCTGTGTGAGAAAGAATAAACTTACATTTGAGTTGTCCATGACGATCGGAAGTCAATTCAAGTCTTTTCTTGACGTTTATCGCTGAATCTGTGATCGTCTTGTCAAGTCTGTTTTTGATGACGTATTCTCTGTTTCCCAAAAACACCGAGCGGGCGCAGGATGGAGGAGAGAGAGCGCGCTGGACTGAAAACAGAGCGCGGAGCTGTTTAACACCGGGCGCTGGCAACAACGACAACAGTTTTTGCGTTCGAGTTAACATTTTCACCTCTCACTTTCAGTTTGTGCGCCCTCGATCCCTGTGAATGCGCCCTCGATTCCTGTGAATGCGCTCGTTTATGCTGTATACGCGCGCTCAACTTAAAGATAGTTAACTGACGCCATAGACCTCCACCAAGGCAGTAATCATATAGCGTAGAATTTTGTTGATTTACAGTGTACAGAAAAGTTGGGCTACTGTTGCGGCCTTAAATGTTTGGGGGCAGTTTGTAACTTTTTGGTTGAGATGTAAATGCTTTGAGAAGAATAAAAACTCACTTTCAATGAACATGAACAAGATTTTTTTTCTTTTGTAATCAGCGTTAAGGTAAAGTTGTGAAGTTCTCCAAAGGTAGGCAAATGTAAAGAAAGCAGCAAGACATTGAACGCACCACGACATCAGAGCACAATGTCCTGATCTAAATTCTGCAGTGACCTTCATCGCATATATTCACCTGCATAACTCCCTGTCATATGTTGAGCTGTCGGACTGTATTTCTCTGCACTTACTACGAGGAATGATAACAGTAATTCCAAGTGCTCAAGCGCTGCCATAAACAAACCTTGACTTGGATGACACTTTGCTGCAAATGTCAGTGTTGGAGGCTCTCAGAGGATTTTTACAGGGCGCAGATCACCGAACGCTTCAAGGATGGACGCACAATAACCCGGGGTAACATTCGTTTTACATGTGCTTATTGATTTGGTGCAAGAGCAAATGCTGTCCACTCTCGTAAAAATAACTTGAGCATCATTGTAAACAAATTGGAGAGGGTTTTAAATCTACTCCAAAATGAATCCAGATTGTTCGGTCAGGGGTGTCGAACTCAGGTGCTCAAAAGCACGTGTTTTCACGCTTCACGCTTTAATCTATTTTTGCAACATCGTTGAGTAAAAAATGAAATGCGGTTGAGTAAAGTCCTTGAGAGACTAAATACAATTATGCTTGACATCTGAAGGCCCAATCATCCTTTTTACTACTTGCATAGTAGCCACCTTGTTAACAAATAATAGTGTATTTTCTTGTCGTAATAATACATTTCGAGATGTTTGTGAAACTGGTCTGGTCGTTAACAAAACAAAACTATACTGTATTATAAAATAGGCCAGTAACTACACAGGATATCAATAAATTAGCGTGTTACTGCCATCAAGTTATTAAGTGTATGTACAAACCATAAGGCGTATATTCCAGCAACAGTGAATGAAAAAATAACAATAATAATAACCTAATTTTGTGGGATAAATAAATAAAATGTAAAATTCTGTTTCAGGCGCTCACTGAGAGGGATTTGTTGCAATGCCCTTGTTTGAATCGACAAGGATCTCACAGTGACAAAGATGGCATTCATGGGTGTTATTATTATTTTATTTATTTATTATTCTATTATTTTCGGTTAAGCATTTCTATCACTGTACACATATTGCTTGCTGTGAAAATTAATTGAAACAACAGTCAAGAAAATACTCCCTCTGTTTAAATTCATTCACTGTTGCAGGTCATATTGCCTTGAGGTTTCTATAGGCGCTTTCAAACATATGATTCTTATTTTAGTCCATATCTGCAGACATCATACCATACTGTGCTGTCACACCTTCCTTCAATTAGGAGGCAGTGGTCTAAAATAATATGGCTGTGTTGCGTGGATCAGAGTCATGAAGTCGGGTTAATTAATGTGGTTGTCAAAGGCCTGAGGATTTGTAGCCTGACTTTAAGCTCGATTTGCCTCTTCATGAGTTTGAGAACTAGCATTTTTCATAAGCAATTGTTTCTGATAGCATTCCTCATTGTTCAATTCTGTTACCGGAGCTCCAAAACCTAAAAATGTAAGGTCTGAACCTGTTGGAATTTCACAATTGTCATTTGCGATGAACTTTAATCACAGCAGATCAGAGCAGTCAGACAGCTCCAACACGAAGTTTGTGTAAAGTCTTTCATTTATCATCTTTTTTTAAAATAATATTTTGTTCAGTGTGAGACAAATATTCAATGCCAAATGTCACGGAAGATTTTAAAATCCTCTACTGTGCAGCTGGCCTAATACTGCATTGTATAAAGTCCAAAGATTCCAAGTTATTTTGATAAACTGATTCTCTCTTCTCTTTTTCTAGCTAACAATCTCACATTTCTTAATCGCGCTCCACAACATATACAGTATATTCCACAATTCCAAGTTTTAATGATCAAGTTAAGTTCTTTCAAACTCCCCTTAATAACCTTTACTGCAGTGCCAGCATTAGCATTCATATCCCCAGACAACCTTGCAACACATTTCAAAAGTTCCAAATGAAAAATCAGGTTCTCTTTCTTTGCAAACAACAGCAAATTATTTTTATTTTATGTGGCAGATTCTTTCGGCAATCATCTTCAAGCAACCGTTGTTTACTGTAAAAAATACACTTGTGCGACGATGTATGTGGAGACAATTTAGCTCACATACCTGCGAACTTTGTGCCCCGGGAAAGTGCAGGGTAATTTATTCAGCTCAGAGTATGTCTCTCCTTCTGAAATAGGAGAGGAGACATCTGCCTTTGCTTTTAATGGCTATCACAAATGTTGCAGTAATTCCACTCCTTGTACCTACAGAAAGGAAGGGGGAAAAACAGTGAAAATTCCCTCCCCTCTTTTCAAGTGCACTCCCAAATTGCAGAGCTGAAGGGCACAGAGCTGGGACTATACTCCTGCATGCGCTTTGTATTTTCACACTGCTAAGAGGAGCTCACCCCAGAGGTTTGCATTATGGAGACTTGCAGTCAGTCCAGCAGTCAACAGATGCTTTGGAAAGATGTGAGTGCAGAATTTCATTGATTTTGTCTTGATTTATTGCTTTAAAAAATGACAATGATAACTTTTTATTTTCCAGGGAGTAGTAAAAGAATTATCACAATTATTTAAAAAGTCTGTGTTGTATAAAGATGTCATAGTATAATGATGTTATTTACAACAGAGAATTGCTACTATTACTATATCACTTATACCATTGTCAACATTGAATTTGCTGTACCACCATTTAACCATTCCTAAAGTAATACAAGTGCTAAACTAGTCTGTGAAATGGGCTCACATAATCTCCTCTGAACGTAAATGTACACTATAGTTCCTTCACATTTTTTCCACTGGTTGTAAAGTGATGCGTCTTTCTCATACTATTCATTTTCACATCTAATTCCTATTGGCTTTTCATCTTGCCTTTATTTCCTGCACCCGTGTGTTTGCCTTCCATCTTCAATATCCCACCTCTGGACTCACTCAGGGTGCATTCAAATGCCCATTGTCTTTATTTGACTCTTTATTACTGCACCAGAGGAGCAGGAGGATTTTGCTGCTCTCAAGTACAGCTCTTTTCATATTCCACTTGTTGCTGAACCCACTGCACTGTGTCATTATCTTTTAAAAATCTTCTAGCTGTCTATCATAACGCACCAGCGGAATGATAAGTGCATACTATAGGTTAAGGATAACGTAATAATACTAACTGTAATAATGCAATGAATTTATATAGCGCTTTTCAAGACACCCACACACTTTACATCACATTATTCAGTCACTCCAAACTTACTGGTGATGAGCTTCTATTGTAGGCACAGCTGGAGCAAGGCTGCTCCCACCACCAAACACTCACACACCACACTGACACTGTGACTGAAGTTTGCACTGGAGCCACAGCTGCCCCGCAGTGGCATCTGGTGTTCCCAGTTGTCTCCAAATACTAACCAGGCCCATCCCTGCTTAGTTTAACTCTTATGGTCATCTTACAGAGGTTTAGGAAATTGCAACCCTTTGTGTAAAGAAGATAACTGGGTTTTGAGAAAGAGTATGGCCTATAATATAAACCTCAGTTGCCTAATATTAAGTACTGGGGCAGCATACAGCACTGCCAGGGCATTAGCCCTTTCTTTGACAAGACAATGTGGCCATGTGTTTTGGGGACCATTTATATGAATCTATCTGGACCTTAGTTTTTCAAGGCCTGAAAAAGAACTGCACATTGCGTACCTAATCACCCATATTGCAAGGGTCTGCTTTTTATTTTGTGCATTTTTTTTCTTTAACTTATCCTTGTATTATTTTTGTTCTTACACCATAACCTTGGTCATTACTGTGGTATTGCAAGAATAATGTATATTGAATATGTACAGCCCATTGAAACTTTTGAAAGCCACCAGATGGCACCAGATCAAAATGTGGACCCACATAAAAACAAGTTAGAAACTCAGACTTGTCTACTCAGACAAACATAGTGAGCTTCTTAAGGGAGGCGATCTGAGCTCTGAAAGTTGTTGAAGAACAAAGAACAAAGGAGCTTCATAGACTGGGACATTGTGACGAAAGAAAGAGTGAGTTCCAAAAAGGGGGACACACTACTGACTGCATAAGTCAAACATGAGCAAAAGGAACAAAACAGATCTCCGGGTGTGATTTTGCGCAAGATTCATTAATTAAAAAGTCAATTTAGCACAATATAGGCCTTTTAAAACAATGGAGTTGACTTCCAGCTGATGACAGGAAATAACTCCAGGGATGATTCCGAAAACAAGAAAACAATAGTTATTGAAGTATAATATAGTTAAAAAGTCATAAAGTTAGAGGAAAAACAATTATAACCTTTACTGAAAAAAAATGACAAATGTTTATAGTGATTATAATATCTAGTCCTCAATGCATAACCATTATTTCCCAATGTCTTTTAAACAATATAACAGGCTGCTCAGGTAAAATGGTCTTCTCTGGCTAAAACTATTTCCCTCCTGGTTCTTCTGGTGCCAGTGCTCCTCTTCACATGATGACTGCAGGGGGCTCCCGCCGTTCTTCCTCACAGAGCTCTGGAGGAACGGGCTGGCTGTGAACTCCTAAACCTTTAAACAGTAGCTGGCGTCCACTGCTGCTTCGGCAATAGCACACACTTCCATCTTTATTTCAGTAAAGTGTGTGCGTGTGCATGTGTGCGTGTGTGTGTATATCCCACCTTCCTGTGTGGATTCAAAGCCCAGGCACAGACAGTGAAGGAAGGGGAGGAGGGGAAGGGGAGTTGGTCCGCTAACTTAAGTTTCCACGGCTTATGCAATCCTCCACGTGAGAGCGTAGCATTCAGGCACAAGTGCTTTTTCCACTCCAGGAGACATGTCAAACGTGCTATTTGAATGGATTTGGATAATGTCACAGGGGCCTAGTATTATTTTGGGTCCCAATGAAATTAAATATTATTCATCCAACAGCAGTGCAAACTGAAAATTATAGGTGTAGGAGCTTGGTGGCCATCATAAGTAGGATGTGGCTAGCACCGAAGGGTGACAGGTTGCTAAATACACATTCATAGTGAAAAAGTGTTGTCTATTATGTTACGTTTGCAAGTTCGGTGCGTGAGCATAGGCCTGTCACCAAAACACATTTTAAAGGGCGGTATATTGCTACAGAAAAATGCCACGATAAACGATAATATTGAAAGAAATATCTACTCTCGGCCACTGACACTATAGTCTTGAAGCAGAACAATCTCAGTAAATGTACAGTGTGTTTAATGACTTGGTCCAATCAGAGTACTGTATTCTGAATACTTTCACACTGAGTTGTATTAAACAGAACTGTAGTCTGAAAATACTGCATAGGATTAAAACCATGGAAGCTTTTTGTGTTTGTTTCATTTTTAGTTGTGCATTTATTCAGGGGTGTAGCAGTTCTGGGCCCCAGGTACAACCCTTCTCAATGGGCCCCTAATACATAATTTTGTATATGATTTATGTATAACAAGAAATGTGGTTGTTATTATTTGTCTACTCACTACTGCTACTACTGCTATTGTTGCATACACTTACAACAATAACTTGCTAATTTAGACTTTTTTTTAATGATAGCTTTGATTTTGTGGAACATTTTGACCAGTACAAAAAATCAATAGTCAAAACAACACGTGTTACATGTCTCTGCTCTCCACGATTACTGCCTGGGGATTGACCACGTAACGCTTCACATATACATTGCACATACAGCCTGCAAAATTAATCAATAAATGTTTCTATTAATAACAAGTGCCAGGATTCATTTGCATTTTTCAAGTCAAAGTTCAGCAGGAAGAAAACCATTTGCCTCATACTCTCCAGGGCTCTCCACAAAGCAGCTGCCCGACCCTCTGCAGCTCAACTCCACAAAAGAACCACCACAGCACGCTTTAACACCATTTTACAAAACTCACAGATAGGCAACACCAATTTTGTTAATTGAAGTAACTGCATTCAATTTCTTTTATCTTTTTGCACACTGGCATCTCTGTTATCCCAGGAGACCATTAGACGGGGTCCAACGTGAAGAGTGGAACAAAAGACTTATTCATTTGTGGCCAAAGCCTGGGGAGTTGACTACACCTCCATGACTTTTAATCGGAGCTCTAATGTTTCATAAACGCAACCTTTCTGGAGTCAGCCTTCCTTGCTACATTGTATTATTGAAATACACCGGTAACATTTTAGGAGTAGAATATTTTCCTGTGCCACGATACACTAGAAATGAGAAACAACTGGAAATACAAAATTGTGCAGTTCTTTTAGTTAAGTTCATGGCATCATCCTCAGTAGAAGATGTAGTGAATAACATTGAATCTAATCTAACTCTGCATCTTATTTAATTAGTGTTTTCATTTTTCTCAGTCTAACCTTGTTTTATAAATGTGATCCTTCCATTGCACTTGACTTGGCCCATTTTTACACATATATATTTATCATCAGAGGCTTCTGCGCAACAGGAAGTGTGGCAGGGGCCAAATTATACCTAGTCTGCCGCAGAGCAACAATTGAAGAGTAGGAGACTGGAATTAGATGCTGAAACAGAACTTTAATGTATAGTGGGCCACGTTGATGACATGTTGTGATGTTGACAGGTGGAGGGGGGCAAGCACAGGAGGTTCCAGGGGTACCAGCGTCTGGCCCTCATCCTGGCCACGCTCTTCCTGGTCCTGGCCCTGTGCGTGATCAGCCTGCACTATCTGTGGAGCCCCACGCCAGGGAGGGTGAGTACTATCTGCTACTTCATTGTACGTGGTACCAAACATGGTAAGATACTGCCACAAACAAGCCCATAGTACTGTGGCACTTTACTGTGATGATGTTTACAGTGTCGTACTGTAAAGCGGTGTTTTTCAACCTTTTTTGAGTTGCGGCACACTTTCTGGGTTTAAACGATACCACGGCACCCCAAATACTCCTAAAACGTTACAAAATCAGACTTTTATTTATATATTTAGGAAAAATATGGTATATAATGAGGCAGATAATGTCTGCGCAACTGTCTAGCTCTTTTAATTTGGAATGGTGATGGATTTGCATTCTTTTTTGATGCCGTAGTTGCTCTGGACATTACAAAAAAGTGAATTAGTCAGTTACATCTGCAATTGTGAATTTGCCATTTTTTCAAGGCACACCTGGCAAAAGCTCCAGGCACACTGGTGTTCCCCGGCACACTGGTTGAAAATCAAAGCTGTAAAGGAAGAGGCCTGATCTCATTGGACTTTCCTTCAAATCTAAATTTGGTGAACATACACTGGCAGTTTATAGACAAGTATATACCGCTATAATTATCTCTGTCCAGTCATCCACTGTCAAAACAACTCTGCTGGGATGAAAACATGACACAGGAGCAGTTGCAGCTTCTTGCTCTTATCAACCACCATCCTTCAATACTGTGACTCAACTTCACAGTTTTCCCACCGTTCTTCAGGTGAATGATCTGTGCATATTGTGATTTAAACTATACATATAACATATAAAGACTTCAATATCATAGATTATAACTGAACAAATAATTCATAATTATTCATATTAATATATTTTTATGAAAGATTTCATGAGGATCTAAGTGGCATTCAGTCCAGACTCCAGTCTTTACAAATATTGTATTATACAGAAGCATGCCTAAAACAACATCAGCTTGGACTGCCATTTTAACCTCAAGAGTGGAACTAATTGTTCAGACTGGTTGCAACTAATCTTTTTTTTGTAACATTTTATTACTCTGCCCATCTCCTTTTACTGCCACACAATATGCTTTTGCTGAAAGATGTATGAAAACACCATCACATATGTGCTCAGATTGTGGGGAGAAGTATCCAAAGTAAACAGTCTGAAAGCCAGTGGCAGTAGCTACACAGTGTATTCTATTCCATTTGAGTAAAAGATGTGTGGGCTGTGGGTCAGACTGCTCTGCTTGTCTTTTGGATGTCGTAAGGACAAAAAGCATTTTCTCCCTATAATTTAACACTCAGATGAGTTAATATTACCTGAATTCAAACAGGAATCTTTGTTTGTGTAGTTCTTGTAAACAGTTGGACCTTTTGACCATGTTTTACTGAATAAGCACATGCAGTGCACCCGCCCGCCTTCCACCACCAATCTATTCATTTGTATCTAAAAGTTTCAGAGTGCTAATGGTAGCTTCAGGTGTCATGCTGTTATGTTAGCCACCAGCTTTTCATATCTACATAACAATCTGTTTACTTTTCTGAAGTCACACCAGGTCAACAATGTCTATTAAGATTAAGTTAACTCCACATGATTTTGTTGTGCTTGAAATACACATGATCCGAAACAATTGCCTCTTAAAACTATTTTCCTCCATCAAAATGCGCTGCTGTCTGTTGTCCATATATTGAAACTCATGATCGAGAAACTGTGAGACAGAATTGCATCCTTTAAGGGCCGACATCGCCCTCCAGATCAAACAAACACAGACCGCAGACAGAATCATACCTTCCATTTGGTAGTGACTTAACATATTTGTTATATTTTATTAACAAATACATTTTTTAAATTGAATATAAGCCTAGTAATATTATTATAATAAAATATGAATCACAAATATAAATGTGATCAATTGCTCAGTCCGAAACATTGCCAATATATTTTCATATTTTCAAAATGCAGGTAAAGTATGAAAACAAATCTCATCTTCTTTCAACAAGTACAGCAGATCCAATAACTTTGTTTGAAATACATACAGCGAGAACAGTCAGACACACTTTCAAATAACATAAGTGATATTTAGAGCAATCTAAATTAGTCGAGACTCTTGCAAGCAATATTCTAATATCAAGTGATTTCAGATGAGTTATTTACCATGCCATTCTGATGTATTCTCATCAAGAGCATGGAGCTGAAGAGTGACTTAATCAGGCTGAGTAGTACAAGCTAAATATGCACAATACATATCTGTACAGTGTAATAAAGTCTTGCTGGCTGCTTCTCAGTCCCACCTCCACTGAGCACACAAGCTCTGCCTCCTGATAACACTGCTGACCCTAATTGCTGAATGGCTGCACTTGGACTCTCTGCAATGTAATTGGATAAATTCTTGTCCAACCAATTCATCTTGTAAAATCCAATCACACTTGATGGAGAATATTTTCACCACTTTTCTTTCCAGCCCTTCACTCCCAGCTTTCCCAGGGGCTCTGGGAAAGCTCATTTGAGCAGCAGTCAGGAATACATCAATATTTTCACAAACAGAATTGATGTTGCTATATGTGGAGCAGAGAACGTGTTAAAAAGACATGATGTTTCAGAAACTCTTTGCACAAGTGGACTTCATACTCCAGTTCTTGGCAATAGTTGCAACATATGTGATTATCATAGACAAGGTTTGAGAGGTATGGTCCCCTGGACAAGACCTTTTGACTTCCAACCAAAAGTTATTTTCAGTTTGTCAGGTGTAATCATGTGTGTTACCATTGTAAAGAATTATTGTGAATTCATGATTGTCAACATTATTACAATTAACGAAAAAAGAAAAATAGTTACAACTTTTAAAATACAACTTTCAAATGTAAATATTGAATCTTAAAAGTGCAAATCAGTTAACCCTGACACCTCTATTTTTAATTCTGAAAAATTATGAAACTTTAATAATAAATGATAACTGGGCATTGTTCAAACCATCCAAGCAAATGGCAAAAAGAGAACAAAAACATCCGCCTAGTAGGCTGTATTTTGTTGCCAGTTCAGATCAAAATGCAAGTGATGCCTTTTTAGACGGCCATTGTTTTCATGTCACATGTTAAAGCAACCTAAACAACTAACGTGGCAGTTACAATTAATTACTCCTAAGTAAAAGTGCTTCTTTTAATGAGAACAACACACACAGTTTTGTTGTCTTAAAGTATATTGTAGCTGAAAATTATGAGTGCATTGGCTGACAATAGTTTGTTTTGTGCCAACTTTTAGTGTCTGTTAGGCATGCTTATAATATGGCACAGTATGATGAAGTTAAGAGAGGACATGTGTTTTATAGCACACTGTAGCATAAAACATGATTGTTGCGCTCTTAAAGTCAAAACGTTACAAAATATGTCTGATTTGGGATTAGCATGCACGTGGTTAAATGGAAGCATGACACAGCCAAGGAGAGGCCTGGGGAGGCCATGCCTCCCTTCATTTATCTTTGACCACCCCCCTCTGGGTTTATCACACTCTGTGTGAGGGACATATTCTTTTGACAAAACCTTTGGACCATGTTGACCCAACTGGTCAAACTGTGGATGTTCTATGCTAAGAGCCAGTTAGAAAATAGCAGAACAAGAACCTTGAATCTGCTATTACGGATCATTGCAGAATTAGAAAGACACATCATGGACTGGGACAAAACAGAAATAATTAGGACTGAGGATAATAAACTCAAACATTGGATTAAGGAGGCCACTGAGATCTGGAAACGCGCCCAAAGGACAGTCAACAGAGACGAGGGGGCCTATCAGCTCTCAAGGACCTGGGATGAGAAGTCAGACTGCAGATGGCGCTATTCCTCTTCTAATGTAGGTAGGAGAATGACACCATAACCTGTGTAAATCAGCCAGCATGACACAGCACTGTAACAGCACGTGACTGTCTTTGGAGGAAAGATGCAGAGTGCATTCAAAACATGTCAAGATATGAAACAACAAAACACCGCACTGGTCTGTGAACAAGTTGATTCACATCTTTATAAAGACTTAGTGCCTGCACTCCCCTCTGTTTGGTGCCACCCTGCAAGAGCTATGGCCCTGTCTGGCCACCCTGGGAAAAAATGTCATGACATGACATATATTTTACTTTGGAAATTATTCACAGATTCACTTTAAGCAGAACAGACTGGGAGTAAGTTTTAGGCCCACAATCTTCCAGTTATTGGACACCCTACTTCCCGACTTGTCACTATAGAGTGAATACATTTACAAGGCAAAAATAACAAGTACAAGTATAATGTGTCCTTGATATATAGAGAGGTCAGTTTTACCATCAGTACAGGACCCAAACATAACACTTGAGGTTGTATAGTCCATTCAAGTCTCTCTATACTTTGTCACAAGGTCAGTCCTGGGTTTTTGCCATAGTGTTGAATGTTGAGAAGTGCACTGCATTGATGCACTGACTAAAGAAACTCATACATGTTGGAGAAGGACATATTTTTTTACAGAAAACTTCGACTAAAATGCAATCTGTATCAAAATGAAGTACCCTTAGAATTGAAATGTTTTCACTGCATTCATGTTAGTTCTGAGATAATATATTATTACAGTTTTGACCACTTGGATGGAAAAAGAAATTGGGAAATACATCTATACATAATAGAAAGGGAACACTGGGTTTAACTAAGAAAATAAAATTTGTTGGTCATTTGCAGTTAGAACTTTATAATTCTGAAATAGCATTATTCATTTGGAATTAGCTTATCCTTAATCACACAACTATTCTGGAGAATACTGTACACAAGTCAACCGTGAAATAGTTTGACAATATTTAACCTGTTTAACCTCTATATGATAACTTTAACCTTTAGGCAAATTTACAATAAAGCATCAAATATGATCCAGATGGCAGTGTAGAATATATAGTAGAATATATATATATATATATATATATATATATATATATATATATATATATATATATATAAAGATTTATTTGAAATGTGGGCTGAAACTTTTTTATACCAAATCGATGATAAGATAAGATCTTATAATACCAGGCAAATCGTTTAAATAAGCTCTGTAAAATGTTGCTATAGTGTATAGAAGTGACACAAAAACGTGTGAATAACTCAATTTCCAAGACCCTCTTTTCATTTCATTCTAACTTTGGCACATGTATACATCGACTTCCTGTGTCCACGCCATCGTTTTCTCTCTTTCAACCCTGATCTGAATCACCTCTCTCGCCATCTCTTCTGTCCTTGTTAAATATTTCATGCCGGAGGTAAAGCAGTCATTATTTCCACTTTAATAAGCTCTGATCATTCTCACGTGGCGGCCCCCGATGCGTTGATGGCGGGAGAGGTTGCCCGGGCGATGCATATCAAAGCCACGGACCTTGGCTTGCTTGGATTTAATGGGGTCTTGAGGGGGCGGGGCTTATTCTCTCTGGCGCTGACATCGGGAAGGAAGATGGAGACACTTCACAGAGCACTCACTTGTCCGTCAGAGGGCAGAGGCTCCCCAAGGATACAGAGGAACAAGCTTAAGTTGAGTCACAGTAGAGGAAGCAATACAAACAGAGCACCTGCGTCAGCAGGATGAGCTGTACTGACGCTGGACTGTGATGCAGTCATATGTATCATATCATATGAGATGCTCTTGGGTCTAAAGTGCCAAAGTGTAGAATTACAAGAAGTGAATTGGCACAGTCAATATTACTGCGTACATCCTTTCATTTTGTCTTATGTTCATCAAGCTCAGGTCTGGCAGTCACAGTCCTTAAGAAATGTTAATTTGTAAGTTTTAGTTTTGGGTGAATTAAATTACGTAGATAAGATGTTTTGCTAATTTGCACAAACCCCTGGGGAAAACGATAATTGGGTTTTAACACCAAATTGGGGAATTTTGTAAATTGAAGCTAAACTTAAAATACAAACTCTGAAAACAGGACAAATCCAAATAAACAAAAAGGGCTTTTTAGGGGATATATTGTAATGTTGTTTTAGACTAGCCCTAAAACAAGAGTTTATGTTTTATTCAAAAGTGATCTATTTTTTCACTTGAAAACATAACTATTTTTGCAAAGTAAAAACATTTGTGCCCCCAAACACTGTGGATGTTTGTGAAGTTGCACATTCATCTTCACTTAGTTTATGCACCACACAAACCAGCGAATTATTTTGGAAATTGCACTGTGATTTTAAGGCAATTAAATTGAGCAGGTTTTAAGTAAATCTCAGATTTTCCCTGTATTTCAGTGTTTATAATTGATTCCAAACAGTGCAAAATCTTTCACTTGTACTGCAAAATGACAGGGTGTTAAAATAAGTGCAAAACATTTTTGCAGGAAACTTTGAGACCTCATACCTTTTCAGATGTAAATCACTTCCTACTTCTTCAGCTCCAGCTGTTTTGACAGATTTCTGCACCTGAGAATGAGAGGTGCAAAGTAAGAGTGCGGCACATCCTCTTCTCTTGTTCTGGTGCTGAAGGAACCAGGACTCACATTACATTGACTAGAATTGACGGGAGCTGAGCAGGACTGTAAATGGGGCCCAATAAGCCACTTGTGTATAATCAAAGCTTAACCTAAAGTGGAGTTGTCGAGGTGCTTTCAATCTGCTGAAGCAGACAGGAGCGATGATGATTGAAAGCCTTTTAGTCGTTATAAAATGTGTTTTCCCTGGCTCTATTGGCAGACAATGTTCATCTGTATCTTTCCTCTTGTCTGCTCCACTGAGCCATTTTCAAGCGAGCCCTTTAGGCACATTTGTCATCTCTTCAAAATGGTTTGTCTATGATACCATAGACACATTTCATTTGTTTAACACTGGAACAAATGTCAGTCTCAATGTCGAGGGTTTTCTTGTAGTCACAAGCATAGAGGTTCAAACAACGGGAGAATTGAAATTCCTGTTTTTTCAAAAGTTGGTGAAAATTCAAATATAAAACAGAAAGAGTTTTCTCACACCAAAAGTCCTTTCTTATCTAAATTGCATTTTGTTTGTTAAATGAAATTCCATTTCACAATGCTAAGTTAAAAACACACTCTTTGCATTTAGTAATAAAACTACAATTTAAAAGTTGAGTAGATAGACTCACATTTATTGTGGAATTTCGCAAAAAAAAAATTAAATGTGCGTTTTACATTTGTGGATTTGCTGACTGTGAATTAAAGAATAAAGAGTCAAGATTTGAGAAATATTTCTTGTACTATATGAACTGTGCTGTAACTTGTATATGCTAAAATGGTAACACTGCTCAGTATTGTCATGTTCTGATCTTAACATTTAATACTTTGAAAAAGAAACAAGTGACTTCAAAGATAATAGTTAGAAATTATAATAATTATACATTTTTATTTAGAAGATAAATAGATACATAAAAGATAACTAAACAACACCATATATTTCAAAGTTGACCTTCTGAATGGGGCTTGATGTCACGAGCTCCTCTGCATATTCCCGCTGTCACCAGGGCACCGTGACCTTCTGCTCCTGAATCTGTTGAAACGAGCATGCAAAGGTAATTTACTTTGGGCATTGTATTTCAAAATGACACAATAATCACAGGGGATCGCCTTCTAATTACCCACAAACATATGTTGTTAGCAGAGATGCAGAGCCAATCTTCACTGTGCCCAGATGGATTTGTGAGTGAAAGGGCGTGGTTGGACTCTTGAGGAAGATCATCCGTGTTGTGTGAGTGTGTGGATCCACATTAAGCTTACGACAGAGTCCTGTTCACAACATGGTTATTATTGTTCTGCAGCTCACCGGGGATTCTACCGTCTGTAAATGTTAGAACTGGTTCAATTCAGCAACGCTCTGAAGCGAAATCAAGTCAACTCGAGAAGAATTTGAGGTCATTTAAGGGTTTGTGCCTTTTAAAATTGTAAAATATGTGATCATTTGAGGGGATTCACAGGAATAATATAAATCATACCTGAAATTTACATCTCTAGGTTTTAAGTCATTTAAAATTGAAATGGTTGCCACAATAAACAATTCACATTTAAATATTGTATCTTCTGAATAGTCTGAACGTTCAGGATGGAATGGACAATGAATGGTGAAGTAATTACCAATCAAATTAGCTTAAAACGTGCTCACCTTTCGTGTACAAATCTTTAAAACTACATTGAAAAAAGGACAATAAGATTGCTTGAAATAAGAAGTATACTCTTGTCTTGAGTATGTCTTTTCTTGAGCTGCGTGTGTGTTTTCCCACAAAGAGCAGCATTTTGTGCCAAAATCAGACTGTTATGCACTGTCTATATATAATAGTAAAGTATTTTTTACCTTATCGACCCAGAAGTAACAGCCGAAAGCAGTACTCTGATTGGCTGTGCTTGGGGCGGTCGACAAAAGTTTAATTTCATCGTCTGAAGAAGCATTTCTGATACCGAGCTCGTGCTGGAAAATTTATTCTTGTGGATATTTATAATGTGCCAAAGGATTTGTGAGAGCTAAGAACTATTTGGACAGTTAAAAACCTATTTCTGGTTTTGTTGCGTGAAAATGAGGTACTCCAGCTTTTAAGTAAGAATACCAATGGAGCAAACACAAAATACCTTGTTTTACTTAAATTAAGAAAAAAAAACAACAACAAACAAACACAGATTTTCTAACTTCAAAATAGAAAAGGGATGGTAAATACTTTTTCTATCGGCAAATCTTATTTTAAGAAAGTCAAAATGTACACAAATCAAGATAAATACTAAATACTACGTAAAATCTAATACATTTTAACTTGAGATTGTACATTTTTCCAGCATATCCATCCCTTCTGCTTCTTATTGCAGAAATCTGTACTTTGAAAACAACAAACCCAGGCAACCCCACAAAGCAATACTTTCTTGTTACCTGATACTTCAACAGATTTCCCCAAATTCAGGCTAAATGAGTCAAAACTCCAAATAAAACTAGCAAACATCTCTTCAAGCTTTGGGATTTTCAGATTTGGTGTTCGCCATGGCAGTGGAGCAAGCGCAGCTCTCATTAGACGTGATGTATTCGGAGCTATTTTTAATTCATGAGCCACTTTGAGCTGAGATTATCTGCACACGGGCAGCCGGGCGGGGAGCCATTGTGGACCTGTAGATGTTGTAAACCAGTTTTTCCAGTGGCAGAACCTTGAATAGCTCACAGGTGCTGCTATAGCTTGTATACGGCGACGGGGGCGAAAAATCTGCCTGTAAAAAAACATGAATGTCAAGCCTGGGGAAAGTGCTCCATTATTCAAACTGGAATTGCATTGCTCACCTTGGTGCCTTGCCTCCCTGTGGTCCAGAGGGGGCTGCTGGGATGCGGCTGCGGATGGCCTCTTAAAGGACTCCGTGTCAGAGCGCGCCTTAATGAACGCGGCTGTCACCGGTCTCAGGTGCCTGTCACCTCAAGGCCGGCCCCGCTGCTGCTGCCTTTGTTTATTTATTGCTCAAAGGTTGTATACACCCAGCAGCCTCCCCACCAGTGTCCACATGTCAGCGCTCCGACGGCGGGAAGCAAAGACGCGAGATACGACCCGGATTCCCGAGAGAAAACAAAATGAAATATTGCTAACTTGGCTCTGTGTTTAACATGTGTTTTGTGGCCATATTGTTTCACAGCAAGTTGGTTTGTCTCAAGATTTATGAGTGGGTGGGTTTTAGTTTTGCCAACAGCAACAAGCGCAGCACTGAGGCGATACTTGTAACCAGCACAGCAACGGTGAAAAACAGCTATACGTTAATAACAAAGCAGCAAAAAATGTCATGCTGTGTCGGCTGAGCTTTTCCTGATTGAAGGCAGCAATTGATTTTTCTCATCTTAAACCACACCTGTTTTAATGTGTGATGTTGATGCCTTTTAACTCCCTCACAGTTGTAGATGCAATTTGTATCTCTTTGTTGTGCCATTCCCAACATAAAGTATTTGTGTGAGAACTCATGCTGTTATTGTATAGCTACTGACACATATCACTGTCGGCACATCACAACCTTGTAGCTGTGAACGTGTGTGAAGAGAGATCAGGTATGCATTGTGAAAGTGAATGTGTGTAGTTGTGACAGTCCTCTCGTCTTTCGTTTAATGTGTACGCGCAAGAAAAAAATCCAAAATTAGTCTATTTTTCTTGACAGGGGGTTACTGTTACTGAGATGTATTCGTAATTGCACTTTTTCTTGGCAGATTTTTAAACTTGTAACGGTAACTGAGCTTAATTCATTCATGTAATATAATTAGTGCGTTTAAAATCAGCACAAGTACAGCACAAGTCCCAATCGTCTTTCTCGGCTCTTCTCTTTCTACAACTACGCAAAGCGACACTGCATTACCTGCTCTGATGGAATGAGTAGATTGTGGTTTAAAACTTAATTCATTAAATAGTTACATCAGTCAAGTTTTTTTTAAACGTTCACTTTCACTAACTTTTGTCAACTTGTAATTGAGTATGTTTGGTAATATAACTGTACTTTTCTATGCGTAGCTGTATTTATTTCATGTTAAATGCTATTCCTGAAAGACCCTTCATTTATCCAGGTTATGGACTTTCAAATATCCCTTTGAGGCAGCGGTGGAGAGTAAAGAGAGAATAACAAAAGTACTGTACTTTTGTCAAACTTTTATGTATCTGTACTTTACTTAAGCACATCCTTTTAAAAGTAAAAGGATCATTTCTAAAGGATTTAGACCTGCTGAAATGGTTGAGGGGTTTATTTTTAGTACTTTTATGGAGTTTTTGTTCCCTTTGAGCAAACAAATAACAAATAACCTGGAAATATACCTGTAATGGCCAAAAATCTACGGAATTCCTTATAAACAACTTACAATTTGATGCTTTAATTGTTCTCCAAATTAAATAAAATTACTTTTACTTTTACTCTTAAAGTACATTTTTTTAAAGGAGCTCTTTTGTACTTTATAATGTGATACTTTTACTTGCATATTTTTTACTCCTGCACCTGTTCTAATGGAGTACTTTATCCGCCACTGCTCTGTGGACATTTTTAGCAGAACAAGGTTTCTGACAACCTAGTGAGTCACAACCTAGAGTTTCTTGTTTGCTGGGTGTATTTAATATTCTGCAGAGACACGCGGCGTATCTAAACAGCTGTGTCTGTGGGACCTTTCGGGAGAACCTGCCCCCCTCACTCCCTAATCTTTCCTGATTTGACATGTCAGGCTCATTCATTCATTAGCGGCTCCAGTGTCCACCGCCGTCCCTCCCTTGCTGCTAAATTAGAGCGCTCTGGGCTGGCTCCTCAGATGATGCATTATGCCTTCCACTCAAGGAACTGGCCGAGCGAGGGAGGAGGGAGGACGAAGAGTGAGAGAGGGAAGCGATGCCGACCGCAGAAAACAAGAGCGAGTTGTTTTAAATGGTTGCCAGTCGAGTGCCCGGGGAAGGAATGCTTCATGGCGGCTGTGGCACGCTGCCTTCTTTTGGGACGATGCACTGAACATAAGACTTACTCATCGAACCCCTTTTTTTAGTCTTTCCATTTTTGCAAACGCTAAAACAAGTGCATAAAGTCGGCGTCTTAATTACCCGTACTTCATTGTGCCAATTCGCTCAGCCCGTTGTTCAATGTGCTCCAGTGCAGTGGAGGAAGCAGTCACAAACGGTTTGCCTTTTCTCCGCCCGCGCTCTCTCTGTCTCACCAGTGTGACTGCCAAGTAGACTCCTCTGCTCTGTTGTACAATTTAGAACGTGATTGAGCTTTCACATCCACTTTCAGTCTCCCAGTAAGTCTGCACTGCCGATAGTGCATTCACAGCCACCACCCAGGGTGCGTCTGCGGCAAAAACCTGGCTCTGTGTGGCTATAGGCCCGGGTTTGTACAGCAAAAAGGTCAGTACATGTCCCTGAGATTTTCAAATGGTTTATGCGCATATTTCAAAATGTTTGAATAGTGACAGATCGTGCAAAGTGAATGAATGTTTTGTCAGAATGATAATGAATGGCATATAATGAAATTGCACTGTAATAATCAATCAATAATCAATCAGTAATCAATCGTTGGGCAAACATGTTTTCTTTCTTTCTTTCTTTTTTGTATAGCATAAAATGTAAAGCAGGCATAATTCCATAATTCCCATGGGATTATTGGGGAAATTCTGACTTTTTTCCCTCTCTTTTTTTTCAGCATCTCTGTAACAAACCAGCTCACATTCATGCCACAGTTGATATTAGACAGACAACGACAACAATGATAATTCAAAAAACAACTTCAACAAATAAAATAAAATCAACAAAAGCTTAAAGGACAAATATTATGCTAAATTGACTTATTTGAGCTTTTAGACATGTTCTAATATTGTTCCATCATCAAAAACATACCTGGAGTAGCATTTAGCTTAATTCACGCTTGTTTGATGAATCCTGGTTAGCAAATCTTCTCCTCAGTCAGTCAAAAACACTCCGCTCTGAATTCCTTCAGTGTGTGGCGCTTTTTGACAACTGACGTCAGTTATCCAAGAATCTTCTGCTGTTTTAAGTCCTTAACTCATCGCCACACTCAATCTGAGAATTTCTTCCGTCTAAGCAAGATTATTACAACTGCGTCACAGCTCTGGACTGCTGCATTACAAAGCACTGTGGATATACAAATATGTGTATTTGCCTCTGCAACCAGCAGATGGAGCTGCAGCTAATCTGACGTGGCGTCTCCCAAGGCTGTGCCCTGAAAAGACTGTTTTTAAATTGAAAAAAAATTGTCTTGACGCCTATTCATTAAGACCAATTTTCCCCTTAAGGTATTCAATTTGTCCATTTCTCTTGTCCTCAAGTTCAGGGAAAAACCTTTTAAAGAATCCATTTGTGAAAAAAACAAAAAAAAAGAAAAGAAAACTGTCTGAACAATATAACCTGCTTGACATAAGAGTGAGAGAAGAGACTACGAGGGCAGGGCGAGAGCCAGATTGACCCAACAAACCAGAATAAAATAGTGCACAACATAAAAGTTATTTCACTCTGCATTTTTGGCATGATTTGAACTGAACACAACAGTTTCTCTGCCTTTTCCTTCCCCTTATCCGTTTAAGTAGTCCTGTAAATTGTTTTAAATGTCACTTGTTATGCTCTCTCTTTTCTTTAATGCATTTGACCAATTAAAAGGTTGCATTGCCTTTTTGACGGACTGGCCTTTATTCCCCTTGCTGAGTTGTGAAGAAGGTAGCAGCTTTTAAACGATGCCTTCAGGTCTCAGTCTCACACTTCATGTTAAATAAGCATTAGATGATGGGCATAATTTAGATGTAAAGAAACAAGAAGTTATAGCACCTTCAGATGTTGGAACATTGGCACATTTAATGACAAGTACAGGAACCAACTGGCATAATTTAAGGGAAAAGTTTCCAAAGCGTTCGTACATTTATTTTGGATATAGTTTGTCTGCTGAACTAAATATTAAATAAGCATTGCACTGAAGGTGGTCCCGGGGCTACAGGGGTGCAAAGACTGCAGTGAACCCTTGTTTGAGGCCGGTTAAATAATAACATTTATAAGCAATACTTTTATATATTTTTTAAAAAGTATAGTTCTTGCACCCTTTAAAATTGAATACACCTTCAGTCAATTCGGTCTGGACCTGAAACAAAACAAAAAAAACTCTGTATTTTGGGATTCTTCAATAGGTGAGACATCAGTGCTGCAACACCCAATATTCAGTTAAAATTGTCTTCTTTTCCCCCAGTGTTTTGATTAAACATAAAAAGACACAGAACAGAGCCAAGACAGAGACAGCATACAAACATTTTACAAATATCGTAAACATGTAGTCTTGCATATTCATTCTATTCGGTCCAATGTCAGTTATAATTGACATATAGTTATATAATGAGTCCAGGATTGTGGTGTCCATTCTAGTATTGACCGTATGTCGATTGGAGAAATAGTTATATTGGCGCGCACTGGGGTTCATTTCCCTCCATATACCAATTAATCTTATCATTTTGCAAAACTTAAACCAATGCTTTGTAAATTCGATCCATCTAGTGTAGGATGTATGTGGAGGTTAAAGTCACCACCTCAGAGTTTTCAGGCACAGTCACAGCTTTAGACCTCCAAGTGAATCAGGGGTGAGCAGCTAACGTTCTGTCAATCCCAGAGACACTTACGGCTCATTCTTTCGAGTTTGAAATCGATAAAATACTTAGTCATTCGATTATTGATTTGCTGCGTTTACAGTATTGGAAAAACAACATTTTCTCATTTACAAGAATAAAGTCAGGCACCATTGCTTTAACAGAGGGTGGAATATGGTTTGACATGAATAATGTCCAAATGCACTCTCATCTACAAATGTTAGTCCGAGTAACAGTATGGACCATTCTGTGTCAAAGTCAACATGGCAGCTTTTGCGAATATCGAGAAAGAGAACAGACAAACCTGACACAGCGCAGATTTACTGTGATGAGGGCTCCAAGCTACTTCTGCTCTTCAAAAAGAATACTGGATAGTACCCTATATGAGATTAATTTTCTTTATTAGGTGAGTCTTGTAGAAGTCACCTTGTTGTTCATGTTTACAGCGGTATAAAGCTGGAGCAGGGGAAGAACATGCAAACTCCGCACAGAAAGGCGCGTCCTGGTTCGGGAATGGAAACCAGGGCCTCTTGGATTTGAGGTGATAACCACAATGTCACCGCCTCACACTTTTTTTTGCAGTGAGCCTTTTGCATGCATATTCAGCCCCTGTAGCACTATTAGGTGAAATTCAGGAAATATCTCTTTTACATGAAGTGTCAAACTCTAGTGATAATTAGACTGCTAGAGGTAAAATGTGAAGCTCCCTCTGCATGCAAATGAAAGCTCTCAACAAACATTCTGTCCTGGTCTAACACATACTGTACCATTCCGCTAAAACTTTTATCCTCATATGCACAAAGTTTGCTACATCAGCACTTCCATCTGAGCCTATTGCATCACTAATAACACGCGTGCAAAGATAATTACCTTTACAACTTTGAGAAGATCTTATTCCGAAAAACTTGCAATCCACCACGCTGAAATTTAGCTTAATAAAAAGACACGATATAATGCTGAGCTCACTTCACATTCCACAAAAAAAAGTTTCCCTTGAATTTTTCATCTGAGCAAAACCTTTCATGTCTTTTAAACTTGCCCAAATATTACTGGAGGATAGAAATTGAATCCTTCTTTATATCAGAGAGCCATTTTTTTTTGTCTGCCTTTAAAGCTCAGCATGACAGTGCCCTTTTAGGAGCTGCTGTTCCATGGGCACGGGTTTTATTGAAGTGTCAGACCAGGGAGCTGCTATTGGACAAGCCACTTTCCTGCAATGAACCACAGAGATGTCAAGATTCCTTGATTTTACAATCCGATTAATAGCATAATCATAAGGAAGGTTGGACTGATCATCTTGATGGGATATTCAGGCTTGAAATGGGTTTCCTAACATGGACGCTTTGAATGGGATTTGTGAAAATCTCTTGCCATTTCCAGTGAAGATGTAACAATATGCAAATCTCATAGTGCGATATTATCATGATATTGATTTCACGCTACAATATTTATTGAGATGTTGAGGAGAGGCTAATAATGATACTTTTTTTGTAATACCTTGACAAGCCTTTGGTGTGAATCATTTCTTTCATATTTCAAAGAATTAAGAACTGAAGTGCTTCATGACAGTCATTTCTTAACGCTGCCCTGAAATGGAGCAAAGGGTCATGGGCTATGTAGTTCTCTCTTTCTTTAGCTATTACTACAACAAAATAAATGCCGGCGCTTATTGACCTTATTCTGCCCCGCCCACTTTTGCAGTTTTTTGCACTTTTGTTGTAAACGCACTTTCGTTTGATGAGAACTCCGTTAAAGCTAATGACGAACGAGGGAAAAGTCTCGCTGCTAAAATGTTACATAAAGTAGGTTAATTTGTGTAAAATATTTAATGAACACGAGCAACAACAAGTCAACAACGCACCGATTTCCTGGGCGGTCTGAAAACGTCTTTTTAGTCCATGTGGAACTTATTTTCTGTTGAGCTCGTCTGCTCCATGTAAACTAATACAACAGAAACAAGATGGCTGCGCGTACGGCAACTTCCGGAATAAGGTGAATAGTAGTATATTGTGATGATATAACTGAACTTGTGATGGTACATTACAATATTTCAGTAACTATTACATTCTTAATTTATAGGCCTATTTTATACAGTTTTACATGTTCAAATAACATTACCACAGGATGAAGACCAAACTAGTCTAAGTAAAACTGAACTTTGATCAACATCTTAACCCTATTACTCTGCAAGGTTGGATAATGAGGGTAGCTGCTTAAATGTAATAAAAAAATAAAGATGAGCCGGTCTTTTGAAAGTCTAATATGAGCACATTCCAAACATTCAGCAAACATTAATGAGCTGTTAAGTCCATCATTACGTGTTAAGAGTTTTGGAATAAAACATATAATAATACAATTTTAAATTCAATCAATACATTTCACTTGTATTTTTAAGGTGCACATGACTTTTCAGGTGGCGGGTCCATCAGTGTCAACAATCATGATAAAATATCTCTTTTTTCTGTGACACATAACTTTTCACACATATGTGACATTATGACATCCTTGGCTTATTATGATGGTCTCTTTTTGGTTTGATCCTCTCCTGTGTTTAACACCATCGTGACTTTTAATGGTCCAGTTAGCCAAAGAGCCACTTTATAAAATGCAAATGCGCTATGTGGAGGATTTAGGGGACGACGCATGAGATGAAATTACCATATAATGTTCATAATTACATCTTCATGATCACATCTTTATTGCGACATTTAAAAGATGTTTAATGCTAAAACACTGTTCATCAAATTTAATACGTTACTCGACCTTGTTGCGGTGGTTAGACAGTTTGCCTTTTACATGTGGAGAGGAAGTGTTCCATCGGGTTACACTGCGAGAGCCGCGGCGGTTTCCAAGCACACGGTTTGATGGATAACAGCCGCTCGTTCTCATTTGCGAGGAAAATGTAGTGCACTTTGTCACTTGATAGCGATAACGCGTGTCAATATCCTTCTGCTGATAAATATAGTGGCATTACGCGTGACCCAATGACCCACATGAGTAACTCCAACATGGATGGATGATAAGAGGGTTAGTGCTCATGTAAATGTAGGGTGACGGTTATTTGGATTGCGGTGCGGTAGACATATTTCAGATTTGTCATTTGAGATGTACAACAGGGGTCCTTGGGCTTCAGGGAGCAGCAGTGTCCTCCTGGCTTTTGTCTCTCCTGTGATATTGTAGTTTTCATTCCCCATTAGTTCTTACTGGGGATTTGTTGGAATCTCACTTATTTTTATTATTTATTTTGGTCCTGTCCTGCCATCATCATTTTTGGAAAGACACAAACGCACTTATTGCCACCTGTATTCTTCCTGCATTTCGTGTATAATTTCCAGCTTTCAAATCGAGAAAAATATATCATATCCGAAACCGACGTTGCGTTCTTTAAATCTTATTTCTAAACAGCAATGTCAAAACCATCAAATATTCCAGTCACAAAAAAATAAAATAAAACTCTGACTATTTGTGTCAACTCTATTTAATGTGTCACTAGGGCAATTTATTGAAATTGCCACATATGAATGTCAAATGCTTAAATTTACTACAAAGAGTAGTGCTACAAAGCCGGCTGATTAAATTATTTCAAGGGCTATATTGACGATTTTCAAGTGGGAGTGCAACGTGATTTTTCTGTACTCTTGTGAAACATTTTGCAAACGTTTGATGGTTAAACCTTAACTGATGCATTTTTGTTGGACATGTGGATATGTGGTCGTCGTGATATATCTGACTTTGTTAGGTTAATAGTTGGCCCTGCCCAGTTTCACCTGTGGCTAATCTGTGATTACAGCCACAGGTGAAACTGGGCAGGGCCAACTATTAACCTAATAAAGTCAGGCCAATTATCAAGTTTCAGGTGACACTAGACAAACTAGTTTCACCTGTGGCTGTAATCACAGATTAGCCACAGGTAACTTAGTCAGTGTGCCTCAGATTTTTGCCTATGCTCTAAAATTTTTAGTATGCAATTTCCTGTTAAACTAGATACCTATGTTTATTGTATGTCATACATTAGTCACCTTATTCCGGAAGTTGCCGTACGTGCCGCCATCTTGTTTCCGTTGTATTAGTTTACATGGAGCAGACGAGCTCAACAGAAAATAAGTTCTACACGGACTAAAAAGCCGTTTTCAGACGCCCAGGAAATCGTTGCGTTGTTGACTTGTTGTTGCTCGTGTTCATTAAACATTTTACACAAATCAACCTACTTTATGACATTGACATTTTAGCGGCGAGACTTTTCCCTCGTTCGTCATTAGCTTTAACGGAGTTCTCGTCAAACGGAAGTGCGTTTACAACAAAAGTGCGTATCTGTGGCAAAAAACGGCAAAAGTGGGCGGGGCAGAATAAGGTGAATAGACTAAAAAATAACATCTCCATGGAGACAAATAAGTGGCAGACCACACAATAAACCTTTAAAAGTAATCTTTGTAAACCATGACATTTTTCATTTTACTTGCTCTCAACTATTTTGTTTTTGAATTAACTAAAAACTTGAACCTTTTGTCCCCTTCATGCATTGTTTGACTTGTGTTTCAATCAGCACTTGGTATTTTTACAATGACAAAATTCCACCTCTGTGTTTGGCTCAATCTAACGTGCCTGCAAAATTAAATAGTAACTGATCTTTTAATCACTCAAATCTGTTATCGCCACAGAAACTAGAACTGTGCGTTTCCAGGTAACAAGGCACCACTTTGCATTTTTCTCTTTCACCTTATTGTTGTCAAATTATTATAATTATTTTTTTGAGTTGTACGGTCACTTTGAGATTTAAAAAAAGATACACCAATGCCCAGTTGAACAATTGTCATGGTTAAGACTTGAAAGAAGTGAAAGTCAAAAAGGCAGACTGCACGTATTCCCATCACCTGACAGTCATAAATAAACCAAAACAGTCTGGCCTTTCGAGGCATGAATCCACATCTGTAAAATGTTGAGCAGAATCTGGCAACAAGATGTCAACAGTAAAAGTTATCAAAGTTGATCGTGAGGGCTTCATAGCACTTAACACTTAAGGTAACACTCTCCTAACTCAATGTTACTCAATCAGTACACATATTTATTTAAAACACTTAAGGTGAGACACTACAAATTAGTTGGAAAAAATATGAAATTTAAATATATCAATTTGAAACTTCTCCTTTAGTTTACTCCCATAAAGGTAAACAAATATATAAAAATAAATAAATAAAATCACTGTCAACACTGACTTTTTATTTTTATTTTATTTATTTTTTTGGTCAGTTTGCTCTCTAAACACATCGGCTTTCATGTGAAAACAACAAACTTGCATTTTTCTCCCTCGGGACATAAAGATCACCATTTAAAGTAGCTCCCAAACACGCCAAACTGTACTATCTTAGACTCAACAAGATTTTGACGAAACGTACAGAAGGATTTTTTGATATCTACTTCTAAAAATGATTTATTGAAGTTTTAAGTTAAAAAATGAGGCGAATTTTGAATTTTTAGGACAATTTTCAGTCCAATCTAGTTTACTCAAAAACTAAATAAGAAATCCAAAATCCCCTACAATTATTTTTTTTTCTAACTACTATGTGTCCAAAATGAATCAAGAAATTTAAACCTGGTTCTGTCCATTTGTCAGATTTATATTTCAACAACTGCAATACATTTTTCTTACATTTATGTGAGTAAACTGCAGGAGAAGTTTCAAATGTATATCTTTAAATTTAAGATTTTTTCCTATTCATCTGTAGTGTCTCACCTACGACCTACATGACTTGCTCTGCACCTCACCCAATGCTCAGATACATTCTTTTGCCCTAGATTCCACTTGAGAGTTATCACATCTTTCACTTTGCACACTGAGCTGATCAAGCACTTTACATGTTCAAAGCTCGATCAATAGTAAAATACTAAAAGGCTTTCATTTCCTTTTTTACAGTTCAATTTGCATGCTTTTCATCAGCGGCTGACCCTGATGGACTGAGCCAGCCTTCTGATAAATTGGTCGAAAACTCAATCAATGCAGGCTTTTTTCCGCTCTCCCAAACAGCGTGAGACAATGTATAGAAGTAAAAATCACACAGCTGTACCAATGGCGAGTTGTGTTTTCCCCCCGAGGGTTTTCAAAGTCTTTTTCTGTGTTATTAAAAAAGAAGAGCAAACCGCCTCTGAAATGCTGCCACAACTGGGGCCATGGCAACAGACGAAGGGCTTCTCATCACTACCCAGAGTTCCAGTGTGATGTCCCAACGTCAACTGCATGCATAGGGGCTCCTCATACTTTTATTGTATTGTTGAGAAAGCTTGTTTGTACACTTACATCATCCCCCAATGCAGATCTGTTAGGTATTCCTATCTTTAAATGTTGTGCCAGACATTTTTGCTGTTCTGGACGTATATTGTGATCATAAAACATACATTGTATTAACTTTGACCACGCTGAGCGAAACACGTGGCTGCCATCCGTATTTGTCGCTTTAACAGTATTTTGGCAGCTGAACGGTGAATGCGCGCCGGAGGCTTTTATTGCTTTCTGTGCACTATTTTTCATGCATATGTTGGCACACAGATGACTTTGTGCCGTGCGGACCACTGATAAATAGCTATCTATTGTCATCTCTGGGTGCACTGGCAGAATTTAAACTTGTCGCAGTCTGCAGTATTGAGCGGAGATGAGGAAACAGGAAAGTATTTTGCCCTTTGTGAACCGCACTGAAGTTCAGCCTTCATTGACTTTTAACAAAATGCTTCTTGCCCTTTTTTTTTTTTTTAGTGGCTTTACTGGCTTAAAAACTTCATCGCCGCCTGCCGTTAATGTCATTCATCTGGCCAAATTATTGCCTTGCGTCTAAATGATCCAAATTGCAGCCTTACAGCTCTCACAAGCTGTTTCTTAAATGCCACTTAGCTGCTGGATCCCGGAGTGTGCTCTTGTTGATTTATTAGAAGGTGGAATGGCTAAAAACCAGCCGAGCGACAAGGAGACATATCCACCACCATAGAGGTCGCCCCCTTATGACTGTTGGTAGCAGCTTGCGGTCACTGCTTTATACAATCTCCTTGTCTACTTCACATTCACAGATAGGCATCAGAATGCATCCAAGTCTCCAGGGGATTCCTTGGATGAATATTTCATAAAGCACAACGGGCCGTTTTATTACAGGAGATTGGTCGTATTCAAATATCGCCGTCGCCTCAACAATAGGCAACAAGATTCATTCAGAGGCAGTGACAAGGAGCAGATTGTTCTTGGGCTCGGCGCAGTGCTTCGTTGGCAGCAAAGGCAAACAGGAAGAAGGTGCGTCGTGGAATAATGTCATGACAGAACGAAAGGCGACACAATCAAAGTCAGGCGATGGTGTAATTTAAAAAATTTTGCTACCAACACCAGCGCCTTAGAAGCAGCTCCCAAGTTGTGTCACTGTGCAAGTTTTTGGCTCATGTTACATCATTTGTCAAGTCCAATCTTTAAAGGTGTTGTGAAGTTCCCCACACGGTTGGCAGGTGAAGATAAAAAAAGTATACTCTTGGCTCTCTCTAAAAGCCTTCCTTGCTGAGGTGAAGAAGAAAGGGCTTGTTTCCTCTTTCTACTTTATATCTAAGGTTTGTCCAAAACTTCCAAAACATCATGAAAGTGCAACAAAGAAGAGAAGAAGTGAAAGGCAATGATTGGTGTCATATTTGCCTGGAATGGCTTTATAGCTCATTTTAAAGGGTTGTTGTGAGCTTTAGTGAACGTCATAACTGGAGATCAAATGCACAGAATATACATAAGGTCTAAAAAAAAAACTATATTCCCAGGACGGCTGTTCAAAGAAAACTAATCACCAGTTTTGTTTTCTTCCAGAAGCATTTAACATGTGGTATAACCCTGTTTGGTTCTCACAAAATTCTTTAAAGGTTCCATATGTAACGTTCATGTCGGAGTGTCCGCTACCTGTTTGTTTCAATTGAAATGTTGTTGCTTTATGTGAGGAATTTTGCAATAAAAACATCTGTAGGGGCCCAATAAGGTCCGTTGTATGAATGAAGGCATTTTAAATTATAAGAGAGTGCCTTGGTTTTGGGTATTTTTACTGTACATTGATGTTGTACAAATTTTACAATTTTTTGCTACTTTCCATCTATACCTGAAGGTCCATGAAGCATTCCTCTTTATCATTTATTCGTAAAAAAAAAACATTTGTAATTGAAGAAATGCAAGATAGATAAGTTTAATGCCAAACTGTGGAACTTTAAGGAAAGCACATCTCATTGGATACAAACAGGTGGCGGGCTCCCCAAGTTGCATATTACTCCTTTATTTTATGATCTGTAAGGTTAGTCCCAGTGGCACTGAAGGAAGTCAAATTTTCCAGTATGCTATCTTTAGACCCTTTAAGAGTTTGTAAACAAAAACATTCTAAATTCGGAACGGAGGCAAAAGTGAAGAGGAACATAATGTGATTTCACTGGAGAAACTGGGATTTAACCTGAGAATATCACAAAATATGAAAAACTGAGATGATTTTGGAAAATGAAAAGCACTCAGAGCTGCTTCAAACACATTTATTATTGTATTTTACATTGTGTATTAGGAAATTATGATTAACGCTTCATTTGCAAGTTCCTTCATCACTCACATAAATGTTGAGCCCACAATCATTTATCATTTTATCGAGAGATATATACATACGATATGATTCTTTTGAAGCTAAAATATAATTTCATGGCTAGGAAATTGTATTTTGTCCATTGTTTGTTTTAGAAACACAAACTAACTGACCTTTCTACCCTGGAAATTCAAATGGGTTGCTTTTTTCCAACACAAACAATTAAAACCAGCAGAATTTAGATCTAATGTGAGCTAATCATTGAAAAATTTACATTTTGCCTCCAACAAAAACGCGTCCTTTCTTTCTGCAACACAGTTCTATCCAGTTAACTTATGTACCCCAAAGTCTTGAACTTAACCAAATAACTTGTTTATAAACGTAACCTAATTGTGAAGAAAAAAAAATCGTAAAAAATTAACTCTTTTTCTAGCATAGCGACCAATGCTAAGTGGCAGTGTGTGGCATAAGTGGGTTGGGTAAAAAATGAAGCCACATAAACGCACTTACAAGTGTCAGTGGCATAAATGACTTTGCAGCTTTTTTCTTTGTGCCTTTGATGTGATTGAGTTAATTGAAACAATAACACACCAACCACAAGAAAGTACCACCCTCAGATAATTTGGCGTGTTGACCAAAAGTAGTGAGCCAGTCCCAAAGTTGCACTCCCCCACCTCCCCTGGCGCACCCCTCCTTCCAGAACGCAGCTCTATTATGGGTACAGGAGCACGTATCAACGTGATTTATTGCCGGCGAGCTCTCAAGTTGTTTAAAATGACCGGTGTGATTAGTCATATATGGTTGAGAGCAGTGAAAATGAACAGCAGCTGCAGAGTGGAGTCCAGCTCGAGATGCACGGTGGTCAAACGCAGTAAAAACGGCTGAGACACAGGGGGTGCCAGGGGGAGAAAGTGGGTCATTACACCCCCTTTCAGGTGTGCAGAGTAGGTTGACACGGAAGTTCAACATTCATAGGCCAAACCATGAATTGATTTCAGTAATAAAAGTCAAACAAGGGAGGTACAATGAGGTATGTACAATTCCAGCAAAGATTCCATTCGGGTTAATGGACCGGAGATTGGAATTTATAAGAAATACTGGAAAAATGTTTTGGTTTTGGTTTGACTGGTCTCAATATTATGCAGTCCTCTTCTTGACATTTAGAAACAAACACAGCTTAAGATTAACTTTTTTTTTTTTTCTTGTGTATTAATAATATTTGATCAAATAAACATTTCACAACATGAAACTCATAATAAGCTTTTGCGAAAATTGCTTTCTTGGCTTTTCTTAATTTCTACAAGCAAATCATTTAGAAAAAATGTCTCCACTTTAATAAAATTATTCCTTGCTCCTGTGTGGTCAAATGATTCTTTTCACTTCCTAATTTTTTAATTTTCCTGTGGCATCTGAGGATTTTTATTCTTGGTGTGTTTAGTTTCTAATAATGTCCGCATTCCACAGATTAGTTTGTAGCTTTCAGCACAATCTTAAAAGGAAGCTCACGTCAGCTGTGTGTGGATTTCAGACAGACACGTTTCGCTTGATTCCCTTTGGTGTTTCCCCGTTTGAGGGGTCTGAAGGGGGCCGTGAGAGGTTCTAGGTTCCAAAGGGTGCTGGCTCCCCTTTGGTCCCGGAACACTTTAGCGTGAGATGATTGGACAAGAAAAAAACAAATAAACCAAAAATAATCACTCCTCTCCAAATGCTGACTTGATCTGGTGCATTTCCAGTGATGATAACTTTATTTGGGGGTGCACGGTGGCAGAGCGGCTAGAGCTTCTGCCTCCCAAAGGAGATCGTGGGTTCAAATCCCCGACCACCCCAACATCACACGCTCTCTCTGGGTGGAGTCTGCATGTCCTCCCCGTATTACCGTGGGTTCTCTCCGGTTCTCCGGCTTCCTCCCACCGTCCAAAGACATGACTGTGTAGGTTAATTGACAACTCTAAATTGCCCATAGTGAATGAATGTGAGAGTGAATGGTTGTCTGTCCTTGTCTCTGTCTCTGTGTCAGCCCTGCGACGAGTTGGCCACTGTCCAGGGTGTACCCCGTCTAAGGCCCAAAGTCACTGGGATAGGCTCCAGTCACCCGTGACCCCGGGAACGGGAATAAGCGGTAGAAAATGAATGAATGAATGATAACTTTATTTGTGGAGCTGACAGACACAGCTCAGCAAAACTAGCGCATATTGGCGTCAGCTGTGTCCTGTTTATCGATGTGTGACATTCTTGTCAGAACAGAAAATATTTCATTTCCAGTGCATAATGCATCTAATAAACAGTAAAGAGACGAAAGCACGATGTAGGACAAGTTATGTCTTGTTTACTCTAACTTTAGCCACATCTCACAGCGACACAAACTTGGATTTGCTAAACATCTTTCTGTGAATCGCTGAGATGGACCTTATGAAAAAAAAGTATGATTCAAGTACAATTTAGATATAACTATAGTATATAAACTATATATGTAGAGATATTAACAGAAGCGGCCCAAGACACTCCAAAATGAACCTGTTGAAACGTGGCTGTAGTGTAGGTTGTAAGAGGAGGGTAAAATCACTGCAACAGATAAAGGTTCTGCAGGTCAAGAGAGACGTCACTTCCTGGTGGGACATATGCACGGCATCTCCTTTAGCCCCTGATAACCTTTTGAAGAACTACCAGAGCTAAACTAAATCACGATTATTTTCTGTTCAAGAGCCGTGACAGACAATGGGAAATTTACTAAGATCACCAATACATCTTCTGTTTGTCTTAGCAGGCAAGCTGTGTGATTGGTAACATAGCTTTGTGATTGGTAACATTTCTCATCAAATCTTCATGGAATAAACTTCACAGCTCAGGCGTTTGCATTTGATTGATATGGAGTGTTGATTTAAATAATAGCTGTAGATTTTGACCATTTATTGATTGCTGTTTTAACTGCGGTTACGATAAGACTGCATTGAATGGGGACAAAATATGTAGAATGTCCAGAGGTGGAAGCTCAGTTTGTAAAGATGTTCGCCCTCTAACATGGGTTCAATCTCTCCTGTACATCTGCCACTGCGTCCTTAGGCAACACACTCTTGAGTTTATGAACAGATTGATGGTGGTTGGTTTGTGAGCGTTGAATTAAAACTACGGGTCATTTTAGTGAGTCACTGACATTATTACAACTGAGAGATCCATTGAGAGCGCCGTGCTGGTCAGTGCTGATCCACCTGCAGGGAAACATTTTGACAGATCACACCCACACTGTCACGTTGTGAGCTGGGTCCTTCCGTTGCATGATATTGATCTGAGTCATTCTGTTGTGTACATACAGCCTATTGAAGTCGGAGAGTGAGAGCCACCGCGAGTGTCGAGTGGGAGCAGGAGAGTATCAAGAGTGTGCTGATAGGAATTTACCGTGCACAGTTGGCCAGTGTTATATCTATATGGTATGTTGGGATATAACTTGACATCAACACCAAAACAACAAAAAAAGGGAATTATCTTTTTGGTGAAGCAGGATTTCTAACCATTATCATTAACACAATTTCAAGCCTTAAGCGGATTTTTTGCGACGTGCTGGTCTGTCTGCTCAAATGCATTCTACTTCCCCCAAAAGAAAGCTGCAGCCTGGCCTCTTTTGCAGGATATATGCTGCTGGAGTGATGAAAAATCCAAACATAAGCTAATCTACTCTGCAGGCACAGACGCTAGAGTGGTTTCGATCTTCTCATCTGTCTCTGGGAAAGAAAGCAAAGAGCCTATTTCTCAAAATTTCAGATGATCCTGTTAAAGAATGGAGTTTACCCGAGTGAAGGAACCCAAATGGAGGCCCAGGTAGATCTCTCCTTCAGCAGAGCGATGGTCATATAGCAACCTGACACCGATCTGATACTAATCTGATGCAGAGACTTCAGGCCATTACACTGTGAAGACCACACATTTCTCAGAAGGACTTTGGCAACTTTCAAGAATGTATTCAGTGGTGGGCTCAGTGCAGCGTTGTGGTCTGATGTGCAAAAGAAACACATTTATTAATGGTAAAAAGAAGGGAGATTATTGCAGAGGTAAAATGGCACCACTTGGAAATCATCTCACCTTCTCTCCAAGATATACAAATGTTACCAATCTGGATACACAGAAATTCTTCCATTTTGTATTAACTATTCAAATTGGTTAGAATCATCCTCAAAAGCCAAGTGTAGTTCTGTTGACCTCTCCACTTAAATCTATTAACTAACTAACACAAAAGTAAAAGTACTGTACTTTAGGAACAAGTTGGTGCAATCCCTCATTCGTCCAGGAGAGTGGAAAAGGTCTCAATGCTAGTCATCTGGACTGTTTTGAAGATCAAGAAAAGAACTCAGAGTTCTCATACCATTTCCTCTGATTGAGACTGACTTTTTGATTTGAAACAGATGATAACCTTCTAAACCTTTTTTACTGTGCTTTAGTATTATCTTTAGGTACCTGCACTACCAGTCTATCTATGTTCAACCAGGAAGTGACATTTTGAACAAGAAAACTGTCAAACTGAGGACAAATGGGCTAAATGTTTATTAAAACCTTAGTTATAATTATGTTCACTACGTCTTTATGAAATATGAAGTCTAATTCTAACCTGTCATATGCACTTAAGTTTGTTTTGTTGTTTTAAGTTCAAGTTCAGACTTTGAGAAAGCTAAAATAAAAATGGGCTTCCAATGACCAAATATTCTAGACAATTCTTTATGAAAATCACAATCACTTTATAGTGTCAAAAATCTGTGTGAATTACTTTTACTTTTTAGTCTTAAAGTAAATTTTAAAGGTGTACTTTAATACTTTACTTTTATTAATATGATACTTTTAATCATTTTTTTTTCTTTTGTTTCACTGGATATAACCATTATTTAAAGGCTATATGACAGGTTCTCGTATTTTTTAAATTATTACTTAGTTTGGTGGGAAGGCACATGTGGTAAATATTCAGTATAGTTTTACATCCACGACAGTTTAAATGGTCATTCAACAAAATAAAGGTTATCAGATCAGATATTATTTGTTAAATCATAATTATTGTGTAATTTATATGGACCCTTTCTTTAAAATAGTTGCTAGGTAACAGTTGTAGAATTACCTTCACCCCCTGGGTGCACGGTGGCAGAGCGGTTAGAGCTTCTGCCTCTCAATAAGGAGATCGTGGGTTCGAATCCCGCACCACCCCAACATCGTGGTTTCGAATTCTGAACCACCCTAACATCACACGATCTCTCTGGGTGGAGTCTGCATGTCCTCCCCGTGTTACCGTGGGTTCTCTCCGGGTTCTCCGGCTTCCTCCCACCGTCCAAAGACATGACTGTACAGGTTAATTGAGAACTCTAAATTGTCCCTAGTGAGTGAATGTGAGAGTGAATGGTTGTCTGTCAATGTCCTTGTCTTCTGTGTCAGCCCTGCGACGAGTTGGCCACTGTCCAGGGTGTACCCCGCCTAAGGCCCAAAGTCACTGGGATAGGCTCCAGTCACCCGCGACCCCTAACGGGAATAAGCGGTAGAAAAAAAAAAAAAGAATGAATAAAAACTGTCAAACTGGGGACAAATGGGCAAAATGTTTGGTCAAATCTTAAATATAATCACTACATTTTAGTGAAATGTAAAAAAAAATGGTAAAAATACTGTCGAAGCTATCAGATGAAGCTTTTCTCACAGTTACTTTTGTTACTCTTGGGTCCTATTGATGGACTTAATAAAAGAAGACAAACATTTGTACAATTTGTGATTCATCATGCACTCCAACCTGAAAATTCCTGTTGCAATTTTGTAAAACTCTTTCATGTAACCGATGGCAACATCACTTCAAGCCCACAGGGAGTTGTGAATCTGTGCTCTTCCCCGCGGCAGATTTATGTGTGATTATTGAACATCAGGGCTAAACGGTTGGACTAGGAAAACGCTTTTGCTCGTTGTTCCCAGGAGGCCTACCCTGCAATCTGACCTTTATCACACATGTTTTTAGTCCTTTTACGTGCTTCTTAGGATTAAACTATGGTGAAAATATCGCGCACTGTTTTTAGCCTCTGAGCTGCTGAAATTCAATAGATGAATCACAATTGGCACACAAGGAAGGTACTTTGTTGCCATGAGCTGTTTGTTCAAACGAGAGGCGCTGTTGGAGGATAATTCCATTAGGCTTTTGCTGCTTGACACATAGAGGCATATTCTTCGGAGCAGGTGACCTTAGCATTTCATTCCTCTGCCCTTTGGCACAGGCAGTGGTAAAATGTTTTTAAATCAAATTGATGCTCAAAGTAATTGCATGGGTGAATTCCCAAAAGGTCTGCACTCAACAACAATTTCCTTTTGATGTTAAATACACCAAGCAATTGTATCTTTAGGAAATGTTAACACAATTACACCAAGAGTTTCCTACATGCAAAGTGAAGTGTCCTGCCCAAGGGTATCAGCATCAGTAGGAGCTGGGCACTGAACCACCTACTCACCATCATTCTATCCAGTGAGTTGGGTGCAATTTATGTATTCATTTTTTAAAAACAAAAATGTAAGTGTTTTATCTTTCAGGGAGTATATTATATTTAAAGGTGTGTGTGACTTTTCTGATCTGCTTACTTGTCTCCATGGAGATGTAACTACTTTGGTGTCATAGTTCCACAGTATAGTATAAACTTATCTAGCTTGCATTTACTCAATCAGTAGTGTTAAAAAACACACACACACACGCACACACACACACACACACACACACACACACACACACACACACACACACACACACACACACACACACACACACACACACACACACACACACAAACACACAAAAAACCAACATGTAGCATATTCTTGCATCTCTGTGGATATAGACATAAATATTCTTTAGCGAAAAATAATAATTGAAATTTAAAGGTCACATATTATGCTAAATTTACTTTTTCTTTTTATCTTTCAACCATGTTCTAACATTGTTCCATCATCAAAAACATACCTAGAGTTGCATTTAGCTTCATTCACGCTAGTTTGATGAATACTGATTAGAAAATCCTCTCTCCTCCGATTGTCAAAAACAGTCCATTCTGACTTCCGTCGATGTGTGTCGCTTTTTTGATGTGTGTTGTTTTCTTAATGTGTGATGTGGCTCAGTGAAACTTCTGTGCTGTTTTAAGTCCATAAATTATTGCCAGATTCTTTCTAAGCATTTCTGCCAGTGGTGTGCAGTCACGACAAGCAAGGCAAGCAGTGATTGACCAATTAAAGCTAAAATCACCGTGTGTCAAAACTATGGTTAAATAGTTCCGAAAGCTATCCAAATAAGCCAGTTTTCCCTTTATTTTCATTGTCCGCTGAAGATTGACTGGAAGGCACAGTGAGTTTTAGTGATCTCTACAGGCCACTGAGCAGTATTACAGACAAGGGACGCATGCTTCCCACCTGCCCTGACCCTGTAACCCCAGACTCACACCACATGCAGTCCTTTCCATAACTGTAAGCATGCCAAAGAGAGCTACAGAACACACAAGGCAGGCACAATTGCTTGGGGCCCCTGAAGTCAGAAGGGCCCCCAACTGCAGCCCTGTAGAACTGCTGATAATAGCGCCTCTGCAACATTGAGAATGAGCATAGAGAAATTATTCCCATTTACTTGCATAGTGTTTGATCTAAATGAGAATTATTTAAGCCTCCTCGCACACCATCCTCACTCATCCTCAGTTAATGTACACGAACATTAAACATTTAAGTCATCAATTTTCTCGTCTGCCCTATGTAAACTAATACAACAGAAAAAGATGGCGCCGCCCGCAGCAACTTCCGGAATAAGGTCAAAAGTTACATTAGGTTTACTCCTGCCTGTTAGTGCAGCCAACCGCACAACAGGAGATCACAATTTCACTTGTAAAATCAATACAATCAGCTGATTAATGGGCAGATTTTCAACAGAGTTTCCATTATTTTAGATGCATAGACAGCTCTTCCGCCGTCCGTGACGGCAACGTGGGCATTCCGTGACGACACATGAAAAGGGTCAATATCTGCATAAATGTGCGTTTTGTGTCGTAAGAGCATTACACACTTGTAGTTGAGCTACCCTAAGGCCACCCCAGTGAAAAAAGTCTACACACGCCCCTGCACGGATCAGATCTGTAACTTGGACAAGGGGCTTCAACTTATTGTCTCCATGGAGATAAGTTGAATTCCATACTGTGGAACATTGCAAAGCAATAGCATGAACAAAACCAGGTGGCAGATGCTCCACCAGAAAAGTTACACGTGCATTTTAAGCAGAAAGAGTAACTTGAATGGAGCATATACATTTTGCAAAAGTGCAAGAAATATATATTTTATTACCCACTTGCCCATTTGTCTGCTTCAGTGTTGAATTTTCCGGCATTAGAAAACTAACTACTGACTGTTGTCTTAATGAGCTGTAAACAGTAGCAGCAATATGAAAGTACTACATAACTACATACACTTACTACTCGGAGTAGGACACTTACTTACTCTCGCCCAACAGTTTTATTAAGGAGTGTCCTTTCAATACTAAAAAGAATTTGCAGCAAGACCTTTACCATTTAATATTTTTTAGTTTAATAAGACTATCTTAAGGCATTTATTCCAAACTCTGCGACCCTTGTTGTTTGCACTATTGACATTGTGAGCATAAAGGCAAGGCTAAATTTAATCTGTGTTTTGTTCCTGCGTTCATCCAGTCATTTACCTCCACATGTAAGAAAACCACAGAAAAAAGCTTTTGCTAATTACACTGCTGAATGTTTCTGGGCCTTGAACTGTTTATATTTAGAGCAGGGCTGTGAGAGAGAATCCTTTCATTATGCGCTGACTGGGCACTCACACAGCCCCTGGACTAGAGGCAGGCCGCCCAGATTTGGCTTTACAACTACAGTTTGTTTAGTTGTTTCTTCTCTAATTCTGAATGTTACACAATGCAGAAGCTATTTAAAGACGACATGCCTTTGTCTTCTTGTCTTGTTATACTCTGTGACACCCATTACTTATTAAGAGTTCAAGTATCTTGGAGTAATTCTTGACCTTCTCCTCTCATATGTAAGTATGATTTCAAGAAAATCTGAAAAACTATTTAATTTAGTCTGCATAATTTTAGACATATCAGACCAGCTATGACAACAGGGGCAGCAAGGTTGTTGCATGCTACAGTGTTCTCACACAAGGAATATTGTTTCACAAACTGGTCGCTCGCTAATGACACCACTCTCAAACAGATAGAATCATAATGTAAAAGAGTGTTAGTGCCCAAAAACCCAAAAACCAATCCCTTACCATCACTGTCATTTTCTGGAAACATGCAATCTTTTGAATTTTGAGAACTACAGGTACTTCAGATTTTCATGCAATGTGAGCGACACAGTAGCACAGCAGTTAGAGCTCTCACTACTCGGTAAGAAGGTCCTGGGTTTGACTCGGGCGGTGCGGAGCCTTTCTGCGTGGAGTTTGCATGTTCTCCCTGGACCCGCGTAGGGTTTCCCTCCTGATGTCAACTGCTGGTACAGTCACAGTGGTTAGAGGATACTGTGAGGTGCTCTACAGACGCGCTGCTTTTGGACAGTCTGTTCTCTCCATCAGGGGCATCTGGAACAGCATTCCCCTCACTATAAAAGAATGTCCCACATATAACACTTTTAAAATCTACTAATGATCAGGCTCAAATCCAATCAAAATTGAACTCATAAGGGAAGATATCCTAAGGGCCTGAGGAACTTTGTGTCTTGTCTTTTGTGCTGCATGAACCTGCCCATGCTCCAATGTCACAGCTTGTTTAAATGTTACTAATAGGCTATTGTATCAACTGCTGTGCATTTACTGAATAGCCTTTTTAGTATTCATTATTATATCAAATTTACAATGAATGTTTATATAATTATGTTTATGGCCTTGTCCAGGGACTGCAGTTGAATATTAGCGTTGCAGCTTAAACTGGCACATGTTCATCAGAAATGTTCATCAATGTGCACCATCCCTGGTCAAATAAATACAATTATTATTATTTTATACTACAAGACTGTTCAAATCTTCCAATTGAAAACAGTGGCAGTGATTCTCACCTGCCCCTTGCAGACACTTAGAGCAACTGCGACTGTTGTTGGAGTGGTATTCTTGTGGTATAGCTCAAACTTCAGACTTTGTGGTCAGAGGCTTTGAAAACTGCATTCGCAAGAGCACGTATTCAAAGGGTAAATAAACCAGTTGTATGGGAAAAAGCCTGCTTAATTTTAAAACTAAAATAAAATGTTTTTACAAAGAACAATATAAATTTATCACTGCCTTGGGAGATGCCAGACTGACTTTGCTGTGGCTCCATCTACTGGCTGCAGAGGTAAAAACACTTTGCTTATTATGCTAGTCATGTTACTGGGCAGTCACACAGTTGTAATGATCGTGATCAAACGGCAAAAATGCTCAGAGTGAGTCTGACAATAATTTATGTAACGTCACATATTGAGGGAATTGTTTTTGACATTCGGGGGGAGAGGATTTTCTAATCAAGGTTCATCAAACTAGCATAAATGAAGCTAAATGTAACTCCAGGTATGTTTTTGATGACAGAACAATGCGAGTACAGGATTATAAAAGCTCAAAAAAAGTTAAATTTGCCTAATATTTGTCCTTTAAACATCATCGTAATAAAGTGCCACTCTTCTGGCCCATGCTGGATGTAAAGTTTATTGTTGGGTGCAGAGTGGATTCTTTTTCATTTGTTCAAAATAGTGCACAAAGCTTTTCATCCTATGTATATCACCATTTAAGGCAAAATAAAGTAAGTGCAGAGTGCAGGGGAAAACATACATTTTTGGAGGTATGGCGTCTAGATTGAGGGACAATAAAGATCACTCAAACATGCAGTAATTACTCTAAATACAACTTTGAGTTCTTTTAGCTCTTTAAAGTCAATGTTGCATGTTTCCCTTAAATGTAGAGCTAGTGCAGTGACTCACAAACACTCAAGAGACCTTTATTATTTATTATTGACCTTTATTTAACCAGTATAGTGTTTTTGCTCTGGCTTTGAGTGATTACCTCAGTGTCAGTGTCCTGTCTCATGCCTATTTTAGTTGCAACACATAAACATGAAAACATGATTTAATTGTATGAGAAATGACTTTTAAATTGGATGTATGGTATTTCTTGGAACAGCGGTTTACAGCACCTCCGAGAATGTATGTTTATATAAAATACAACACTTGGCCACTGGCAGGGATTCAGCTGGATGCTCGGTTGCCAATAGTAACCAGCGCTGGTAGGTTTCAGTAACATGAATATTTCAGTAGGAATTGGTTACGGTTCGAGCCAAAGAAATTCAGACTCACTGGTCATTAGGTCCACGGAAAGGTTTATCATCCTATTTCTTTTATTCAAAACAAAGCTATCTTAAAATACTTTTCACATTTCTCTTTCTTGCAGTAATCTTGGAATGAGTAAAAACTGCATGAGAAACAACACATACTTGTACACGTACTATGCTCATTATCTGATGCAATTAGTACCCTGTGTCAAATGGATGAGTAATGTAAACTTGTCAACCCTTATTCGTTCTATAATAAACTTAACTCGTTGAACTGCACCAGATACCGACAAGAGGATCGGATTACCATGTGAGAATCAGATTTCTCTGCCTGTATGTGGTTCTGCTTTTGCACAAATAAGCCTGCAAAAACCGCCCCCCATTATCACCCTACAGCAACAACACAGCAAACCTGTTCTAGTAATTTGCAAACGTTTTCACAGTTTTTGTTTTTTTTTACACATGTTGCACTACCAATATGGAAATAAACTTGACAACAGTGTAAAATGGTTTCCAAAGTCAAAAGTTAGTTTAAGATTTAAGAACAGATTTTCTTGTTTAATCTATTTCGGAATACTTGTCCAAAGCATTAGATCCTCATTTTGTTGAAATCTACATGTGGTCAGTGTTGTTCCCCCTCACTTTGCACTGTGTTGCACCAGGCCCCTGCCACTTAAGCTTCAGTGAGATTGATACCGTGCGCTGCCTCAGGGCTCATTTTGGCCTGTGCGTACTAACTTGATGGCGTGTTAGTGAGTGCCGGGCATTTTGTTTATTGAATTTTCCAAACTGGCGCCGGTCCACAAACAGCAGCCCCTATTGAGCAGGCATCACCAGAACCACCAGACCACATGTGTTTTGGCAGATGCACAAAATTCCCACCTCATTTATCCAAATTCTCCGGCTTTTGAGAGTTGACAGTCTCGCTAATCAGTGTCCACCGCGTAATCTCCAGTCTCAAGACACCAATCGCATCATGGAGATTTTCCCTCTTTGCGCTCCCAATGTTTATGTAAAATCTGTTAATATCACCTAGCAGGATGGAAACACAAATATTGGAGCGGTTGGCGCCTGACAGTGAATACAAAAACATGTGTTTACACGTGTGAAGGCCATCTGCACTCCTGTTTGGAGGTGGCAAATCAACAACCGATTCAGTATGGTGTCTTTTCATGTCTCCCAAGGCCTGCAGTACAGCCGACAGTGTGGTTCATGTCCCTCCAAACTCCGGTATGCTTGTAGAAATATTCATGTCGTAACTGTTGGTCAACAAACTGAACAGAATCTGTCAAGCTCAAGTACATAATATGGAAATGTCCCAAAGTAATGCATAACCTATTGTTGTAACTGCTACAAGTAATATAACCAATAATTTTATTTTGCTCTTTCTAGCATCGATCAGTTTGGCACAAATGAAAATACTTTGACTTAAACAAAGTTGCTGAAGTGGAATAAACACTGTATATATATATAGAGAAAGCTAAAATATTCTCCATGCTGATAAATAGGTTTTATGCCATATTGTGGAATATTATAGTTAAAGAACAACATTTCCAGCAGGGAGGTTTCAGGTTTGTGGAGATGCAAGCCTGCTCACAGTATGAATGGTGTCTTTTATGCATTTTAGTCCAATAATAAAAAAAATAATTTAAAAATGATTTTTTTTTTTTTTTGTGGAGGGGGGGCTAAAAAGTTTCACACTGTGCCATTAAGAGTAAGTCTCTCTTTCAACAATTTGCGTCTTGACAATCCATCCTTTGTTCTATATTGTTATGTGTATTAATATTTTCCTTTTTATCCCCATGATCATGGGTGATATTCACCATTTCAAAAGTCCAAAATGTCCTATCATTCCTACAAGTGGCCCTGCAGAGACGTGTGGAAAGACTAACAGGGATAGAGTGGGATGGAGTCAGAGTGAGACGAGGCAAAGTGTCCTGTGCATCAGTGGAAAAACCTGCAGAACGCCACCGGCTGCTTTTCCATTCCCAGCTGTTTTCACTTTAAGCTTCCCCATGAAAAAATCAAATGAATCTTCCATACTGGGAGACAATATTCATTCCAGACATGCCTTTTAAACTTTTGGGATTTCAAGGTCCTACTGTGCACAGCCGTCTTTCACAAACCTGCACCTATAATAGAACTTCACGTGTACAGTAGAACAAAAAATGATTACTATTATTTTTTTTTGCCACTCAGTGTAGTGCTTTAATGACAATGTGATGGCAAAGGGAGGACCCACTAGATTTATAGGAAAAATAGGATACATTATTGTCAAAAGTATATTTTTCAGAATTTCTATCAAGTTTACTTTAAATATTTTCTCATGAAAAAGTGTATTTGAACTAGAAATTGACAACCTGATATTTTCCTTATCTTTGTAATTCATTGATTCCTTTCTGCCTCTTATTTTTTGAGAATTAAAATACCGGTAATTGTATAAAATTGGGACATTTTGGACACGAGTAGCAATCAACAGTCCATAGAAGATTAAAGCATGCTTTTTGGGTTTGAAGTTTTCACATAATTTTTGACACACAGCCAAGCTAGTGCTTTTCTAACCCAGACACTGCTTTTATTTTCCGTACCACTTCCACTTGTTTACATTCTCAGTTAAACTCTTTATGCATCATCTTCACACCTCTGATATAAAATGCATTGGGTGCAAGGGACTAAAAACTGTTAACTGCAAGTTAAAGTAAACTCAGAAAGTATGCTCCTTTGATCAACATTTCTATATTCTTTGAGGGGAGGACTGCAGCTCAGGTCAGTTAGTGCACCCCGTATATAAAGCGCTCTGTAGTTTGTTTTGAAGAAATAATAAAGTGAAGGGAGATGGCATGTGCACTTGAGACTCAACTGCTTTCTTCATTTTTCTTCCCTGAGCCAAATCCCTCCTCAATCTCAGCTCAATATAAAACAGAAGGAGCGTTTCTCTGTTTCCTGTCCTTTATTTTGATTAATCCATCATAGCTGTGTGCTTCTAGTGATTGGAAGAGATAGCCCCCTAGAGGCAGAACTACATTTCAGCGCTTTGTATCTTTCCAAAGGCTCTGTGCTTTATGATTCGATTTGTTGCTAGCACTTCTAATATTTAAACTGTGTGTTTTATTTAAACTGAGGTGCAAAATAAGACATTATCTGTAAGAATGTCAATTTAGCAAAATACAAACTCAAATTACCTTTTAGCCCAGTCATTGTACATTTTAAGTACTATAATTGGTAAATTTACCAGAGCTCAGGGAGAATCGAATTTTACGCTTTATTGTATAGAAGGTCTTGGCAGAGATCTTTGCTTTTGCGACTTTTATTGTGGATCGTAGCTTCTTATTTTGCATATTTGTACATTTAACCCCCTTAATTCATAGCCCATTTAAAAAACTGTGTTGTGATCCAATAAGGAAAACCCACACTATTACATTAATTAACAACAGGGTAAAAATGAACCTAGGGCTGGGCAATATGGTGATAAAAATTGAATTGTGATGATCTGCTATTGTGGTAAAATCAACATCCCTTGATTCAGTCATTTGCCTATAAATTTAACCCTAACCAAGAGCAGAAATATCGCTTTACACCCTTGTCTGGGAGATTACACAACTTCTGTCTCTCTCTGACCTATTTTTTTAATAGTCTTAATTAAACCCTTAAACTTAGGGCTTATTTTCCTAAAACACCTGACTAAAATGAGACTCAATTGAAATTGATGCTGTTCCTGAACCCTTTGGAGCACAAACAAATGGACTGAAGGGGCTGATGGACATTAGATTAAGCATTTGTTGGTTTTGACAATTCCTCTCTCAAAGCTGAAGCTAATTTCACTCAAAATTAGTTTTAGGGACTTGTAATAAAGTCAAATAAATAAATAAAATAAACTAACGTCCAGGGAGTATCCACATAAAAGTCCTAAACATTGTTATTATTATTATTTTAGACCATTTTTCTCATGGGTTTGAAGTACAACTTGACCTCAATTCACCCCAGAATGGTTGATTTACAGCTTTTTTGTGTATAACATGCCCAGCAGGTAGTTTCTGTACAAAAAGGAATAAATACAGAAAAAGTATCTTATAAGGTCAAAGAGTATTGACTCCTTATTCTTCTATAATTTTGCAGATCTCCAAAACACCAACTGCAATATTATCCATTTTTCAACTTACTGTATCTCCCACCGCTAAACGTACTGTGATAAAATTTAAATTGTGATGTCACTTTTTTGGCCCACCCAGCCCTACGTGAACCCCTGTATGTCACACTGCTTTAAATCTGTGGAAACCTATGAAGCAGCAAAGCCAAAAGGGACACTGTGTTCGCCTGTCAGTGACTGCTGCCCACCTCGATCGATCACGGCTCTGCCAATGGGTCCCAGGAGGCCCCCCGCCTCACCGTCTGCCTGCGCCCTCTCCCTCCACCTCCACCACCTCTCTAGCCCCTGCCGCACCCGCCCTGACTGACAGCCATCGCGTTCTGCCTGACTGGAGCCCCAATCTCCTCGTCCTCAAGGACTTGGGAGAGGACATAGTGTCATCTGCTCATCTGGCACGCGTTCCCACGACTACCACTTCATCGACATGCATATGCTCTCTCTCCCCGTGATGCGCGCCAAACCGACCGAGCACACTCACCTGCAACAGCATCAGCGTGACCTTTCCATAATGTCTTCTAGTGCCGCACCACCGACCATTCTCTCCAAACAAGCCCGGGGTCAGCCTGTGCCTGCCGACTCTCGTTCTTTCATTTGTGACGCCGCGTTTCAAACCGTCGAAACAGAGGATGTTAAGAATCACTTGAGACAGAAACCTTGAACAAAGGAAATAAACAAGGCGCTGTCTATTTCCAAACTGGATTGTATTCTGAGCTCTGGAGATGTGAAATCTTTATCGGGAACTGTACGCCGCAGCCACACTTTCTCTGTGAAAACTCCAACTGTTTTTGAGAAGGATTTTGGACAGTTTGGAATGCAGTTCACAAAGAAATAACTATAGCTTTCTTTTGTAATCAATGCACATTTCGTAGTAGTAGATTGTTAGATTTCAGACAAAGTAATAATCACCAAATGCAACAAATATGCTCTTCTAAAGCCTTACTACTTGGTGTTGTTGTGAGTTGTTTTTGCACTTTGACGCCCCCTCAGAATTTGTAAAGCTGCAGAGACAACAGGGAGTCAGCGCACAACTCCAAGATTACACTGTTGCTTATAGGCGCAGTAGGAAACTTGATATGTTGACAGGAAACTCTTTGAATTCCAGGGACATCAGATCTTTCTAAATCATAAAAATGTGATTTCAGGCGATTCACAGACTTTAAAGGTTGGCCGTAGTCATCAACTAAGACAACTTTTCTGCAAACTATGGGCTATTAAAAATAAGAAAGTGGTTGAAAAGATGTTTGAAGATTTTTTTTTTAAAGATAAAAGGCCGTGCATGGGGTAAAGTGCATGCTCAGAGTTGAAAATGATACCCACTAATCAAAAAGACTTCCATGCCATCTTCAGATGTCCTGCTGTCTGCCCTCTAATGTTCTTTTACACAAACTAGAAACCATTAACTTGAAGAAGATTTTGCTTTTGTCTGCTGTGTAATCTGTAAACACCCGTACATGGATCATTATTTTATATTTTGGACATAAATAAATTGCAAGTTTGAAACACTGATCTAAATCAACAAAAATCTATACAACAAAGAAACAAGTTATGGTTTGTCACCATAAACGTCATCACAACAAAGTGCTGCACTGCTGGACCATGCTGACAGCCCAGCTATGGAGCAGCACAGTTCAACTAAAGAGCAGTGGTTTTTTTCACTTAATTTGTGCCAAATTGCTACCCGATGCTGCTGAATGTGTATCACTGATTTAGAGAACAATCTACAGCACGTGTTGGGGGTGGGTGAAAACAGCGTCTTGAATACAGGAGAATGAAGATTACTCAAACATGCATGTGTCCATCAAAATACTACTTTGAGAAATTATAATTACTGTTAATAGCTCCTTAAAGTCAAATTTGAATGCTATATCTTTTCAAACATATCAAATGTAAAGGTTTGCCCCAAGTCTATACCTTTGGTAACCCCATCCCTTGTTATGACGTGGACAGGAAAGGTTGTTTCAGAAAACTAAAAGACTAAAAGCATCCCAAAATATTGTAGCCTGTACAGCTTTTATGGTCACAGATTTCAATGAATAAATACATAAATCTGTGTCAACCAGCATTCAATATCATTAAAATGATTTCACTTGAACAGTGTGTAGTAATCAAACAGGCAAAGAAGATAGATAAGTTAAATTTGGCAATTACCTTTGGGTTCCCTCTGACCAAATGGAGTGAGTGTAGGGGCTCAGTGCAAAAACATTGATATTATTTTTTTATTTCATTCTGCTGCTGTTAGAAGGCAGACTTGCTGTGAGTTCACGAAGTTTTCTTTCAGAAATGTGAATTAAAGGTGCACTATGTAGCTTTTCTGGTAGAGAGTCCGGTGTCTGTCTCCTTGGAGATGCTTTACTGGAAATGTTTCACAATATGGTTTTAAACTGATCTATCTTTTATTTATTCACTTACAGGCTGTTTGGTGCGTTCTTACTGTGAGCGGGTTCACTTTGAAGTAACTTGGCCTAGATGCACCACCTGTTTGTTTCCATGGAGATTAAATAAGTTTAATGCCATACTGTTGAACTTTCCAGACAAAGCAATAACATCTCCATGGAGACAGGCAGATGGCAGACCCTCTTAGTGCACATTATACCACTGTATACTGTGTAATGCCTCAGTGCATGCAGCGGTGGTGGAATAAGTACTCATATTGGTTGCTTAAGTAAAAGTATTGAAATACCAGTTGAGAAATTACCTTTTAGAGTGAAACAGTAAAGTCATTTCATGCAGATTTTGGGAACTTCAAAAGAGTCAAATGTAGTGATCCTGATAAAGAATTGTGCAGATTTTTGGTCAAAGGAAACAAATAAATTCATACCTTAATTTATATAGTCATTTTATCAACATGTTTTTTGTCTTTGCCTGTTTCAAAATCATAAACTTTAGGCAGGATGCCACATTGGCTATTTCAGCAGGTTTCAAACATTACAGAAACGCACTTTACAAACAGAAATGTAGTGGAGTAGAAAGTGTAGATAGTTGCTCTGAAAAGTAGTGAAGTAAAAGAGGAGGTAAAGTATGGATATCTAAACATTTGACGCAATACGGTACTTTTACTTTTGTACTTGATTACTTTCCAACATTGCATGCAGTTTTGTCTCAAGGATTGAAGGTGAGGTTTGCCCTTAGCTGTCAAACTATGAATCTCCCAGTTATTTTTAACCCAAATCTTTTCCACTTCAGTTTAATGTGACATTTGTTTTAATAGTTTCCACTTTTGTGCTGCATTAGAATTCTTTGCGAGCACAGAACCCGCCTCTTTCCGCCGGGCGACATAAATTAGAGTCTTCTGCAAGCATTGGCCTTTTATCTGCCTGTTCAGTGTCACATGGGAAGCTAATTAACTTTCACGGTTCTTCTGCCCACTGACAGTTCTGGAAAATACTATTTAAACATGGAACACAATTATGACAAACAAGTGCACTTAAAGTTCTCTGTTACATCATTTCCAACATACGTGCCGGATAAGAAGAAACAAACAGAACATTTTATCCCGTTCAATGAGGCAAATTGCTGTGTTGTAAAAATAACTGTGTGTCTAAAAGTACCTCGCTGAAACTATTAATTTCTATTTCTGGCATGCCAATTACGATGCACAGCAGCAGCTTTGGATATTGAACCAGTTCGAGTCAAACAGTTGTAATACATTATTATCTATTTCAACCTGGTGCGGCGGGGAGGTTCTCGCTGCTGGAGTTTCATCAAAAGTGATAGCCTGCTGAAAATGTAATTCGCTGTTTTAGTATAAATCAATAAGGCTTCACTTTCTGTTCCCCCATTCCACCTTTATGTTAATCTAAAAGAAATGCTCAAATAAAAGTTTAATTTCACCACACTGCCTCTCAGACTGGTTAATCGCACCAATTTTCGCCGTAACTGCTCAATTGGCACTTGGATTTCGAGACTGTTTTAATCAGGCTTCTCCTCATGATGGGGTTGACTTTTTGGAAATAATGGAAGCTTATAAGCTACAGTGCCACTTCATCGCAGATCTTCTATTAGGAGTTATTTCCCATTTAATTATTATTACTGAGAATAAGGATAAGCCATTTCCAAAAGTTCACGGAGAGATCTCGATACACACATTACTAAGTTAGAATATTGCAGAAATAGTGTCACATGGTACTGTAGACATTTGTTGTCCCCCTGATGAAGGCCAGCAGGATGAAATGGGGCTCAGTGAGGTCCGGACGTGCCATAATTAATAAAGGCATTTTAAATTGTGCCTTGTTTTTGTATTTTTTTAATACATTGACTTTCCCTCAACCAAAGAGCACATCTTTTCACCTCTTTCCATCACTGCTTCCTTATTGGTATCGACCAATAATCACCCATTGGTGCCAATATTTTTTCTGCACTGCCCCAGCCTCTGTGTGCCCAAATGTGTCATTCTCAGTTTGTCCTCAGCGCTTTACATTGTCTTTTGGCTCAATCTAATGAGTGAAAATGTAAATGGAAGAGAAATTAGGCTAAAATTATGTCCATGTTCACAAAATTATGCAATAAATGATGTTATATCCCAGATATATTATTGTGAAAAGTTAATTTGTGATCTTTACTTCAGGGTTTAAAATATATTTGTTGACCTTATGGATTTTAAAATCTAAATATTGGTATTGACAAATATTGGTAATCGCCACAGTAGCAAGCCAATCGGCACTGGTCCGATATCTTTTTTTTTTATATATAATTCTCTATACTTTTCAAACAATTCTGATGTTAAACTATAAGAATATATCCAGTTTGAAGGCACTACAATCATTTATGAAATAAAATCAAAATAAAACTGAATATTCCTCCTCGTCTGGGCACTGTACGGTACCAATACTGGGATCTATTTCCTTTTCTTATTTTTTGCACCTCTGTGGTATTCATTTTGACACTCCTAAATGTGAACGTACATGTTGGTCCACAAACGAGGTCCAGCGTTTCAAACTATCCCTAAATCTTTCCACGCTCGAGCAGCAAATAAAAAATGCTCCTAAAACCTAAACAATAAAACGTAAGTGTGGATTACATGAAGGCTAATTTTGTGGTTGCAGCACAATGTTTGTGACGAGGAGAATGTACGCTGACAGACTCCCGTCCTTGGCTCTTTCATTAATCACGCGTCTCATTGGCCGAGCTCCGATTTGCCACTGAGACAGATGAAGATGAACTCAGCAATATATTTCTCATCATAACACAAGCCGCACATAAATATTAATAGCATATTTTCAGCTGGTGGGCATGAATCATTTTTCAGACGTGGAATTTTAAGAGCTATCCATGCGTGTCCGAGAGCAGTACATAAGCAAGTGGTGGTGATAAACAACGCTGCTTAAAGGCAATAGAGAGGAGGAGGCTCCAACTGCACAGAAGGTCTTCATTCAGCTTATGTCGCCGCACTTGTATGTCACTGCTCTTCATAAGCACTCGTAACTAAACATTACATGCACAAGCTATTAGCTGTCAATGATACGGCAGCATGAATAGTGTGAAGTGCGGCCGTATTAATGCTGTATATGTGCAGCTATTTTATTTGGTGGAACATGGTTTGTCACGAAGGCTGATAACTGCTTTTTACTGTGTTTTTTTTTTTTTTTTTATTGTCCCTGGAGTGAAACATAAAAATTAAAAATGCAAAACACCCTGTTGAGCCTTTCACTGAATCATTTGGATCATTTCAGCCAAACTTTGGAACTAAAGCTATTGTTTTAGCCCTGTTGAAGCTTCTTTACTTCTGTGTTCATCAGAACACACTGGAGACTTTTACGGCAAGATCAACTGAATGAAAAATATAAAAAATAAAACTAATAGTTCTCTCATTTTTGTGTAAGTATATTGTAAAGTAGGTCAATTGAAAAGAAAAAAATAACTGTTAAAACCTCCATATAAGGTCCATCATAAGGTGGAACAAAGCATTTTGAGCTTTGAAGAGGTAGACCACCTAATAATACAGGATTACTCAAATATTTGTGAATGAAACAAAACATACATCTGGGTATGATTTTGATGAGGTAACAACATTCAAATATTTCTAAAATCTCACAGGATTAAAGGATCTTTAGTGAAGGATCTTTATTTTTGTTGACTATATTTTCATCATAATTTTTTTGGGACAAAAAATGAAACAAAGAAGTAATCATACTGAAAAAAAAATGAATGAAAGGAACAGGACCAGATCTAAGTTTCACTTTTAAATCATAGTTGATATATAAGAATATACTTTCTGGTTGATTAAAACTCTCATAGATTTTGTCGACTTAATTGAAATTAAAACTAAAAAGAATTATATGACTAAATCTTTTAGTTCAAAGATTGAGAATAAAACTAAATTAAAATTTCAAAATGAACACTGGTGTAAACCAGAAAAGAAAAAAAAAATACATTTCTTACACAGTAGAAGGCACATGGCACAGTGTGTGGTGTAAATTGTTGAACTAAGAGTCTATATTTTGATGTTTGTAGTTTTGATTGCAGTAAATAACATGGTATTTTATTTTAGCTGCATTTGTTTTTCAAAGATTTTTTTTTTTTTTTACTTTTTGAACTATATAGTGTGTTGGAAGTGTATAGTCAAGCTACTGAAATAGTCAATCCACGCTTCCAAGCATTAACACAGGCATACTTTTATCTTTTCTTCAGTCAGACAATTTTGCTGTGCTGGAAATTCACAAGTAAAGGAAAAGAAGTCGATCTAATAAAACATATCAGTCAAAATCACAAAATATGTCTTTTTTTTTGTCTTGCAGAACTTTTTCATTCACACCCAAGGGAAATTTCATTATAACTTTCTGTTCTTGCACATTTCCCCAGAGAACAATAGACAATGTTTTGCAAGAAGCACATTATCTTTTATTATTTAATCACACCATATTATACAAAGTTGAAATAGTGAAGAACTGACGTAAATCCTTTTCCTGGACCTGAACCAACAGAATGTCCTCTGTGGGTTGTAGTGGTGGAAGAAGTACTCAGTTTTGTAAAGTAAAAGTATAGATACAAGAGCAAAGATGTACTCAAGTAAAAGTAATAATATGACATGAAAAAATCAACTTGAATCTACCAGTTTAAAAATAGACTAAAAAAGCAAAAGTATTTCACATACTATTAAGCGTCAAAAGTAGTAATCTTAAATAATAAAAATTCCTCCAACACAAAGAAATGAACACGTTTGTCTTGCTGTTTTTGTTTGTATGTTTTTACTTACATGTCAAAGTTTGGATGTTAACTCGAACTATAAACATGGTAAGAATAATCCCTCAGTTTACCATTACCGGCGGTCTAAAATAGTAAAGAAAAGTACTATAACGTATTAGATTTGTTAAAAATGAAGAAAAAAGTTCAGATGTCTGCCCTCAAATGAAGTAAAAAGTATTCACTGTGTGCTAAGGCAAAGCACAGACACTTAACATTGTATTTAAGTACAGTACGTTTACGTTTGTACTTCGTTACTTCCACCATCGTCGGGTCGCCATCGTTTCCCCCAGACTGTAGACATGACAGTGTGACGTCCGTAATTGCAGTCTTTTAACTCATGTTGTTGAACGGATTTGAATGGCTTGGACAGGGGGCTGATGTTTTGAGCAACCTTTTTTCTGAGTCCAACAGCTCTGAGTATTGAGTGCTGGATGTACAGTCACAGCGGGCGTGCTCTCGCTCTCTCCACAGGTGTACGACCAGCAGTACAAAGCCGTGGTGGATGGGGTAGAGACTGACAGCGTGATGGAGATTGACCCGGGCCAGCGCATTGAAATCTTCAGAATGGGCAACGGCAGCGAAGAAGTAGTTGAGGTGCACGACTTCAAACATGTGAGTAAAGGTTAAACAAGGTTGCATAAGCTATTTCTGACTGGTTTAGAAAATGGATCCTAGAATTGTATCAGGGAGGATTATGATGTTCAAGTCTTCAAGAGTTTGTTGACAATAGTTACCCAACTCTGCAATTCTAATTTATAATACATTAACTTAATATTTAACTGTATAGCTCCATTTGCATAATATTTCTCATAATCAGTTTCCAGTTACAGTCAAATGCTTTGATTTGTGTGCTTAGAAACTTTAAAACTTGCACAGTTTGCCGCAGCCCAAACATATTCCTCCCTATCCAAACACATTCCTACAAACCAAATTATTTAACTACTGTGAGTTTCTGAGTGTGTTTCACTACTTCACAAAGGGACAAAGTGGTGTTTGGGCATCATGCCACAACTAACAACAACTAGCCAGCAAACCAATTTTCAAAAAAAGAAAATGGGTAGACTCTCTTTAAAGTTTTTTTCTCTTTTCAAATATTACACACATAATATTTGCATTTAGTATTTTTTAAAATAATTAATTTAAAGCTGAGGTACCTGACTTTTAGTTTTTGTAATTGAGTGAATTTTGTGCTTTCTGTATTGTAAAAGCAGCACTGTGACAAAAAGGAGATTACTCTGGGTTGTCTGCAGCTAATAACAAAGTATTTTATTTCTTGTCAACCAGGGAGTAAGAGCCAAAAGCAGTGCTCTGATTGGTTGCGGTTAGGTGGTCCACTCCTGTTTCAGTTTACTGTTTGATTAAGTTGTCCTTAAGCCGCGCTCTCAATTGAAAATCAATGCAAGTGGATACAAAGGGTTTGTGATAGCTAGGAAGGGGTTAGATTTAAATACATCAAAAACACGAAACTTATCTTACAAGGCTTAATAAGTAGAGTAGAACAGAATAGAACAGTCAAGCTGTTTTTAGTCTACTGTGCCTTGTCTGTAATGTAATGGTTTGGTAATTTAAGGTTTAATTTCCACTCTACGTCTGGTCAACGTATAACTGTGGACGAACAAAAGAAAACCCCATTCAAATAGGACAAATCCTGAAATATAAATGAGTCCTTCCGCTAAGTGTTTGTCTCTAATCTAATACTACCTTCACTTTCACGCATCTTTGAGCAAATTCAAACTCTGTGCCTTTTCCCAATTTCGAAGAAAAACTCCCAAGAAAAGACAAACACCATTAATACCCCAATCTCTCTTTGTTTTCCAGGCCTTTTTGCTTCTGCTGTTCCGTCTCGGGCTGCAAAACGTATTACCTTACCTTTCATTCCTAAATCCTGCTTGACTGTGCACGAGGTTACACACGGCGCACCTCTACAAATAAAGCCCGCGCTCTGCTTGACTAGCTAATGAATGCTCTCCTTTCACGCCATTATTTACTGTCAAATGCTGGGTCGCAAGGCTGCACGTTACAGGATAAAGCTCATCCCAAAAAGATGCATTGACTTGTGATTGTTTTTTCCTACAATGGGCATCTTCGAAAATGGTTGTATGATGTAAACAGAGTATGCCGCCAGAATGCTTCAACCTCTGCAATCAATCTCTCGGTTTTCTTCACTTTTTCACACACACATAAGCCTGTTGCTTGTTCTACTTCACGTTACTGGAGCGTGTCCCCCTCAGAGAAGAAACAAGTGAAAGTGCAGAGTAATTTGTGCCCTCATTCCACGCTAGAATAGGGGAAAAAAGCTTTATAAAACATTGGATAGGTTTGGACTAAATTGCTGCTGTGGTGGTGAGTTGTTTAATGGAAAAACAGGAAAAATTGTTGCGTATTTTTGCGCAGAACAAACTAGCATTAAAACAATCAGCGAGGAGCTTCGGGGCTGGGCAAAGAATGGGAAATGAGGGGATTATGCCACCAGGACTGGAGCAGAGGGTAAATCCACTTAACCATTGTCACAGGCCAAAACTGGACTCGTTTTGAAAAGCAAAGAGGAGGAAAAATATCTGGGCACAAAACCACTTGCAACTTCACTAGATGAAAATTGTATTAGAATAAAAACAATGTGTCTAAGAGAAGCATCAAAGTCTTTTCTGGATATATTACAGTGATTAGGCTATATTTACAGTGATTACATTATCGAATTGTTGTGATTTTAGTTCAAGTTAAATGCCTTTGGGAAGTAGATTACACATTGTTTCTACAAATAAGAAAGAAAATACTACCTCTGCTCTCAACAAACCTCATGAAAATGTTCCTGTGATTGTGAGTGTGGTCTGTGATTTTCATCTTTTAAAACGCAACATGACTTCAGGAAATAAAATGCTGGATAAAAATACAACATACAAAGTTTAACAGCGTGATTATACAAGACAGACTAAAATCATATTGTTAATTTAAAAAATATTACTCACGTAGGTTGCCATGGTGAATTAAGTGGGAGTTTGGCCATCGGGTAGAAAGTTGGACCACTGCTGTTCTATAATAATTTCATCAGCGCGGCGATGGGAAGAATAGTTTGAGCATCCTTTAGTCACAGCATACTGAAAACCTGCATTAAAGTGTATTTTGTATTCAAATACACATGCACGCACCATCAGAACCTGGGTACGGTCCATTCTTTAGTTTTTCCGTCGTACAGCCAAATCCAAATAAGGGAACCGTTTTTCAGATTTTATGTTTAAACAAAATTACACAACAACTAAATTCAAAAATACCGTAAAATGCGGACTATTGAGCGCTCCTGAGTATAAGCCGCACCAGCCATATTTACAAAGAAAAACAACTTTGTACATATATAAACCGCACCTGACTATAAGCCACAGGTGTCCTCTTGGAACATGAGACATTTACATGGCTGGCCGGCCGGTTCGGGCGCGCACATGTTTTGTAGCATGTGCTCCATGGCGAAAGAGTGCGGTGTGCAGCCAGTGCTTTGTTGTTTTCCTCCTCATCCTCTAATAAAGTGGTCAAAATATGTGACATGAGAAAAGACGCCTTAATGAAAGTGCGGCTGCTACACGGAGCGGAGGAGAGAGAGAAAGAGCGCAACAGAGGAGAGAGAGAGCCAGGATGCCTTACCAAAAGAATGAAGAAAGGAGCGTGGGAGAGAGATCATGTGGACCAGCGTCAGTGGAGGAACAGGCCCGTCTGGTACAGGAGACGTCCTGTTGGTGCAGGTAGAACACTAAACACTTGAAGCCCTGTCAGGCGCTTATTCTGCCAATAAAACTCTGCACGGAACTCAGTTTACGTAACTCCGGTTCTACATGTGCACTGGCTCGGTTCCGGTTCGGACACACGTGCGCGGCCCGGTCGAATCATGCAGCAAATGACTCCGAGTCGGTTCGGACAGTACATGCGCGGACTCGGGCGGGTCGGGCTTGAATTTTTGAGTCCGATCTAAACTGCTCCCGGAAAAATACATAAATTCGCTGCATCGCTGTATAAGCCGCAGGGTTGAAATCATGAGATATAGCCCGCATTTTAAGGTAGTCATTTAAGTTTTGATTGTTTCATATTTTGATTTCAGCCCAACATTATCTGTAAATTGTGGCTAGTAAATCCTAAATGTGCTTTGTGGGCACAGATCCACACATGAACACTGAACAACCCACTAAACCCGTTCCCTGGACTTCGAGCCTCTCTAGATATAATCATTGGTCTATTATATGAAACACGCATTTTTCATACTGTTATTAGCCTTTAAAAATGCTCTTGAGTACCTTAAAGGAGAGCTAAATATCATTTTTACCTTATTAAATGTCTTTGTAAGTGTGTCCATGTGGTGGTGGCAAATGTATTTTCAGGGCGTTTGAAGCCCCCCGCCGTCTCCCCCTGCTGTCTCTGCGCGGAAACCCAGCCTTGCAGCTTTCCTGATGCTGACCTGAAGACCACTCTCCTGAGAAACCTTAATTGTACTTCCTTATTTCAATGAAAAGGAAGGGGGCGTTTTCATCTGGCAGTGTATTTTCACAAGAGACCTGCAGGGGCAGCTCTGTCACTAAAGTTACTTAGTTCTGCTTTAAATTTTCCATCTCATGTTTTTAAACAAAAAAAAAAAATATTATGCACTATATGAGCAAGTGTCTCTGCTCTCTGAGTGTATGCTTACTGAGTGTATGCAGCCAGCAGATGGCGCCTCGTGCTTACACAATTTTTTGTTATCACTTTAAGAGATGCTATAGTCAGGCTAGTAGTAGCAGTTATTGTGTTTGGACAGCAGAACAAGTCTGGTGATGATTTAAGGACTTAAAATAGCAGAAGATTCCAGGATAAGTGACATATATGATCTGAAAAATGTCACAAATTGTGTGAGTTCAGCTGGAAGTGTATTTGATCGTTGGATGGGAGAGGATATTCAATATTCGGCTACATGCAACTCCAGGTATGTTTTAAATTATGCAACAATGTTACGGTTAAAGGCACTGTAGCAGAATATGTTTCATTTGTAATAACTGGATGGGGTATTGCTTAAACTTGATGCCAGCAGCCCCCAGTGCCCACTCCATTGGAACTGCAGTGAAAAAATCCTCTGCAGCCCAGAAAGCATTTTCCCATAGAGCACAATCTAACAACAAACTCGTGTTCGGCTGACAGGCAACCTCCAGCTTTCACAAAGGTCAGCTTTTGTGGGGATTTTTACCTATTTTCAGATCATGAAATTTTTTCAGGTTCAAAATCGTCCCATTTTCTTTAAAATAGCTTTTTAATCTTTAGCTGCGGCTCACTCTGTTTCATACAGCTCTGCTTTAGCAGCTTCTTGCATCATTTCCGGGCCGAACAACTCAGAAGATCAAGCTAGGTTAAAAGGCTAAACTGGGGACATGCACTAGCAAGCACGGCCCATTGGCTTAAACAGTCAGCCATTTTGCTCTCTGGAGGCTAATTAGAATAAACTTATGGCGGTTTTGGGGTAAAAGTGTGAAAAGTGTGAGTGTGCATTTCATTTAGAGATGGCACCGCACCTCCACAGGGCACTCATCACCGAACAGCCTTGGGAGAACAAGAGCGGACTGGAGCGGACTAAGGTCACTTCTACCACTGTCCAGCTCTGGAGCCACAGTGGCTCGAGAGGGAGCGTGATCAGAGAACCGGGAGAATCCACAGATAAAGCAAGCTGTCCAAGGCTCATTTGCCACTTCCTCTGGGTCTGTCTACAGCAGAAACACTGTGCCTTTCATTGCCTAGTCACGGTCTGCAAGCACATTTTTGGCTCGCCCTCCCTCAGATGCGCAACGCCACCCACTGCCCAGGTGCTTGGACATTATAGTGCCTGTTACACACCCTGGCGTACGTCCTGGCCCAGTGTCTGCATTATTTGTCCTCTGCCCCACAGTTCCTGCCATTGGCGGAGTGTCAGCTCCACTGGCTTAAGGGAAGCAGAAGTGGGACCACCTCACTCTCTCTCACACCACACACTCGGACCCTCACCGTCGTGTCCAGGCACTGCGAGCCACACCAGCTCCACTGCACCTTTCACACTGCACTTCAACACCCGTTCCACTACACAAGTGAACTGACTGACTGATATTCGCACACATGCACCACAGTACACTACTCACAGCACTGACAACAAAATCCTTGTAACATGTAACAGTATACTTGTTATATGTTATTGTTTCAAAATTAAAAAGAATCTCCACCGTGAGCTCAGAACAGTTCAGTTGTGTCCTCCCCTCCTTTTGTTGTGGCTCTTTGAGCCGAGGCCGTGATAGTGCCCAAAAGGTTACAAGGCTTTTTATGTGCAGCATAGCTTAACACAGTTCACATTATTCCAAGGTGGACTCCGAATCCACTCTGTGCTGGTGGAGTGCGCTTGCATGACCCGGTCCGCAGACAGTGTTCAGACTGTAGACCGCACTGGCTTCGCTCTGGGTTGGACCCGCAGATTGTGCAGTGGTGGGAACCTAGAGAACATGTGTGTACCTGCACCAACAAAATGCATAAGCCCTCAGTCACTTCAATGTACAGATAATGTTAAGATTATCTGCAAATTAAAGTTATTATGTTATTGTTATGTGGATCACGACTGAAAAGGGTTGAAAAGTTGAGACACAAGTAGTCTGTTTGAAATATTTCCTACAGATGCGATGATGTGATCATGAGTGCATCAGGCGTGGTCCAAGGTAAAAAAAGTTTCAAAGTGGTCATCTGGACACAACAACAACACTATCCTCACACCTTGATCAAGTGAGCGATAAAGCTAATTAAATGGCTGATACTGAACAGTGGTGAAGGAAAGTAAAGCAGATCACAATAGAAGAGAGTGACCCATAATGATACTAGCATGTTAAGAAAGGCAGGACAATTATAGGTTGACGCTCATCCCTTTAGGGCAAGACTATCTTTGAAAGCTTTTCTACAGTGATCATGAATACCAATGCTAGATTCGATTCTGAATTTTACAGAGGAGCGTTATTGTCTTTCCACCAGCTTTCTAAAAACAAAATCCAAGATTGTTAATGGCCGTTTGTTCATATAGTTAATGGTGCTTTAAGTTTTCTGGTGCAGAGTCCGAAACTTGTTCCTCACTATAGCATAAAACATGTCTGTCTCCATAGAAATAAGCAGGTGGTGACACTGGACCAAGTAATAATCGTCAGTAATTGAATCAAAGCAGGATTGATATGATTAATAAAAAACATATGGAACAAGCTGACCCTAAACATAAAAAATTACAGTTCTCCTTTATAATATATCTATATAATATATCAACTATAAATTTGAAATATTAATGAATTAGTTGCAGTTATCTTATGTATTCTAAGACTCCAAGTGCTACTCCAATCCCGCTTCATGACAGCAACTTTAGCTGAACGATACATTTTCCGCTTGCAATTGAAAGAGCGAGCATGCATTTTGGCGACTTGCACACAGTACAGATATGTGACGTGTGGATATATTACAAAGTTATCTCTCAAAATTACATCACTTTTTCATTCCTCATCCATGTGTTAATGTGTCTTTCCTCATTTTCCGCATGACCAACCCTCGTAATCACCGAATCTCATCACAACAGTAGCCTCTCCGTGTCACACTAGCACAGAATGCTCAATTGAAAAAGAAACGCATCACAATAAAGTCCTTGCGTCTGTGCATGAGATCATTACAGGCCCATCATTTTCTTGTGCAGATGAAATTACACACAATGGATTATGACAGGCATGATATAGCTGCTTTTTTTGACGTGCAGGACTGTTGAACACATAGAAAAACAACGACCAGTGTTATCTTACATCTCTGAAAAAAAAAAAAGTCGCCAAAGTTTTCTTGTAATTAAATCCATCTAGAATCATATCTGTTTTCATGCCACTTTTCCGTTGATACAATTTTTAACGCAAGCCTTGCCAAATGTAGATTTTCTTCCGTCTGTGGTAATACGGCATGCCGAATGAGTAGCTCTCCTCCACGGGAAAAATAAATTGGATACAATCTGATCTAGTCTTCGAGGCTCATTCCGGCTGACTTTCTTAGATTAACGGAGAATGGCACCAGGGAAGAGAATTAACAGATCTTTCTTTCTTGTACTGAGGCTGTCGAAAAATTGAAAGGCGCTAGAGTCCGTATGGTGAAGGAGTGGAGCTGAAGAGACGAGCGCCACACTTGACTGCGCAGATTAAGAGGAGTGACAGGGGCCTGTGACTGGCTAATTCAATGTGGGCACTTTCCGTAGAAACATTGTCACTGGAAACCTTGTGTCTTTTTTTTTTTGTTTCATTTTTTAAGGTTTGAAATCAAGCTCTGTAGTGCCTGAGCAGTCATTCAACTTTATACTGTACTAAAAGAAAATAGAAGAATAGCTCCATACAAGATAATAGCTGTACACAAGATCCCTTTTTGTGTATATATTCAATAACAGCATATCAGAACAGAAAACACATATCAATGAAGATTCAAAGAGTTAGCAGCTTTGACCGCCCTCAGTGTAAAAGAGTTCTTAAATATATTTTTGTTTGCTGGTATTACTAAATATATTCTACTGTATTTAAACATTTATTTCATTTCAGGAAAAACATGCATTTTTTCCATAAGCAGGTTCACCTCTCCACAGATCTGACCTTTGACTTGGCCCAGTGGGTCACTTTCATGTCTCCATGGAGATATATAAGTGTACAGTATTATTTTTAGACCCTCAGCAGCATGAAAACAGCTGTCTGGGAGTACAAGGCAAATAAGTACCACATGTTTTAAAAAGATGTCAAAACGAAAATGTATGAATGAACTATACTGAATATTAAAATATAAAGGCTAATGTCATATTTTTTAGTTATTTGATTTTATGCATAATGAACTCTAGGAAGAGTAGAGACCACTTTTAGGGAAGCTAACATGGCTCTGAATATATACAATTAAATGCATGAATACACACAAAAATAGAAAAAAAAAAAGCCAATCTGTGGAACCTTCTAAACAAGGCAATAATAAAGTTACAAAGTGTAGTGCACCTTCAAAGGGATTTGATTACCAGCGCAAACGTTTAGAACTTTTGGGATAACCACATCAGAAAAAGATAATGAACCAAGCATCTGAATACATGAGCATCTTTCATTTCTTTTCTGAGTCATTTTCTTTCTTTCTCTTTTTTTTTCCAAAGGGAATCACAGGGATCCGGTTTGCCAAACATCAGAAGTGCTACATCAGGACCCAAACCAGGAGCCTTCCCCAGGTGACAGAAATGGAGGCAGAAGACACGCAGTCACAGGTACGTCGCCTGTGCATTCCTTTTCTTCTGTCTGTTGTCCGGTATGGCTCGCTCTCATGCATACTGCAGGAGAGAGAACCAGAATAGAGCAGGAATCCACAGCCTGTCCATCTTATCCTATCTCCAGCAGCCTCTCACTGCAGAATAAACCAAGCCTTGCTGTGTGTGTGAAACCATCTGAAAGGCTGTCCACAAGCCCGTAGCTGCTTTGTGGCTCACATCAAATAGTGTTTGCTGTCATTCTTGAGCCTTAAATATTAATATTTAATAATCTCTTCCAAAGGCTTCTTCCAAATAGCCTGAAGGTGAAAGGTGCTTGAGATGGCTAAGTGAAGGGTGTGCATTACAGTATTTTAAAGAAATGGACTCTTTGTCAAATTCCAGCTTTCAGAGTAATTCATTTTAGTTTTTTACTGGGTTGTTCTTGTATGTGAACTGAGACTCCAGCAAAAGAAGTAAAAGAAGAGGAAGAAATTCAATCAATCAGAATTCATTTTTTTCTCAGTGTCACAGTGCAATTCGACTGAGTGTTCAAAGAGAAAATCCCTCTTTCAAATGTCTCATACTGCAAGCATCCGCTCATTTACATTTCCCATTGTAGCGGGAGAGAAGTAGTTGGCACATACAGTATTTGACGTTCACTGTTTCATCTAAAATACAGAATAAGCCAATTTGGAGTCCAAGCAAAACTCAGGCACAGTTTTAACTTTTAAGAACGCACAAGCTGTTATGTACAAAAACAAATGCTGTTTTGTTTTACTTCTCTCATCTTGGTGTCTGATCCACAAGGACACAGCACCATATGTCGGGAGCTTTTCTGCCACTTTTCTATACTATACATTCATTCATAGGTCCACAATGACTGTTTTTTGTGTTTTCCTGCCATCCTCGAACTTGGCTGCCTTTGCACATATTTTGATGTGAATACATTTGCCTGCTCCAATAAAATTGCAAACTAATGTGGCAAAGACAAAATTGAAAGAGAACACTTTAAAAACAAAAGTTATTGTCTTCCAAAGACGTCAATTACTATAAAAATCCACCAATTAACTGAAGCCAGTTGTTTTTGAGGATCACATTTCCCTTGTGCATGAATGTGATTTTTCTAGTTATCTGTTGTTTTTGGAGAGGGCTAAATGTCCACCCATCTCAAAAGTGACCTAATGGTACTTACCGGTAGTAGTATTACCTAGTAGTATAAAGTTTATACATGTGTATGTTTTTTCCACAGTACATCACAGCATCCATGGCTGACATATTGCAGCAGAGTTGTTTTCCAACAAAAAGATGGGATATAAATATCAAAGAGCCACTGAACCTGATCTCTGGAGTGCCCACATAAGGATGTCCTCACATTTGACTGTGGCCCTGGCCCCTGCTCTGTGAAAGTCCTCCCACGTCTGCACTGCTCTCCATCTGCAGCAGGAGGTGCAGCACATGCAGCTCACAGGATTAGAGCCAAGCACTAATAGTGTGCAGTTAAGCCAGCTGCAGGCTTTTAAGAGCCAGGGCTCAGAGCAACCTCCTCAGGCACCAGGGCCTACAAGAAAAACAATAGGAAAAATTGCGGGAAAACTGCAAGCGGCTGATAAGAAAAGCACTCCCTGTGAGCGAGAACCAGGTGACAAACATGAATTGTTTGCTGCGATGTTTTCCTGCTTTTTCAATTTGTCTTCTCCGAGAAGCGTCAGAGGGAGTAATCCCTGAGCTTCATCCCCGTAGCCCCAGTCTGACATGGAAATTGCCAGCCACCTCCGTCGCAGCTCTCAGCGATGTCAGTGGAGGCCGTTGGCTCCATTAAACAGCCAATTAATATGGATGACCGTAACTCAGCCAGCAACCCCAAAACCTCCCACCGATCCAGACGATGAGTGCAAACAGTCAAACAGTGCTCTCCCTGAATGAACTGTTTGTTTGGTCTGCATGAGGATATGAGCTTGGTGAATTGTACCGTGACCAGTGGGACCTTGCACTAAAAACATGATGTATTGCGTTTAAGGGCCAGTTTTGCCACAAGTTTCTCCAAACGTGGTGTAAGCTCAGCTGTGATTCAATGTGAAAAAAAAACATCATTCCGTGCTGTGTGACGACGCTCGTGGGCATGGAAGAAGTGTTCCAGGAGAAGCGTAGCAGCGTTTCAAACTATGTGTCATGTAGACAGTGTATTCTCCTTGGGGACATAATGGCAGGAGAGGGGAAATTCATTAACTACAACACAACTGGTGTATAATTAGGTTGTGCACTGTGGGCAGAAAACATACATACACCAAGAGACAAAAACAAATTCCCATCATTCCAATACTTGACAAAAAGTTGTGCCATAATAATAGACCATTCGTCAATAGCAGAATAGAAAAGCGTGCATGACGGAGGAGCACTGTAATCAAGTTGTCTTTGCGCTTGTCAACTGGCATTTAGAAATCTCTACCCCATACTAAAATGCTGACCTTTCCCTCTCCTCCCTAAGGCGCTCTCTCCTACAACTTATTGGACTCGTTTCTCAGCTGTGCAGTCAAAGTCGTGTTGCGCGCCCCGTGTCGTGACCCCCATTTACTTTTCGGAGCAGGCTCACTTGGCTTCAGTGGTTAAGAGGTCCAATTAGAGAGGGCTGTTTGTGTATCTCCAGTTTGATTTTTAATTTCTGCTGCCACTGGAATGGTTGGTGCATGGACTCATGGCCGGAGTGATAGCCTGCACCACAGAGCAAGTCCTTTGAGTCATCATTAGCCCAACCGTACGGCGCTCTAAAAGTGAGGAAAAGCTTGTCAAAGGCTCGGCTAAACACCTCCCGAGTCCTAGCTTTGGAGTGAAACAATAGGTTCACAGGAGGCACAAGTCTGTCTCGATACTGCTGAACTGTACTTGTATGACGTGCAGTACTGCATTCCCACAAACAGGATTCTATGAGTTAAAGCTGTCTTATGACTATTAAAAATATGAACACACAGCGATTAGCCTTTATATCATCAATTATTGGGATGACTGGATGGAATGACTGGAACATTTGGCTGTGGATCAAGAATACTACAATCAGGGGAACCTCTACTTTGAACCGGTTTAACTGCTTACTACAAAGATAAAGTGTTAACTGTATTTTTAAGTAAGGGCTATATGCCTATATTTTAGGATTGCAGCAATAAGCCCTATAGACGCTCCCCATCACAGACATAAAGCATTGATTCAGATCTACCTCATAAATGAATAGGGAAAATGTCTGACCCGACCTTGATCTTCTTTATACATTAATATGAATTATAGAGCAGCATATGCAAGGTGGTGAACGCTCTTCTCGGAAAGTTCATAGGTCAGATATGTATGCATGTCTTTCCCTTTACATTTGGCGAATAAATATAGATATTGTAAAACTTTCCAGGAGATAGCCCCCACAGGAACGCAATTTATTTACTTTAATTTGAACAAAAGTACTTCAGAAATGGTCACAGCATGTTGTATTAAAGCCTTCAACCATAAATTCAAAAGGAGGTTGGAATTTTCAAGCAGAGACATGGCATGGCAGCCATCTAGCTTGCTTGAAAATTCCAACCTCCTTTTGATCACATCTTAGGTGAAATGAATAGTGAACAACAAGAACTAGGTAACATGTTCACAAAGTTTGATTACATTAAAAATCAAAATAGAAGGAAAAAAATGTAATTATTGACTGCATTCCTGAAGTAAAGGAAGAGAGTTGGAGTGAATTGGAGAGCAAGGTCAAGCACATTTTCTCCAGTAATCTGGGTTTGAATGGTAATGTCGAAATGGGTCCGTACCAGGAGAGAGAAAGGCCCAGGAAAATAATAGTGAATCTGCCGTGCCTTAAAGGCAAACAGCATGTTCTATCTTCTGGTTAAAAGTTGATGGTGACCAACAACTACACTGTATTAACGAAGACATCTCTGGATCTGTGCTTTAGAGAAGAAATTAATTGTCATTCATCTAACAGTAAAAGTTTAGAATTTGGTCTTCCGCCATGAAGCGGACCTCTTTTGTAATTCAACTGTTTATTATCCTGCAGATTTCTGCGACAAAATTCATTCTGTTTTGTCTAAAGAGCTGGACCTACTGCATGAGTGGTTTAAATCTAACAAACTAGTTCTGAACATCAAAAAACTAAAGCTGTGATAATTGGGTCAAAACAAAAGTTGGTGCATGGATCCAAGTTAAAATTATACTTTGCTGGGGAGAGTATACAAGTTCTAAGTAGACCTTCAGTTAGGTTAGCAACAACAAATGGGAGTGAGACAAATAAAACAAGTTTGATTAAATATTTTACTGCAAACAATAATTAAACAGAAATAGGCTGTTCTGCAGCTCATCAAAAGTTTAGGATCACACCTCAAAAAACAGCCCCGAAACCCCCTCAAAACAGAAATCAAGGTCACAAACATGAACTCAGCAAATGAGTAACGCCATAGTGACATTTTATAGTCTGCAAATGTATTGTGTACCTTTTTATAAAAAGCAGATGAAAATAGCAGTAGCTAAATCTGGTGCAGATCATCTTTTCTTTTATAGGGAAATTTGCCCTCTGCATCTGACCCATCCTATGCCGCTGGCATCTCTTCTGAAGCAGTGGTCGCTGCCACGCAGCGCCCGGGGACTCATCTCCAGATGTTTGTGCCAGGCTTGGTCAGGACTACTGTAGCTGGAGGATTTTTTATCTAATGTACATGTTGTGGGTTGACGGGGGAAACCCGAGCACCCAGAGGAAACCACCTACACATGGGGAAAAACATGCAAACTCCACACAGAAAGGCCCGATCACGACTGGGAATCAGTTTCACAACCATCTTGCTGTGAGGTGAGAGTACTTGCCACTCTGTCACCGTACTGCCAAAATATTGGTTGCACGTGCAAGCGTTTCCAGGAGGTGAATGGGAACATTTCTCCAAGTGGTGAAGACGGCATCATGAAGGGCATCTACTGTCTGGAACTGATGTCCATTTTTGTAAACTTCCCTTTCCATCCATCCCCAAAGGTTCTCAATGTGTTTTAGAACATGCATCACCAAAAGAGAAAAAATGTTAATTGCATTTTTTTCACTATATTAAAAAATATTAAATCATTCCTATAACAACCTTTTATGCATTGTAATGTAATTATATTATTATATTTGTATGTTTGATATAATTACAATGGACCCATGAACTAGCGGATTGCATTGCTTTCCATTTAAACAAATTTTGTGGGCACAGCTGCATAATTCTGCTGGGTGCTCAAATGGCTAACAGCGGCCCTGAATGAATTTCTGTTATGTACGTTGAGCAATATACACACACACACACACACACACACACACACACACACACACACACACACACACACACACACATATATATATATATATATATATATATATAACTTTAAAGCTTATTTGCGAACAAGATCAACTATAAAATGCTTGAGATGCTAGATGATAAATGCAGTTTTGGGGCTTCTAGCGATGAGGGCTGCAGGCTCCCGGGCCTCGATACCCCCCGACTAGGAGATAAGACAGAATAATTAGATGAGGGTGGAAGGGAGGGGCACGAAACAACGGATGCCGGTGTGTGACCGGGAAGCTTAAATAGAGTAGTCACCGGAAGGGGCGTGGATGAGGTGTGGTCCTGCTCCCGAACTTTAGATAACAGACTTGTCTCCATTTATCTGTTGTTGCAATATTTAGATTTATTGCTTTTTTGTTTTTTGCTAACAACTGATTTTAAGATAAATTTGGGGCACTTTCCAGTACACATAAATGAAAATAAAGAAAATTCCATTAAAGGTCCCATAACATGCAAAATCGACTTTTCAGAGGTTTTAAAGAACTGTCTTTTCCGTCCCCCTCGGCTGAGCAGGCAGACGGGGGCTCATCCCATGGATGACGCGGCTTCCCATGGATGACGCGGTGTTTAAGCCACGCCTCCGGGAAGCGCGCAGCCGCAGAATAAAAACAGCTAATGCTAATGCTACACAGTAATTACACGATGGATACGACAGATCGAAGAGTTAGCTTGTTATTTACCAAACGGCAACGTCCGTCGTCGAGGTACTGCATGATCGTCAAACTCCAGGTCAGATCCAGGACGTAGGACTCAGCACGACGCACCGTCAGGACGGATAAAAGGTTTATTCCCGTGTTTGTGTATCGCTGTTTACCGGAGCACACGGCGCATGCGCACTATCTCCGCTCTAGGCTTCGGCACGAGTTGGGCGGGGGAGGCGCGCGAGTTGGGCGGGGGAGGCAGCCTGCTCTCTGTTCGGGGGGGTCAGATCTCAGAGTGAGCCGTTTGCTTTTGCAAGGAGGGGGGCCAGTCCAAGAAGTGGGTGTTTTTTGGAAACTGTTATGTTATGGATATTGCACAACGCAAAATTTTATCAACAAAGCCCTTAGAATAGACTGTGTAAAGGGCAAAATAGCAGAATATGGGACCTTTAAGGCTCTATCTTTTAAGACGGCTCTCTTGCGCCTCTTTCAAATTTTATTTTAAAAAATTCATAAAAGCAAATCTGTTTGTTGTGAAGGTGTGAAAATATTTATAAAGAGAGTATTTGTAATGGGGAACAATGTCACCCAGTTACATAATTCTAGCGTTTATCGTTTGAATGTAAAAAATAAGAGAAGGGAAAAAAGCTCATATATATATATATATTTATTATTTTTATTTTTTTATTTTTTCCTGCCAAAAAATTGCAGTTTTTAAGCTCTAAACATGCACGAAAACTCATGAAAATTGCCACAACATTATAGAGCTCCACTCAAATTTAAGTTATTTAAAGTCGCAAACAATGCTTGTTAAAAGACGTGCCCATTGGCGTCCCCTTTGGAAAATCAAAATACATTACAAAATAGGAGGGGATGGAGCCTCTTTTCTAATCGTAGACACATCAAATTTGGTATATACATAGAGCTTCTTAAGGTAGACAAAAAAGTATATTATAGCACCACCACACAGGACGTCGGCCATTTTGGTTTAAAGTTGATATATATTATATATATATAGAATAAAATGGCTCTCCAGCGTCCCCTAAGAAGTTAAAATGGGACCAAAAAAATTTGGTCCCCACATTTGCATAGCCACGCTTCAAAAAAGTCAATGGTAAATGAAAACATTTAGTTTGTCTGAATCCAGTGGAATTTGGTACACACTTGAGGCGCTGAGAAAAAAAGTCTCTTGGGACTACACCCTATTTTCAACGGGAAGGCAGCAATTTAGAATCAAAATATGAAGATTTCCAAAATCTAGCCTGCATATTTTAACAAACTTGTCCTAGGGTTTTTATCTGGTGGCCTCCTAATCGAGGCAAATTCATCAGGACATATCTGGGATCAAAAGTTGTTACAAGAATTTGTATATGTCTCAAGGTGTGGTCATAACAATTTCTTAATGAGTCAGCCATTTTTAAAAATCGTTGTAACTTTTGCAAACACTGTCAGATTTAGACCGGCACACTGAAGCATTTGTGCATTCTAAAGACCTGGACATACTCATGTCTTCTTCTCCAGTGCACCATGTTAAGTTATAATTGGACGGAACCATATCTCCAATGTGACAGTGACAATTTATAATCACATGTCACGCCAGGGGAGATATGCAGCCCTCCCACAGAAGCGTGCAAGGTTTGCGAGGGTCCCTTATCACTGCTTGCAGTTTTAGTTTAGGTTGTGCTTGAGTTGATACAGTTATGCTAAACATGATTTAAGGATTAAGTAGGCGACATGTGTAGTGTTTATTGTGTGTCATACCCAGAGAGAGACCACCATGAATCATAACATACAGGCAGTAGAATATGTATGGATTCTTAATAGGCCTGTGTAATTAATTGGTACTACAGAAGCACGTGATTGGAGACATGTCACATATTTTAACACCATTGTTGATGACAGAAATCATCTAGCTTATTCTAATTCCAGCTAGAATGGTGGCATCCAATGGGAAGGAGGGAGCACAACCTAATATAAATGAATCTGACTCCTACTATAGCCTCAGGATTCTACGTCAAGCTTAACTAATGTGCAATTAAGCTTTAGACTGGGAGAAAATCACCTTGTACAAACATTAGTCAAGTGAACTGTTTTTCTATTCGGGGCTGCTAATTAACAGAGGAATGAGACGAGGGGTTTGTGTGTGCGTATTTACATATACATGAACAAAAATAAATATGTGCACTGTTATGGGAGAGCAAAGTGTCTTCATATGTCTCTATTAGACGACACTGACATGTAGGCCCTATCATTAAGCAATAATAGTTTACTTTACAGCTCATGAATTGCAATATCAACAAATTGCGCATGGTGATGGCACTAGGGGCCAAGTTGAGCATGGTGGGGTTGGGGTGGGAGTGTGGGGCTGAAGAGGACAAGGCTTTATTGTGTCTGTCACATTAAATGATATTGCTGCCACACTCCGAGTAATGAAGACCACTTCTAAAGTCATTTAAAAGTCAAATCAGCGCTGTCTGTGAATCTCAATGATGTATAAGAGAAGGAGGGTGCCATGGGCTGAAGGAGGGGGAGGGCAGGGGACAGGTCAGTGGAGTCAGGACCCTCTCAGTGGACACACAGGTGACAGATAAAACAGTGTGACATTTGAGCTGAGCAGAGCTGTGTGTTTCAGGCGCAGCAGCCGGCCAATGGCGCACAAGTGAAGGTGGTGCAGGACTCTAGAGTGTGGGTCCCTGCTGAGGAGCCCATCATTAACCCAGCCTTCCTCTTCGACTCCAAGATCTGGGAGATTTGCCAGGAGCTGCCCATCCACTGGATTCATCCCACCCCTCTAAGTGGTAAGAGCAGGGGGCACTGCTGCCCATTAACACAGTGCTGGAGGGCATTCCTGCGGCTTATAACTGGGCCCGGTGGGACAGGCTGCCCTGCAATAGCCACGCTTCTACTAAAGACTGATGGTCATCTGGTGGTTTACTTTTGCTGCAGATACAGATACACAAAAGAGCCTAAATTAGATTTTACATCTCTTATTCTTCACTGCAAAATACAAACAGCTCCCTTTTCCCTTCTCTTGTGTTCAGATGCTGAGGACCTGGAGGTGGACACACCTGACGCAGAGGTCATAGGTCAGCGGGTTGCCCGTGACGTCCTGAACAATGTTCCTGTAAACGACTATGTAAGTGCTCCATAGGTTAGCCTCATCCAGCCTGCAGCGTACAACAGGCAGTTACAGTTTCCCTCCATAAGCGTCTGCTCTGCCTCTACTCTTTCTGAATAGAAATCGCTCACTAATTGATGTTAAAACTGACTTTGTGCACCGCAGGGCACGGCAATTGCTCTATATATCTGTTTAAGTAAGGCCAGTTCATTGAAGACTCCCTTAATGTCTCCCCATTAATTGAGAGGAATATCCATCCTTTCAAAGGCCGCAGCTTGTGCCTACAGCAGCTCTAAGTGTCTTTCTCTCATCTTTTTCTGAGGCACTACAGAGTGCAGTACAAAGGAGCACATTCAAGGTCACTCACTGCTGCACAGATAGGTAGCATTTATTAATAATGCTTTAATTATCAAAGCACATAGAATGAATAGGAAGGCCAAGTGGCATGTTTTGGTGTTATACGCAATGCTATATGATTAATTATCCTTGACTCTGAGGAAATTCTAAAGCAGAAATGTGTTACAGAGAAAAAGAAACAAAATGTACTGCCACACTGGAGATAGGACCATACACTAGGGCAAATGTCAGGCATGCGCCAGCAGCACTTACAGGTGAATAGGCTCTAAAGTTAAACACAAGATAATGACTCAGGCTTCTCTTCAGAGCACCCAGATACACACTGAAAATGAGACGTCCCTTAATGTTGACATTTATCAGACTCGTCCCAGATACACCTCCCGCTCAACTCCTCAATTTCATCTCCCTTCAACGTGTGCAGGAAGAAAAAGAGCACACCACGCAATTAAAATATACCAAGGGGATAAAAACGCTAGCTTCTCCTTTTGAAACATTTTCCTCTACCAACAGAGTAATGCATACCACAGCAGTTCATCGCACAAGTTTGTCTGGTCCGTGTTTGTGAGTCCGGCGATAACAAAGGCCTTTGTGATCACGCTGAAACCTACAGTCTGTAATTGGGAGTCAGAACTCTGGTGCATGCCAACAGGATGCAACATGTGCTGTCTGCTGTTTCATTCTATTTCATGGTCCGTGTAAATATGCATGCAGGAAAAGCTGATTAGACCTAGACACTGCAATTGTTCATGTTACAAATAATGTTGTAAAAAATTACTTTTTAAAATGCCCAAAAATGGGAAATACTTCACGTGTCTATGTGTGTTCATGTTTCCAAAAAGTTTAAATCCTAAATATAGTATGATAGAAATTTTGCCACATCACCTTGCTGGGAAGTAACTACGACAAACTCACTATCCGCCTCTGGAGTCCATGAACTTTCCCCATTTGTCACAGCCCTTCCTTACTAAATAAAAATGTATTCTGAAGTCTGAATTCCAGCAGCCGACACAGTTTGTAAAACACAATAATGGTCTGAGTCTTTGTGACAGAGCCCCGCAGATATATGGGGCTGACCTTTGCCACAGCTGCCATGTCACTGCGGTATGTATCAGAGGTGGCCCTGGAAAACTCAAGCCCAATAACGACCACGTGACAGGGCTGAAAGAACGCAACCGCTGTCCTTGACCCGCACAACCAAGGATGTGGCTCCAGTGTGAACCATTAGGAAGCTCACTCTCACACATGACAGAGCTGGCACCGGCTGGTGAGGAATTTATTACTTATTTTTTCCATAAATGTCCTGATGAGTCTTGAATGTAATCACCGATACCGTATATTTTAAACGATTAAGATTTGGGATTAAAAGGTAATTTCTTCATCTTGGCAGTACTGGAATGAAGTTATATCCATCTGGGTGTGTTTACACTTGCACACTGAAATTAGGACTAAAATAGGATTAAACCCGGAACTAGGCTAAAGCCAAGACCAAATCAAGTCTACATCGGAATTAAAATGGGTGTGATCACATCCTCTATCTCTTTACCATGCCAATTCAATTTAATTGTGCTGGATATTGAATAAATTGTGATAAAAAATAAAATTGCTTATGATGGTGAAGCTTAACAAGAACCATGTGACAATGGGCTCTATCTAAAACGTCTAACAGATGCTGCTAATAATCCTTGGCTTTGTTAGTATGCAACAGTTGCCATTATTTCTATTTAGAATTTACAATTGATTACGAAAACATAATTTAAGCTGCTCTAATTGTTGCCCAACACTCAGTACTCAACAATAGATGTAATTTTTAAACATTGTCTAAATGTCCTGAATTATACATATGTGTACAATTTGTCCTCAATGGATTAAACTGCAAATAATAATAATAATAATAATTGCAATTTTAAAATAATTTTGTTGAGGGAAATAGCATACAAAAATGTGTCTGTTTCTACAAAGGGCTTTTTGGAAGGGGGCTTTCTGTCGATGAACTAACTTTTTCATTTTGGATGCTTTGTTCTCCCGTTTGCACAAAATCTCATTCTTGTGTGATATTAGTGTGATCATATATAGTGTATTTTGTGTGGAAAATATGGACTGGTGTAACCCTTTTCTCACCTCGAAAATGTTACTTTCTATACCTACAGTCATTGGTTCATACCCATCTAGCAGCTTGGTCATAGAAGTGCAAAAAATCAGATTGAACTGAAATAGATGAATGCGCTAAATGTTAGTTTGCCTCCTGAGGAATGGAAAGCATCTTATCACTTTGGTAAACCACTAGAGTTTACTAAAACGCACGATATCTTTATTCAATTACAATCCATTTTATTATCAGCCTCTGCAACGCCGAGATGAGAATTGGAGATCACTGTATTTCATATGTTCCAGTATTCTGAGCGTGCTATGAACTGTTATCGCCGCTGTTTTTGATGCGGGGATGAATTTGAAATTTAATGAAAACAGCCGGGCGTGTGCTCCGTGTGTAGAACCGTGTGAAATATTACCAACAAGTGCACAGATTAAAGGAGGTTGTGCTTTGATGGGCTGAATGACTGACTTCTCTCATTCATATCTCATAATATGCATAGAGGTTTCTGGGAGTGTGCGTGTGATGAAATCAGATGCAGCACGGAGGTAATGGCTTTTGCTCTTCATTAATGCTGCTTGTTTGTGTGCAAGTGCCTCAGATTTCCCAAGGTGAACCGCTCCTATCGGCACCCGCATCACACGACACTCCGCGCTGAATAATATGTTTTAAAAGGATAGCTCTGATTAATTGTCTTTGAGCTAGAATGCCGCCTACTGGTTGTTTGTTTTGATAACTGCAGGTTTATTTGAATAAAATATTGCCCTCATTTTCCGATTTTTGGGGGGGATTTTGAGCATCACGGTTCACGGCTGTGAGGGGCAGATAAGATTATCGTTGGTCCATTGACAGCTTTCGTGTTGTTCCCATAACAGATTGTTGCCTGGGAGCTGTTGACCTGAAACTTGACTGAGACAATAAATCATTAAAATGCGGTGCTTGTCATAGTAATAAATCAGACGTTGGCTCTCCCTGATATCATCCCTTCCTATGTGTTTAAAGCTGGTGTTTGGCTGCATGTAATGTTGTCATATTCATCATATCTCACTACTGTCCCAGCATTTGTCATGTTACACCACCTAAACTTCTTTCATGGTCCTCCAAGGATGACACTGCATGGTCGAGTTAAACCAGACCAATTCCACACACAAAAAACCATTAAGTGTATTAAAAAATAAATATATAAATAAGAATAAAAACTCACTGCAGCTGTTATGTCATGGCGATCTTATGAAAAGGTGGCTGTCATTATGTGTCAGCAGCCTCTTAAAGTGCATATGACAGGTTCTCATGTTTACTAATTATTATTTTGTCTGGTGTGTTAGTATCTGCGGTAAATATGTATCATAGTCAGTCAAGTGGCAGTTTGTAAAATGTAAAAATAAAAGTTGAAAGTTACAGGTAATTAACAGAGCTGAGTTCTAAAACAAAATCCCTCTGTGAAATGACATACCATCAAAAATGCAGGGACAATTTACACACAATGGACACCTTTTTTTGCAGTTTAAACAAAATAAAGGTGTTATCAAGAGTTATGTTTGTCAAATCCTAACAATTGTGCGATTTGTGTGGTTTTTGGTCTTCGTTTAGAACGTGGTTGTGGATTTACTTATGTCATATCTACATCACGTTTTGCACGACCTGGTTTGAAAAAGTAACTGTTCCCAAACCTAACCCTAACTGTAAAAAAAACAAAAAAAAAACAGCATAGCCACCAATGGAAAGTTACGGTTGTGTGGCAGAACTGGGTTGTGAAAAAAACAAATTAAGCCTTATATGTGCTGTTCATGTCCAACCAGGAAGTAAGGTCATACACGTCCAAATAGTCAAACTGATGGAAAATAGTCAAAATTGTTAGTTAAAAATAAATATAATCACATTTACTATGTTTTAGTGAAGTGCTTAGTCTAATCTGTCATATGCACTTTTATAAAAGAACTGTCCAAGGACACAACAGTATCCAGCAGCAGGAATCAAAACGATTCTAATCATTTAGCTACCAACTAAGCAACAACAACATTCAGTGAGATATAGCTTTAGTTTGGTGAAATAAATAAATAAAAAAGAAAACGTTTTTGTTTGTTTTTTTTTGTATTGGATTTTTACTACAGAAATAACATTTTATTTCTTGCCTGGAAACCACTGTAAGAGTGAAAAAAAATGTAAATGCCTGTGATAGACTTCCCACTATTTCAGCGGAGATGAAAGTCAGCCTCTAAATCCCCTCCATAATATACAGGGGAGCAACCGGGCTCTCTGTGTGCTCCTGCGGGTCCTGTCCTCTTAAACAATTCGCACACATTTCCTATTCCCAGCAGTGGATGTGTTTTGTTCTGCCCCACTGCATGTTAGCTGAGTCATTTTTTAAACGCTTACAAAGGGAATTATGCCGGTTTGTTGTGGAGTGTTGAAGTCAGCAGTGCGCCCGGCTACTCCTTCTCCAAGATGCCATGCTTTTCGGTCTGTCTCCACGGATCCATTTGCTAAAAGAGATTGAAATGTGGTCAAATACTTTCCGACTCCTTCCACCGGCGAGTTAAGTGGCACTCCAGTGAACCCCCGATTGGAGTTGTTCAAAGTCGTGCCAAGCGACCCCCGCCAGTCCAGGCCACAACGCAAACCGCACAATGGAAAAATCCAAGGGCCATTAATTCTACCCAATTTACCTTTCGCTTGGCCCACCTCTATAAATTCCGAGGCAGCCAGCGAGCGTAAATGAAAGAATCCTTGTTAGGGCGATCATTACACTGCTAATTGCTTTAGGAATGTGGCGCGCACTTAAAGTCAAGGTCAGGGGGAGGGCGCCAAGGCGTGGGGAGTGCTAATTTGAATGCTCGATTGGAGGGAAGGGGAGTCGGCCATTTTGGTGCAGGCAGAGAGTGTGAGTTTCAGTCGGGGGAGTTAAAGAGGTCAGAGATGAAAGGAATAGTGTAATTATGCTGGTAACTACTGGGCGCGAGAGTGTCGTTGACTGGAGACGGGCCTGTCGGAGAGACTGAGAGAGCAATGTCAAGCCCACGGTGAAGCTTCCTCGGTCTGGCATAATAGAAAGGTCAAGAGAGGATTATAAGCTACATCATGTTTTATTCTCTGCCAACTTGAATCAGCCTCGCAGATATTAAATCATTGTCACATGCAGTTAATCTGCATGGCTTCAGGTTTTGATTAGATTTCTTTTTGTTATTATGTTGGTATTATGGAATTGAAAATATTTTGTTACTGTTTCATACAGTGCATGTTTTTGAAGCCACTGCTTTCCCATTTTGCGCAGTTGTAGTTATGGGGTTACTTTTTCTACAGTTACACGCAACAAAAATGTCTACTGCTTAGGTTACAGTCCGTACTGTATGCTATATTTACTTAGCCAGAAATAAATATACATATATATATATATATATATATATATATATATATATATATATATATATATATATATATATATATATATATATATATATACATGTGTGTGTGTGTGTGTGTGTGTGTGTATTTGGAAGACAAAAGCACAATAACTATTTCAATCTTCAACATTTTCTCTTTCATGCTTGCCTTTGCCACATTAGTTTGCCCTTTTTCCCCAGAATTGTCCTTGTCAACACCTGTGTGAACAATTATGAATAAATCAGATGACTCACTTCAGATGTTACTGTTAATAATCTGATTGCTCACTTACAAATGGTGCAAGCTCCAAGTTGTGGAAAAAAATGATAACCAGGTAAAGGTGCTCCAAGGAGGGTCATGTGGATACCAAAGGAAAAAAGGCTATGTAGGGTTGTCAAAAACAAAACAGGGGCTTTGATGGTCATATAATTTCAAACATTTCTCATCAGTTCACGCAATTATTGGGCTATTTCTCAGAACTGAACACTTGTTCTCAGTCAGAAGCATTCATTGAATTTACTTTGCTTCTTTAATACAGGTCTGTTCACACTTTGCCCCAAGCACTACCTCAATATAGACATTCAAACTTGTAACTATTTGTGAGCGCCCAAAATCAAACCATAAAAGGATGTCGCACATAAATCAAACAGGGAAAGGGGTGTCTGCAGAGTGAAGACTGTATGAATGTATAGAGACATCCAGCACACAGTACATATATACACAGTGTGATGTTGATTTAAATATCTTGCCTGATTCATAAGTACATACATTATGTACAATAAAAGCAGTGCTGATGCATTTGCTTGTCTGACATTGCTCATTTTTTTCAGCATATAAAATCCCTTCTGCAAATCAAAATGTACATGTTCTTTAAATTATGTTTTGTACAAAAATGTTCAACTATATTGACTCATCTTAGACGAAAACCACAACTCCTCCAGGCCCACAGCCATATGTGAAGTGTTAACTCCAGTCATAGACTGCACTAAACCCGTGTCTCTGGTCAGAGAGAGCAGGAATAAGTCAAATGAATGAAAGAGCACATAAAAACATGTGAAAAAAGTTTGAGAGTTTTAATGGTAAGACTTGCTTTTGACGAACAGACGGACAATTGAGCAGTTTAAAATATAAAAATTCATTTTCTGTGGGTAAAATTTTGTTTAGGAAAACTGAAGCTCTATTTTGGATTTTGTGTGAGCCATTTTAAAAATGTCAATTTTGAATGGAGAAGTGCGATTGAAAAAAAAAAACTGTCAAGAGACTAAAATCATTTTGAGTCTATTGTCAATCGCTTTACAGTGATCACTTCTCAATAACGAGATCATAGGTTTGATTCCTGATCCAGACCAACAGCACATGATCTTTCTGGGTGGAGTCTGCAAGTCCTTCCTATGTAAATGTGGGTTCTCTCCGGGTCGGCTTCCTCCCTCACTCCAAATGCATGTTCTCAGCCTAAGCCTAAGTCTAAGTCTGTCATTCCCTAACAGGAACAAGGGGGGGAAGATGAATTAATGAATGTCTAAAGTTTGTGGCTTTGACATTGGTATAGAGTATTGAGCTATCGATATCGAGCTTGAAAGAAACAACAGTGCAGTGCTGTCATATGGAGCTGTATTGCTTTATCGCGCACATCTCACTGTTTTGGTTCTAACATACATACTCACAACCCACAACAGGCCGATCCATTCTAACTCTCGCTCTGCTCTCACCTTGCCGTGGGACCACTGGCATTTGTCATGTGTGCGTGCGACTCTAACCCTCTGTCCCACCTCTCGTGTCCTATTGCAGAGGGATGTCGGCATCGAGCTGGATAACCGCTTGGATGACCTCGGCTACTGCTGCCAGCACTGTCGCCGTGGTTACCGCTACTGCCGCCGCTACCACGAGCCGCTGGGTGGTTTCAACCCGTGGCCCTACTACTACCAGGGAGGCCGCACCATCTGTCAAATTGTCATGCCGTGCAACTGGTGGATCGCCCGCATGCTTGGACGAATCTGAGAGAGAAAGGCTGGTTTTGTCCCTTTGTATAGGGTGGGATGGTGCAGTGGTTGTGATAAATATTCCAGACCACTTGTGAGAGCAAAGCAGTCCGTTGCACGCAATTATTTCCCAATCAGAAAGTTGTCCCATTGAGCATCAGTCAGTCTAAACAGTTTATTTGGGACTTCAAGCATTCAAAGAGATTTACTCTGGGCTCTTTTTGAATCACTTATCAACTGTCACCCACTCAAACAGTCCCGCTTAGATGATACCGTTTAATATAGTCACAGATCTCATACTAAAGCACTGTTTTGTACATTTGACTTCAAACCCCATCCTATTTAAGTTTTTACAATCATCATAACAAATAGCATGGCTTGTATGAAATTAAATGTTATATGTATGTATGTACGTATGTATTTTTTCCTCACAGTAGTACATGCTGTTTACCAGTTTTTTGGCTGTATGTCAGTTCCACAACATAGAAAACCATTGAAATGCATTGACAGACATTGCACTGATCAAGCATAATGTTAAAACCACTTGGTAATTTCGTGCTATTCATGGGTTTCAGCTTCCTGGTGTACATATGCAACATTTAGAGGACTTTTTCCCATTCAAAAGATACAATATTTTGTTTTAAATTGCTATGGCAGCGCCTCTAATTTTTCATCATTCTGAAACCCATGGATACCACCTATATTTGCAGACCCAGGTGCACAACAAACTGTGAACAAGTTTGCTCATGTATCAGCTTTGACAAAATGCAGGTGCTTAATGATGAGATACTTAACCTGCAAGTGGTCATAAAGTTATGCTTAATTATTTTTCATATAACACAGTACACAACAGAGAGAGAGAGAAAAAAAAACAAAAACTAAGATCTAAAAATAATGTACACATATTTAGTCATAAGAAAAAGTCGAGAGTGTCTCAAATTTGTCCATATTCAAGTTTAGTCTGAATGGGATTTTTTCTATTTCATTGTTTGTGCAGTTGGTGTAGGGGTCTTTTAACCTTTTTCCTCTAGAAGTATCCATTTTTGGTGTCCATGGCAGGTGTCTTGAGGCCCAACTACATAGTTCTGAAATCCAGTGAGATGGTGATGTTAAACACAGTCTCTCACGCTTTGCTGAATTCAAGTTATGCTTAATTCTATTCCATATCCATAGTTACGAGAGCTAGCTTGTGTAATATAGTATTTCAGAAATTCTATCTCTAAGATGGCATTAGAAAAATTGTGTTATAGATTTACCCAAAAACAGCTTACATTACAAGGGAAGATGACCTGCATTCAATTCCAAGCCCAAATTGAAAATCTAACATTTGGCTGGTTGGCTAATGCTGATATGCAGTGTTTCCCAACCAGTGGTACGTGGACAGCAGTTTCAGATTTTAAAATGAGGTTAAACTGAATTGCATTTGAATATAAAATGTACTTGGCTTGGCTGACTTGGCTGATTCAAATCCATCAGAATGTTTTTTTTTAATAATTTGGACAGCAATATCATCAAAACAGAATATAACAGCATAATACTGACAATACACTAATAAACAGATTTATATTTACTGAAGAATCACCATTACACGAGTTAGGGGGGTACTTGGAGTGTGAGACAAGGTTTTCTGGGGTACTCAAGAAAAAAATAAATTAAATAAAGGTTTCAATGTACATCTGTCATTTTTGTTTTGCTTGTATAGTCACCGTTGTCACATTGTCAATGGTACAAAAACTATTATAAGTCGCTTGTGTTTCTTCTTCTCTAGATGATTTTACATTTCTGTCTGTCTGGCTCGAACAAACTCTTTTCAGCTAACAATTGTAATTGTTCTGTCATCTTTTCCAACAAGGTGCATAAAAGCTCCTGTGTATTGAGCGAACAGAACGGTACGTTTCTGTCACTTTGAAGTATTCCTGTACGTTTATATACAGTATATACATATATATCTTTGTGTGAGTCTTTCAATTAAAATATCATTGTATCAAATAATCTTACTTGTCGCTATCAAATGAAACAATATATTCAAGAACTTAATACCCTGGGGTGTTTGTGTCTAAGCTGTTGAGACGTGTGCTTTGCAATCCATATAATAGACACGTCTTCTCTCTTGTCTTCATTAGCCTCAGTGCTCATTAGCAGAAACATTTAGCATGAAATTAAACGAGCATACTGACAAAGACATCCACAAGCCTATATAGCTTTAGTTGTTTTGCATTCCATCTTGTCTCCTGAGAGCCTTGTAATAAAGCATTGTTTATATAAAAGATCTCTCCCAGTAAGTAAATATTGTTTTTTTTAATTCATGTCAGGAGGCTCCGTATGCTAATATCGCCAGTTACATCAATAATATTTGGCAGCCGAAACCTGCTTTAGCTCAGAACATATTACTCTATGTAAATGTTTTATGGATACGCTCATAAATGGGAGTTCAGGCTTGCTACCATATTGTTATTTTTAAATCAATAATGGCAATGGCCCCGAGCAATGTGTCAAGTAAAAAATAGTGGCGTTGTGAGTTAACAAATGCAGTAATTGCAAACATACTTCAAATAAACTGACAAGTGTACAGCTGAAGCCCCCCAAGGCACAATAGGGAAAAAAGAGTTTACAAATATCACTGTATATAATTATCTTCTCCATTAGATCATATCAAATAGTCACATTGCTTATTAAAACATATGAATTCACAGCACTTTCTTTTGCAATATTATGATTTTTATTTTTTAAATAGTTGTCTATCCAGCTATGTCTCTGAGGAATCTGAAGACTTCTTTTGTGCAGCTGTGGAGAGAGTAAATTGCCATGGAAGCCTTGAGACTTGCGTTTGAATGGGACGGCTAGGACCCTGGGTGGAGAAGGTTTGATACAGATATTACAGTTGGTTTCCCTCTGAGCTGCTTCCTGCCTCTGGGACTGGAAAAACTTTATTATTAACCATGAAAGTCAAACTTGAAAGTGGGCAGATATGTGACAATTAAAAATCTTTATAAACGGCTGTAAGGACGAGTAAGTGACGCTAGGGGTCGTGGCAGCAAATAGTAGGAATAACACATGGCACGATGACGATCATACTCTACTTTACGCAGATCTATGCAAAAAATCATCATTGGAACAAGAATCATAGGCGTGTCATGATGAAAGTCGTTGCAAATAGAGTGATAAAAGCATGTTATCTTGTAAATGAATGAAGTATATACACCAAGAGTAATGTTTAATTCAACTGCAGCTCGAACGTATAGGCAATGTTCTGAAAATGTTCTGTACAAGAGATGTTTTATTAAGGAGAAATCTAAAACAAATGATCTGATTACCAACGCAAGCAGCAGTCTAAATAGACTTGAGTTGCATCTCCAAGACGTGCTTGAGCAGCAGGCCTATCTATTATAAAGCAGCCTATAGTTAAATCTGCTTTCGTCTGAACCCTCCCTCGCCTTTAAAGAGTGAATGTAAGAATATTTCAAAAAGAAGCACGCGTTTCATATGCCCCCTCGAGTGCTTGTTTATCACTGTTTTGATGGGGAGGTGGAGGAACAAGGTGGACTGCGCAACGGGAGGTGGCGCAGATAGTGCTGCGTGAAAAGCGCGCAGGTTGTGGCGCAGTTCAAAGAAAACCGCGTATACGCTGCCCGAAGCAATATTCACCATCAAACATGAGTGAATTAATTACTCACTTTTTAGCAAGGAGGACTCGTGAAGGAAAATGTCTCCTGCTTATTTTTCATTTCGGATATCACCCTTTCGATTTTTCCAGATCTATGACTATTGTTGGATAGAGAAGAGCGAAAACCAATGTATGAGGAGTGTCTGCGCTTGGAAGAGTGACCTGGAGCAAGTGCTCGCTGCAACAAGAAATGCAGGGGCGTGTACTACCAGTGCCATCTTGTGGAGAGGTTGCAGTCCTGCGCAATTACGCATGGCATTTTGATCCAGATGTTGTTTTTCACACTTTTGAATCATTGGGCATTTTAACAGAACTCTTGAAACTTTCTTTACGTATTAATTTTTGCTTGTACTGTTTTTCAAGTAATCAAATCAGACAGCTCTGATTTTTACGACTGTGTTGGGATCCAATGCGCAATGTCCGGGTCAGTCTGGTGACTTGGTAGTAAAATAATCTCTTTCTCTCCTTTCTACTGTTTCTGCCATAAGCTCGAGGCACAATAATGTCAGTTGTCATCCTTCAGCCGTCCCCACTGTGAGAGGCAGCATGGCACAGCAGTAAACACTCGCGCAGTGTCAGTGGCTGCGGGCGACACAGAAATAGTCCTCCCGCGCTCTCCCTCACTCACCGGGCCCGGCCTTGCTCGCTTCATCTTCGGGGCTCTCTCTGATTCAGTCACCGCCGGTTGGAGCAGTGCGCACATAAAGCATGCTGGTAGCTTTCCATTACTTTGGTAATCCATAACAACCATTCGCTTACCATATGGCAGCCCGATCGATGGAGGAGCTGAGCAGAAAAAGCAAAGTGTCTGTTTGAGTGTAATAGAGGGTTGTGTCTTGTTCACTGCGTGAGCAATGGTTTTAAAAGCACTTTTATCCCCAGGTTTCAGTCATTTACCTACTAAATATTGTACACGTTATTTTTGTTGAGATTCAATGGATCTCAACCTCATAATGTAAAAACGAAATTATTAGGCTATGTTTTAAACCATTTGTGCTCTCTTGATAGGGCTAGTTATATTAATATGAGGAACACTTCCTTCCTCTATGTTGTGAGAACACTTTCTCTTCCTGTATGTTGTAAGCAACATACAAATTAGGGGTGTGCTAAAATATCGAAATGGTTCAGTTGTGATAATACATTTGATGATGGGAAAATTAAAATCTAAATAAATGAAGTAAATTTGATGATACAGTATACTGTATGTTATTTCTTTATATTGTGACAGGGCTACAATTGTGATGCTTGTTTAAAGAAAAGAAACTTCTTTATGCAATGCATTTGAAATATTCACTGTTTTGATGATAAAAATAACATATTTATTTTGTGCAGATAGTGGTTTAACAAAAACTGTTGTATTTGTTTATTAAGAATTAGTGATATATTGCTTGTGCAATATATCGATGATCTTGAGCAAATGGAGCATATGGAGAAGATTAGATAGGCTACTTTATTGGCATAATTGATAATAGAAAATGAAATGTATGCAATATGTTGCAAAAATAGGCCTTTGTAAATAATGACTTTATCGGGTATTAGTGTTCATGTTAATCTATGTAATATTCTAACCTAAACAGCCTTATATCATCCATTGAGGCCACACATGGCCCCTGTGTTGTCAATGTGAGTGCTCAAACCCTATTGGATGGTGAGGTGCACAGAAGTGGCGACGCCAGGCACAGTAGGCAAAGGCGACCATGCCAGACAGCTTCCACCACCAGTCTCCCGCCCTGAAATCTCAGACAAGCGCCCTATCCAAGCCAATATTCAAATCCACACAACTGATGCTGTAATCCATCTCCATCAGTGCAACCCTTCCACTCGCCAAGCAGCACCTCCTCAGCAGCACTCACATCCTTCAGTCACAGCAACAGCATCGGGAACTCTCTCCTCTGCTGTCTCCAACTCTGGGCATGTCATATGTTAATGTATTCATCCGCCCACCACAGTCGCCCGAAGAAGCAGCACTGCTCTTAAGTACAGTCCAATCAGTCTCCAGTCTGCTAATGGTTCCCTCACAGCCAGTCACCACACTGGCTTTTTCAGACTTTTCAAATGTCATGTGGTTGAATGTCCCTTGATTCTGCACGTCCTCCCAATAAAACTATGAAAGAAAAACTACATAATTTAATTATTCCTGCAACAAGAAATTAATTGACCAAGTGACCCTGTCAGAGCCATTTCTCCTAGGGTTTAATTTTGTTTGTCGATGTCTCAAAATGGCCTTTATGTATCTTCCCTCACACAGGCAACATAATAACAAACACAAAAGAAGTACATAAGGAGATTGTTTTTAATTATGCATGACTTTTTTGTAAAAATCTATTCTATATTCAGCATAAAGAAGGCTACTGACAACCCAAGACAGTAAAAGCAACAAAACGGGACTAGCGGACATACCTCAGGCAAGTCAGAAAGCAGCTCATCCTCACTCACTCAAGGTCTGAGAATTTATTGCAAATGTAACCCAGTGTAAAAAAAATGATTGTACCTATAAATTTGCATACAGAGTTAAAAAAAACAAACAACTATATACATTCAGAGTGCTGAAATAGAGTAACTAGTGGGTAAGTCCTGTCCTTTGGTGCAGGAGCAAATGGAGGTCACTATGTCTCAATGCCCTCAGCGTGAAGCTACAGTCTGGGGAAAATACAACCAATTTAGCCGAGAAACCGTTCAGGATCAATATGGCTTCATCCAGGCAGGACCAAGGGGCCAATCAGATGACTGCCCTGAGAGGTCCTTAACAAAGTGGGCCAGCAAATGAAGAAGGCACAGACTGGACTGACCCCTGAGCAGGAGAGGAGGAGAGGAGCAGAAGAAAGACATGATTTCAAGAGCACACTAGTGATACGTATATATTTCTTTTTCTGCATGTTGAGAGGTATGTCCGCCAAAAGGGAGAATCCAAGCACATTCATGATTAAATCAAAAAGGTATCTACATTAGCACAATAAAACATCAGTATAATAATGTACCATTAAGCTGTGAGTCACAAAATACTCCTCATTAAACAGTATCTGGTGCTATTCAAAGTAATCATCATAAGCTTCATCCTCACTGTCATATTCATTCCCTCATGTTTACACATGTAAATAGAAGTCAAATGAGCCTCTTTTTTTTTTTTTTTTTTAAATAAAGAATTTCACAAAATAAATAATTTGTTATGGCCATAAAATTGAATCTGAATTGTATCGCTGTATACACATATATGTATAGTATATTCCATTTCATATAAACACACTTTAAACCTTGTAGATACAGTCTCTCTGATAAACTCTGCTTTACTTATTTGTGCCTCACTACCTTAATGGTGCCTTTGGACTCCTGCTCTATACAAAAAGCTTTGATGTTCAACTGTCCTTGGAAAACACAAATGCTCATTTCCATAGTAACACAGTGTTTTAAGGAGCATAGTAGGAGAGGATGGATAGCTTTTATGTTTGTATCAAAATAAATGAGGAAATATCTTCTTGAAAGTCTATTAAGCTATTTAGCCCATTGTTAATCTTTTACAGGTTGTTTCCAAGAAAGTCTTGAGCTTTTAAACATCCTATAAGGCACACGGCTGAGCTCTGAGAGCAGAATATCTGGTTTCAACACACACATATGCGCAGGGCATGCCCCCATCTGATTCACTGCGCCTTTTGGCTTTCAGTCTCCGGTTTTGGTTTAAGCTGGTATAAAGCAAGTCTCTTTAAACATAAAATAACATTATGGGTAAATTATTAACTGGCACATATGGTTTACAGAGATCTCTAGTTTATCCGATGGCTCTTCTCCTTGTGGGCATGTGTCTGTCTTTTGGGGGAAAAAGTATATCAAAGATAATTCCAGGTCTGATCTGGGACTTAATATTAACAAAAAAATCCCTTTTTTATTAGGCACATGGATACAAATGTGTGAGTAAACAATAAATCCTGAGGCCAAGCTTAACAACCTTTAAGAGCATTGTGCTGCAAGATCCCTTGCTCTGATCTTTGATCAGATTACTGTGGAAGGAGTAGAAATATTTAGTTCGTGGTCAAATTGGTTCAAATGTAGCTCTTGTTGGAGCGGGTCCAGCAGTCCAGCAGCCCTCAGGCCTCTGCAGCCTCTGTCTTAATCTGGATAAAGTTTGCGGGCAGCTGCAGAGACAGTGGCAGCTCGTGCAGGCTTTTGAGAGTGTGTTGTGGCTGTAGAGACATCTCCCCGTGCACCTCCAGCTCTTCCACAGGGGTCAGGCCTTCACTGGGGCTGTTGCTCTGGGAGGCATGTCCGTTCATTATAGTTTCACTTCCAGCCTCCGGGCCGTGCTGTTGACTGCTGTCAATGATCACAGTCCGGTAAGGCAGCTCGGACTCGCCCATCAGTGATGGATCACCGTTCACTATAGACTGGAAGTAGCTTGGGTCCAACATCTCCTCTTTGACATGCAGTCCAGAGAGGTCACTGGATTTGAGCACTGTTGCAATTACAGTGCCGGGCTGCTGTGCCACCATAGTCTGCCCACAGGTGGTGTTGATGGCGACCAAGCGTGGCAGCCCATTGATGTTTGAAGCAGTGGAACTAATGACTCCTGGAGTAGAAGTACAGGAAGTGGAGGAGGAGACCATGGAGGGGCTCAGGCTGGTGACAAGTAGGCCATCTTGTAGACTGCTGGTCCCACCTGTTAGAGAGGTTGTTTGGATGGTGAGCATCTCCTTTCCGGCAGCTGTGCCAGACGGCACTGTGTGGAGTATGACCCGAGGGGGAGAGGAAGTGGCCGAGTCCCCATTGGCCAAAACTGTGAGGGGCATAGACTGGAGTGATCCAGGTGAAGTCATAACCATCGGAACAGATGTGGGAGCAGTGATGTTCCTTAGGAGACAGAACAAACGGGCTTAGCATAAATAAAGCAGCAAACAGAATATCTAACTGAGTTTCTTCATCTTCTCTTTTGGCCTTGTTGTATTCAAATATTCATTTAGTCTCTTAGTAAATATAGACAAGGATTATTTTTTAATGGAGCCTTACTGCGAAAGTTACACAGCCCACATTTATAATCCTACCCAGCAGAACTAATGCCCGTATTAATATAATAAACAACACTGTCTGTTGTGCTGCAGAAGTCATTATTCTCCTTGTTTTCCAAGTGCAAACATTGTTGAACAGTTGATAAAATATGCAGCTGACTGATACAGTAACAAAAACACCCAAACAGAGACTTGAGCAAAGTAAAATGTAACATGATGCATTGCTGTGAAGAGTTGCCACCTTTGGGGTCCGGTTATTAAACCTAATTGGTACATGTTATGAATAGACTTTTAATTTGCCTTCCACTTGAAATTCCAACCATTCTGTAAATTATATTGTATAAGACAGATATATCAAAGAAATATCTAAAAAAACAAACACTGTATATATATTTAAAAATAAAAGGTGACAGTTGCAATTAATCTGTCCACAATAATGACTATTAAAAAAAGATAAGCTATCTATTTGGGATGTTTAAAACTCAAATACTAAATACTAAAGTATTACTAATTTAATTTTTTGACACTTGATTTACTGTACAATGCATTGGCTATCGTTTATCCTTACCTCAGAGCTTGTGTTGAGTCCTGAATAAGAGCACCTTGACTGGCTTGCAGCATATGAACAGAATGTAGTTGCTCATCCAGTTCTTCCTCTTTGATTTCTCGGAAGAAAAACTCATCCTCGGGCTCTTTCTTCATGCTCCTGGCCTGGAAATGGTGCTGGCTGTGGGTTCGATTGTTCCCCTTGCGTACCGAAGACCTCCCGTTGGTGGATCTTTGGTTTCCATAGTTTACATCAGAGCCTGGGTCTTCATCTTCTATGACAACTAAATCAGGAGGCATTTCTTTAAACTGATAAACAAGACGCTGCCCCTCCACCTTTGCCAGAATTCCTCGCTGGTAATAGTACCTGAAAAGTAGAATGCACAAGCAAGAACAGAGTTGTATTTTTAGATGTAGTGCACAGTTATGCTTTTTTGTTAATTAATCCATTCGATCTTGCTTTTATGAGAACAGAAGATAAACCATGCAGAGGTTACATTGGGTTACACCATTACCTGAGAGCTCTTCCCATTGTCTCATAATTCATGTCAGGCTTGTTTTTGTGTTTGCCCCAAAGCTTGGAAACTGCCTTGGAGTCCACCAGCTTAAAGATGCCTTTTTCCCGCTGTGTCCACTTGATGTATTTGGGACAGGTGTTTTTATCTTGCAGTAGAGCCAGGAGGAATTCCCACAGGTAAATAGTATTGCCTGCAACAAGTACAGAAAAACTTTTATGTCAGCCAGTTCTATACCTGTTCTTTTCTCTGCAAAAATAGTTATTAAGTTGTTGTAATTTCTGGAAACACCTTCAACAAATCACAATTTCAAATTAATTCATTTTCTTCAGCCTAACATCACTGTGCCCTCCAGCTTGCAATCACTTGTGCTTCCCTGTGTAACAAGGCACTCTGCCGTCCTCCCCATCCATTAAATGCAGCAGATTCACCCCCTCTGGACTGCAGGGGTTGAGGAGCACTGTCAGAGCATTCCACCAGAGAGAAAACAGCATACACAAGAGGCGCTGAGACCTTGTGTTTTATTGGCTCATTATACAGACGACTAGTAGTTAGCGCGGCTCACCTTTGCCCTCCTTGCTCTTCTTTTTGAGTGGCAGGGTAGGGGTGGTGATGGGCGAGCAGGGACGCACCGGCCGCGGCTTCCGCACTATGAATCAAATAGCAAGATAGTGTATTAAAATGTGCAAGGTCGCAGCAAAGTCACTCAATTACCTTTACGATTGCAGTGAAAATAAGACCAGTGGTTCAAAAAGGAAAAAAGACAGAACTGCAGGGTTACCTTTGGTTTTCTTTTGTGGTTTGAAATGGCACTTTTGTGGGATCTCATCCATGGAAGAAGTGTCCTCGTCTAGGGACATGTCAAGGCCACTGTTGTCAATTTGGTCTGGTCTGAGTGAGGCGTATGTCAAATCTGCTTCCAGCATGCCATACGTGTGGACTGTGCATAAAGGCAAGATTTACAGATGACATAAATTATGGAAAAACATCAGTACATCAGGCTGTATATGTCTATATTTAGCAAATGTTTAGCCTGTTATTGCACATTGCCAGCGTTTGTTGTCTATGAATAACATAAACCTTACAGTCATATACAGTATATTTTCAGTTTATAGAACACAACTCCATAATGCTTATGGACTCTATAAGGATTTGGATCACAGTTTGGTTCTGTGTTTCAGAGTATATATTATACCATTTTACACATACGTGACTTTTAAATTCACATTAGCTGCCCTTGTTAGAAAAGACTATACATTATAAGACTCCATCTGCTAACACAATAAAAAACAAAAGTCTTCGATAAAATCATAGTGTGCAGTATTAATACCATATAGTAACAGGACTTACTCATCCGCTTTTCATCCAGAATATTATTTGGAGACTCCATATTAAGAAGTGCTGCTGCTGCTTCATTTGTCTCCATGCTGTCCTCTGCCCCAGACACTGCTGTTTCTATGCAAACAAACAAACAAACACAAATTCATGACCGTGAGATTCTTGTAAGTCAATGCATTTGAATGCTTTGCTCCTAATTGTATGTGGGGACCTTGTGGGATACGACTGAATGGCTGCTATGACAACCATTGCCTGTTTTATTTCACCAGACCCTAGGAGAACTTGAAAATAACACGATAAGTATGAACATTTATTCAAATTTTACCTTTTCACGTGGAGGTTTGTTAGATTTCTTTAGATAAATTATTTAAAAGATTATTCACCTAACATGAATGAGATGTATGTGAAAAGGTTTTGCTTATTGTTGATCGGTATAAGAATACTTGGCAAAATGTTGTCAACACTCTTTAATTTCTTAATTAAAATGAACATTTTAAAAATAAAAACAAGATGAGTGCAGAGTTGAATAGACTGTAAACCAAAATATTAAATGTTTTCATGAGATAATTTCTCAAAAACATGAAGGAGTACTGCAATCTAGTCAGTAAATAGTACATGTCATCAAAGCAAGTAAAACTTTAATGAAAACTTACCAGACAGGTTGACTCCTCCCACAAGCATAGATGGCTCTTCAACCACATGCAGCGTTGTGTCCACCATGATGCCGTTGGTCACCTCGTCAGACTCCAGCCCCGAGTAAACCTGCAGAAGATCAGCTGCTGGAACCTGCTCCACAATCACGGCTGGAAATACCGACGGGTCGTCTAACTGCAAACAAGACAGAAAACATCTGTTTAGGATAAATCTTCAATGTTCTTATGCAATTCGTCCCTTCATTAGAAAAGTTTGGAAGTTTGGAGCATTAATAGGTCTCGGCTTTTATGCAAGGGAGAGTTTTTACCTCTGCAGAGTGATTTCCTAAATTTAAGAATAAAGCTGCAGTTAGTAGGTATGGCCTGAAATATAATAAATGCTATTCCCATTTCAAACTTCAACACACAGTTACAGAGTCCAGGGAGAATACACAAGAAAGGTCCATGCAAACAAAGTCAAAATACAAAAATGAAAATAAATATGGAAAATGCTTTAGGGATGCTTAAGGCTGCAACAATTATTTGGAATTATTGAGATCACCAACTACCAAAATAACAGTATTTAATAATCGTTAATTTGGGCTATAAAGACACATCTTCTAACCAATATTCTTAACTTTAAATGTCACAAATACAATACATAATTTGTGTTTTAATTAATATACCCTTTACATATACGTATTCTATAATCAAAGGGTTTTGAGTCAGAACTTTATCTATTTGAAAATGTATTTTAAAAATCTCAAAAGAAATAATTGACTAATCGAAGAAATAACTAGTCACGACAGTTAGTTGCAGTCGTAGGTGTATTGGTCTGGTTTGTACTGTTGAGGTTGCATCTAAGACTGGGATATAAATGATATTTCAGAATTTAGGCTTTCCAGTGAAATGCAGCAGGCCCTTAAACCTAATTCAGCATAAAATTCTTTAACGTATACTGTAGACTTGTGGTGATGTGGAAGTGCATAGCTTGTAAAAAGAGGGGCTCATTTCTGTGGTGTTGCAGCAGCCCACAGAGACCCTCTGAGGAAGACAAGAACCAGCTGTTTGGTTTAGCCCACTAACATTGAGAGGTTAATCATCCTCACACATTATATAAGCCCAAATAATTCTTAATGGATCAATCATGAATTTGCAGGCAAGCACCCCCTTCATCATGGCCAGAAATCCTTACTGGGGAATTCTGAGCTTCAAGTTGTCAACTAATTTCAAACATGGCACGGGCAAAGGGTGGAAAGGAGAGTGATGGGACAAAGGGAATTGGCTAGGCACGGACTAGACCAGACATGAGGGGGACTTGGAGAAAATATCATAGGGTTCCTCAACAAAAGCCTGTGTGGAGAGCCCTCAGTGCCTCATGTCAGTGGGATAGACACAAGCACTAATTCTGTTCATTCTCAGAATCAGATGGTCGTCCATGTTGGCTAGGAGCCTTGAGTGACAGCTGTCCTACTCTATGAAAGTGTACGCTATGAAAATATGCAAGGGCTACAGATGGTCTAAAAGGAGGTGGAATAAGTGGAATAAATGATGGTCAAAACGTGTCGACCATGGACAGGGCAAATGCAGCAACTTAAGAGGGTCAGTGTGGGGGTTTTGATGGCAACAGCTTAGTGGCCCAAGTGTCCAGCAGATGGCAGCAAAACACACTTGAAAGTCTTGGTTTGATCATAGCATGTTAATCATTACGTTTCAACACTAGTTCTAAATAGCACAATGGAATATTCACACGCAAATTAATCTATAAATAGCAGCAATGAGTCAGTTACCTGCAGTGGGCATATCTTCCATTCCATACTAAAAACTGTATATTATGTTTGTCTCATCCAGTAATATATTTACTAATACTTTTTATTACAAATTCATCATTCCCTGAGTCACAATTTGATAAAAAGGGGGGAAAGGTGCACAGGGAGGAACCAGTAGAAAGGCTTATCTGTCTCTATGCACAAATGTCCATTGTTGCTGAGGGACCTCTAGGGCATACCAGGTGTCTGGGCTTTGAGATGCAGGAATGGGGGAAGCAGGGTGGGAGGCACTGGAGACCATGGCTGCCCTCCCAAACCAGCTACAGTTTAACCAGCAAGCTAACAGACCAGCTCATTATTTAGGCATTCTGTCCTAAATGGAGATACACTAAAGAATGTGCTAAAGTTGTATTACTATATCAAAATAATACTAGTCAAATAATATGGTCAAGCTATACTGTGTTGTGGTATACAATGTTGTAATTATTCAGAGGGTTAAAGTAAATATAACTCTTGCTAAGTACTATTAGGAGAATAAAATGTGTGGGAGAATTACATGTCAGCAGTGTCTGAGAAATCACAAGGTCCCATGAGGCCCACAAAACCTCAGAGTTGTGCTTTGACTACAGATGTTATCAGTGTCTCACTGACATAGGCTAAATGTTTCTCATTAATGAGAGGCAATGCTAGACACATTATCAGATAACTCCACAGTGAAGGCACTAACGTAACACTACTTTGCTCACAGTCCTTGACTGAAGCATGTGTGGACACTTTGACTGTTGTTGAGTCCGACTGCTTCTTGTCAAAGTCACAAGGTCTTCAAAAGTTTATAGCTCTGAGATTCTGCTGACAGAGTATGAGACACTTCTGAAGGTGCTGTGCAGACCGCTGCTTCATTCTGTTTACGCTGAGAACAAGTGAGAAGTGTTGTCACGCAAACAGTGGTGAGATGACATCTTAAACACAGCACTTATAAAGGCGTAGAATAGATAAGTATAGAAGGAGTCTTTTCAGGACAAATGTCACTAGGTTGTGTGGCAGTTGCCTTGGTTTGCCTGAATAATATTTCTAGTACAACAGGGAAACTGTAGAGATAAGAATCAAGTAAATTTGCATTTCTGAGTTCCCTATTCTGTGTGAAAGACACAGCATCTGTGTTCAATGCAAGCTACTCTATTCTGCTTCACCTGGTCATTCACAAATACACCCAGTTCTATGTACACCTTTACCCACAATATGTGTGAAATCAAACAGTGCAGAGTATCAGCAGAACTATTGTGTGGTGTGAGCCACAAATCATTTAAAAAGTAATGTTGAAATAACTTGAAATATAGTGGTGTTAACGGTATTTACATGGAGGTATTGATACGTTTGTCATTGCTAAAGCAAACGTTTACATAGGCCAAGTACAAAATGGCTGATGAGATATCACGTTAACCTTGTTCCTTGTTTGGGGGGTATTTCCATAACTTGGCAAATGTGGGCACTGTGCCTGTATAACAGGCTGAGTGGGTGCAGCGAGAAACAAAGCTGGAACAATGTGAGACCTTTGAGCCGAATGGTCCCATCCCTTCCAAGCAGCAGCCTGGTAACTGGTCTGTCAGGTTAAGCCTGAAGCGGTGCTATTCAGGGATCCAGTGACAACATGTCACACACATAGAGATACTAAAAACAAGACACGTCCACACTTACAATCAAGCCTGTGCCACTGGATTCAGAGATGGGGGTGGGGAAGAGATAACTGCACACCTGACCATGTAATGAAAAAGCACATAGGGACAGATTGAAATGATATGTGTAACAGTCACTCTGACGCCGGTAAGCCCCGCCCTCTGCTCCCACACACCCGAGAATCACTGCACTTTTTCCCTTTAGAGCTCCCATCAGCCCACACTACTCTCCCAGCCTGGGATGGACCTATAAACTGCGATGATACTGCCCCAGGGACCACTGTGTCTACATCTTTTACATGGGCTTCATTTGAAATGTCAAACATTCATCTACAATATCTATGGTTGTCAATGTTAGAAAGGTAGTGACTGAAATATACTGTTGAAGCCATAGCTACCTGATTAATTTCATCCATCCCGTTGCTGGCAAATTCAAACACCAGTTCACCCGACTGCACTGCAGTCGTCATGGCAAATAAGTTCAGGGGTCAGGGTGTGGCCTGAAATATCCCAGTAATGACTGCTCCTCAGAGTGTCCTGATGGGCTTGTGGCCTGCTGTGGGTGATGTGTCCAGTCAAATGTAGAGGGCAGAGAGTGTCAGAGGAGCCCTGTGGGCCCGGCGGGAACAGCCCTGTCCCTCACAGAGGCTGAGTCATGCTCTGCCTGGAGCATCTACACCTGAAAAACAAAAAGACAGGGTCAGGAGAAATCTTACAGAAAATGCATTTATTCAGCACACAATACAAGATAATGAAGTGTTACACTAAGACAAGTGCTGGGAAAACAATCCAGTAAGTGCATATTCACAGAGTTCACAAAGTTTGTTAATGCTATGTTCTATTCTTTGTAAACATCAACCTACTTTATTTCAAGAAACTTAGTAATTGTGGTCTCATTCATTTCATAATTCCAACGTAAATGTCACCCAGACCTTGCATATAATGTCAAAATCTATTTCAAAATTGACAGCAGAACACAGTCTACTGAGATCCTCTTTCACTTTGGTCTCTCTAGTGTTTGTGAGTCTCAGTCTAGTCACATGAGCTGGAGCTTAGACCTTCCTTACTCCTCCATCTCTCCCTCCACTCACACGCTCTGGTCTGATGATGCCCCCAAGAGTTGCAGTTGGACCCTGGGGGATTCATGTCTGTAGAGACGGAGGGAGGAGGGTCCAAAAGGTGTGTCACAACACCCCGATACCCACAGGCAAGTTTCAGGATGGGAGGAGCTCGTAGTTGAAGAATAAACAGCAATGAAGACCCCCGGGTGAAATTCCCCCATAGTTTTTCTCTTGTGACACTAAAGAACTGGAATCAAAAGAGGAGTATAAGATGGCCGGATTTTATAGAGTCAAGCATCTCTCCTTTCCTTTTGGGGGGGAGAATATTTGCTTTGAAAAAGTAGCCCACCGGGCCTTATTGCACTTTGATGAGGGGATGTAACAGCTTGCGGAGCACCAAGAGCAAAAACATTTTCTGACAGAATAGTCCAATGTGGCATGGGTCTGGAAAGCAAAAATTGAGCTCCACAAAGTCTATCCCTCTTTGTGCTTGTCACTGTGTGGGAAGTGTACATAGGTGATAAAATCAAATTGTGATCTACCCTGAGATGATATGCAATTTTGGTGAGTATCATATTGTGGATCAATGTTTCTCTATTTATTGCTTGATTCTAATACACATAGACAATTTCCCTACCTACTCCTAGCGGGTGTGTGACAGGTGGATTTAACCTCATTGTTTCGACTTTGAGAAATGAAGACAGCTCTTTAAGTCAAAATAAAATACTGCTAATGAATCTTGATAAAAAAAATAAAAAATAAAAAAATGTAATCTGGCTCCAAGAAAATTGTGATATATTAATCATTTGGCATATGGCCTACCCTAAGTGTGTCATCACTTAAGCCAGAACAGGGGATCCAAGTCATTAGATTGTATGAGAATACTACCAAAGAAACAGATGTTTAAATACAATATTATATGGGAAAGGCAATCAAACACATGAATGACTGCAAAGGAAACATGATGAATTGCTATACCTGCTGCTGCTATAAGTATATTTTGAGTTGGTACACACCTGAGACTACCAAAAGCTTTACCCATTAATAAATGTCACATTTTGGGACTATAATAAATGTAGTTTATACAGAAGAGTAGATTTTAAAGTTGAAAGAGGATCCTCTCAAAGGCCTTTCCTCGGAATAAATAAAGTTGAAATTTGAAAAGTCTATTTTTACAAATATTTTATTTTCTTATGCATTTTCTAAACATGCTTTCGCTCTCTATTTTTATTCTCTACTTTTAAAAAAAATATATATTTTTTTTTTGGCCCAAAGGCTTTATTTGCCAGGACAGTTGTAGCATGAAAGGGGGAGAAAGAGGGTATGGACCTTCGGCAAATGTCGAGAGTTGGACTCCACCCCACGACACCGCAGTGGTAACACTTATCATCCACTGCATCACTGGTGAAGCACATGCTTTCTCAGTAACCCTGCTTCATAGTTTTAGCACGCGTAGCTCTGATCTTATGCACTAATGTTTATAAATGTATTAGCCTGGGGACTGTATCATTAAGCCTGGAGGCAGAGAGCTGAAGCTGTGTAAATGATGAACCCACTAGACTAACAAGTCAGTATGAGCATGGTTGGAAATCAACTGGAAAATAATGTAATTTTTTTTCCCCATATACAAGCCTAGTCTTGTATATGCCATAGAATGCATGAGGGCTATAGCAGAATATCATACCATAGTTGGTAGCAAAGCATATGAATTCAGACGCAGTAGTCAATACTTATGGTTGAAAACATGGCTGAAAAGTCAAACAGAAGAAGGTCAGACCTGTTGTTTTAGTGTAAGCTACAGTAAACTTTAGTAAACTTTAGCTCTAACCTGATCATAATCTGTCATTATCATTTTATTAGCTAAGGCTGGGGTAGAGCTGAGTAGCTGCTGGCTGGGTTAAGCGTACGAATCAGCATAGTTTTCCAACTATTTTTTCCCCCTTTGAGTGACATAATTTGACAGAAAGTTGGAGAGGTCTGCGAGCAGCGATGGACTACAAGTTGTCACCCAGAGTAAGTGCATTTCCTTTAGACCCCTGCTGTCACAGTTCCATTGACCTGAAAGGCATAGTCGGCATATAGTGCTAACGGCAGACAGGGATACAAGGAGGGCAGCCATTAGTCAGAGCAGCCTGCACATTATCTCAGCAGCTGCCTTGTCCCAACACAGAGAAAGGGTTGTAACTACGCCTATTACGTCAGAGCAGAGGAGGGAGGGTTTATATTGGGACGTTAGTCAATGCATAATGGTCCAACAGTGCAAATATATGGCAGTTGACTTGACCTGGGTGGAACTGCTAGGGCTGAGGTTGTTGCTGAGGAGAGCTTTCCAGGTGAGGCTTGTTGGGGAAACCAGAGGAGTACAGAAAGCCACTTTTTTTTATTTTTTTTATTATGACAATTTGAATATTAAGTTTCAGTTTACCCTGAATGCAAATATTGGATTGAAGAGGTTGAACTTAAACCAATATCTAATTTTACTGGTCCTAAGGACTCAGAAATGAATGCAAGAATGTGAGTGATGACTTATTCAATGTGTGTAATATAGTCCCCAACATAATTGGAGCACTAAGCAATGCTGTGGATCACATCCCAAGGCATGTGACTCTAATTTGACTCCTTTCCGAGTGTCTGCTACATGCCAGCCTGCAACTGCTGGTCTGCTCCACCCCTGTAGTATGGTGACTGCCAGGCGCAATAACAACCAATTAGAGGCTGGATTCATGAACAAATGGACCATTCCCAGAAGGCCCCACTTCCCCCGCTTCAGTCTCTTCAGCTGAGCTCATTGTTGACCATGAAAGGACGTAATTTAAGCCAATTGAATGACTATGCAATGACTCACCCTCCATGTGATGACTGCAAACATTGGAAGATAGAGGAAAATGACCAGTGAAAACTTTGTTTGTCAGCCATTTGCAGCTCAGGTTACAGAGTACTGTTGATTTCTTTAGGTGGCCAAGCTCTGGAGTGCACTGACTGCCTGTGATGTGCCGTCACTTTTGGGCATAATGATAGTACACATGTCAGAGAGCTAGGCACACACACAACACATGTTTTATCACACACAGGCACAAACAGGAGGATTTGTGGCGGGAAAAAACTAAAATATTCAGAATTGTAGCGCATTAACTAAACACCTCCAAAATAAATAAAACACTATTTGTTTTAATATCACATGACAACTCCCAACTAGAAAATTCAATCCTACAGGCTACAGGTGAGGTTATGCTGATGCTGCTGTAAAACTAGCAAGCAAAGATGGCAGAAAAACGTGGGCCTTCATTGCCACGTTACTGTCAACACTGTTTTTGCAGGATCTGCAGGGTTCCTGTAAAGGAAATGAGTCAGTGATACAAAGCTGGGTCATTCCTGGAGCACAGTGATAGACTGCCCATGTGAGCAGTTCTGAGGAGCACGGTCTTATGGGTTTTATAAGCAAGCCGTCCATCTAAACATTCACCAAATTCTCAATTTCTGTGGGAACACCACAAATGATATGCCAAGTACAACCAATCACACACAATGCTGCAAAATGTCTTGCAAATAGTGTTAAAAATGCAGGGAATACAGTATACAAAGCCAGTGTAAAAGAAAACATGCTAATAACAAAGATTAAGGAGTTGCATCAATGCCAAACAAAAACAAAGTGGCTTAAACTCTAGCTACATACCATGTCCTCGTCAAAAAATGTTTTGGGTACACTGGATCCTCATTACATCCTACATCTGACTCACCACAGTATTGCACAATGATGCAAGTCTCACCATGTTCCACAGTGAACTTTATTGAGCCAAATAAAGGGAGTGCTTTCACACCACTACACATACTGTGATAAAAGGACAGCAGCAGGCAGAGGAAAGCAGACACTGGGTAATGGTGCCCAGCTGCACCCCACAAACACCAGCTCCATCTGTTTGAACTTGGAAGCATTTGACTCTGCAGTGCCACAGCCAGATGAAGAAAAGGGATAATGGAACTTAATCTCATCGGCTGCAAACCTAGTACTTTTCCACTGTGCCGATGCATCTGAAGATGCTTTCTTATTCAGTCACATTTAAAATATTAATCTGCCACTTTGTTTGCTTCACTAAACTCTGGTCTCTAAAAGCCCTTAATAGTTTTTGCCCGATAACCCCAAATAGCTGTAACATATTTTAAAATAGTGGTTAAAACAGCACAACCACAAACTGACCTGTGAACATTGCACTCACAGGAACAGCATCACTGAGAGCGCTACTTCCTGTCTGTTAAACCACACTGAGCAAAATTTCATCTTCTGTGAAAGAGCGGAAAGTTCGCAACTCCCCCTCCTTCCTTCTTCAACACGTTGTAGATACAAGTCTTGTTGAACTATAGGCTGATTGTGATGTAAAACACTTTTCTGGCATAACTATAACTAATTGCAATCAATGGTAAGTTACATGAGAAAATATATTTAAGTCATAGTGCAATCTATCCTTGCCTGCCATTTTGAAGACAGGCTGTTTAATGACAATAGTGGTGAATACAAAAGCATTACAAAAGCATTCTCCAAACCACACCTGCCATTTTTCAGACTCCTCTTATCCCCACAGTGCTGACACAAGCGCACAAACACAGACAGGATGACTAACCCTTGTTATAGTGTACGCACAACATCACCAAAAGGGGCCCCAAGTTGGGTTGATGAAAAGACAAAATTCTCAGAAGATATTACAAGTTCCTGTCACGCGGCACACTTCTAGAACACCCCAAAAACGCTGCCCTGAAGCACATTTAAGCCATTCATTAACAATCAACAAAACCCCACCTGTCGAATTCACCTCTGTTTCTAGTTAATATGAACAAATGATAAGAACACAAGTGCAGGAATAAATCTAACACAAGAGCCATCAAAGTCTGTCACAACTTTTCTTATTGTTGTCTTACCAGATGTAAAATGAGTCCCACACTAGGATCCATCAAAATCAAGCAGGTTTAAACTTCACAGAGGAGGCTCATTTATCAAAAGTATTCACCCCCAACGGCTTGTCTATAATGTGGCAACAGGCCACATGTCGCTGATGGGAACAAGTGTTAAAGTTGAGAAAACAGGACAGGAAATTGCAGCAAAGAACACAAAAGATATCCAGTGTTGCTACGAGGTAGATTTTACTATCAAAACTAAGGAAAGAGTAGTAAAGTGCTTTTCATAACTGCAGTCATGACGAGCAAGGGTCTTTGGACTTATTCAAGTAGCATATTGACAAATTGCTTGAACAAAGTAGTTTTTTAATTTGCAGGTAGCAAACCAAAATATACCTCGGTGAAAGATTTAGCTTATTTAGCATAATTTTCCAGTTAATGACCTTACACACATTAGTTGGCATTTCTCAAAATCCTCTTGATTTTAATGGCGCCGGCGATATCATGCTTGGTAACTGTGATGTGATTTTCTACAAGACCACAAAGCACATGGTTATGTAACAGATATTAATGAAATGAATGTTTCTGTAATCTTCAATCCAAACTAATATGGCAACAAGACAAGCCTAGGTTATATTCTATTTGTAAAAGGAGAAAAACAAATAGAAACAAAACAACCAACAAAACATTCATTTGCTATTTTGTGATGCAAAAAAAAAAAAGGCAGAAGTTGAAAAACCCTGTAGCCTCATCTCTAACATTTAGCAAAGGTCAGAGGTACTCGTGTCCAGGAGTAAAACAAACAATTTAATGACATCTGCAGCCTTTTATTACAACCCCTGTGTTTGCAGTCCATGTCAGTGAAAGTAGGACACCACATCTAACCTCGTTATTATTTTTGACAGTTTGAGTTAATTGTATGTTACGCAAATGTGACAACACCATTTTCTTGACGTTTCCCAAACACTTAATTATGCATATAAGTTTACTGTACAATGAGTGCACAAGAAAATATTTAGCGGCAATTGTATTATCCATATCCCTCAACTTGCTTGTACCATTTTCTTCCCAAAGTAAAGCAGATTTACTTGTTTTAAAATGTAAAGCATTCAAAATCAAAATTCACTCTTTATTACAATATTGTATTTACTGTTTCATATTTTCCCTGTATGTTGTTGCACCCCTATTTCTAAAGTGCAGTGGATAAAAAGCATGCAAGTTTAGACGTGTGTGCACGTTGCCTTATAGTTAGACTGATCTCCTTGCAAAAATTGTTTAAATACCTTATGTAGAATGTTGTAATGGCTGCTTACGGGAGCCACTTCATGCAGACGAGACTGGAGAGGTCAAATTCTCAATTATTTGGACTCATATGGTTATGCAAGTGGTAAATAGCGTATTCTTAATCTTATACTATGTCCGCCAGTCGAGCATACTCACGCCTATCGTTGTTATGTTTATGGGAACATGTCACAGCTTGGATTTAGTAGCAGAAGATTGGATATCACAGCCATTAATCAACCAAAATGAGCAAAAACCACGGCATGGTTGCATTCCACAAACCATCGAGGCGACATTGCCACCAATAGCAAACACGACACTTTGCAACTAGTCTAAGGACAAATAAACATTTTCTTTGCCTGACAGACGTCTTTCCATTGCAGTTCTTATTGCTTGAACTAGTGAAAGCTAGGAGTATTCAAGCCGATCTTGGGAAAAATGTGCCTGTTCCAAGGAAACTGCATACCAAACAGGTCTGGACATAAGCGTGCTGATGTGTCCACCCATAGACAGGTATGCGAGCTAAACGTAACAAACAGCACGCCTAGAGAGGAGAATCGAGATAAAATAATGTGATTTGTTGTAGTCTTAGCTGACATTAACAAGCTCTATTGACATTAGCAGTATGTGAAAACACAGCATGCTGCCAAACACAGCTAACATTTGAGCAGATTAAGCTAGTGTTTGATAGCTAATAATGGCTAAATCAGCTCTTCTCATCTGATCCCCAGCAAAGCCGCTCAGATAAGACCCCTCACATTGAGACAGCTTAGCCCCCTTCAGGAGAGCTTATCTGATTTCACACAATTGAATAGTGGGTCAGTGAGGTATTAGGTATCAGCCAGCCACTGTTTTTATCTAATCTTCAAGACAGTAAGCATGCTCCCATTAGTGAATGCGAAGGACAGAAATGCTGAGTCACTGCGTAATATCAGCCTTTTAGTGACTTAAACTAATAAGAAGTCATAACAAATGGTTTTGTTTGCACCTCATCATGTCACAGAAGTATGCACGTCGTAAGATATGTTAACAAGTAGAGCGACATGCATTCCTCCAAAGCACCATCAAGACAGTCAAGGGAGAGTGATTCTATACCAATATGTATGCCTTTTAACTGTCATGTTTTCACTTGATTTTATTTCGTAATTACTTGGCCAATTCCACATGAAAAAAAAATCAAGCATTTTATTCAACATCGTCTCTGCCAGCATTTTTTTCACTAGCATCAAAAGTGTCATTTTTTTCATTGTTATCAGTTGAAAGGACATTGAGCCACACGTTGAAAATAATAATAATTTTTTGGACTATATCCCTAATGAACATAAGGTTAAATTTCAAAAATAGTGACATCAAACGGTACAAAATGCTACCTTTTTTGATACGGCACGTTTCAACTAGCTCTGCACTCGTCGACCCAACATGGTTAGGTTAGCGTTTCCATGCTACCAATATGCAACTGATGTCAAACAAACATAGGAAATGTTTCCTTAATCCTTAAATTCCTTAAACTATGCCTGAATGATACTTTACAATCATAACGCCTGATGCACACCGACTCCGGTCCGGCTCCGGGTCCCGCAAGACTTAGAAAGTGCTTAAAATCAATGCGCCCTGTCACACCGACCTCGGAGCTCTGCGGCCGCGGGTCCGGCAGCCCCGCGGGTCTCCGGAAAGAATCCGCAAGAAGTCTATTTTTGCCGGACGCCGCAGCGGTCTGGTGCGGCTTTCATGTCATTTGACGAGTGCTCTCGCGCGAAACCACGTGAATCTACGTGGCTTTCGTCAAAAACGGACCGCAGTTAACCGGAGCTGGTGTGACAGGCGCGGGTCCCGGACCGCGACCGGACTGGACTCAGTGTACACTAGGCGTTAGGCTGATCACAGAAATTCACAAAAAACATGTTTAGTAATTCCAAGTTTGTGGCGCTATGAGTCCTATCTAAAACTACAGAATAAGCTCAAACTGCTTCTGGTTTATCGTCAGTTTCTGCATTAATTTACCCTCTCTGCACCACTATATGGCGTTTTAACATCTCTTTATGTAGGTTAGGTTAGATGCATTATACACTGGAAATATTATATTTTCGGTCTTGACGCAACTGGCACTGGAAACATGGCAGTTTATCACAAGATCAAGTCAGCGTTTGATGAGGAGTTATTATTTTATGTTTATTCTCCAAAGAAGGCCTTTGGGAGCTATATCTCACAAAGGCTGCTTCAGCCCGGGCAGCTCTGGTTAACTTAAAACTGTGGAAAGACTTTTGGATTTAACCAATGGAAACATATACTTTACATTTTGTGTACCTGTTTTTATTTTTTATGAAATAATTAGTTGTTCTATGATCTTTTTTTATTTTTTACTATTATTTATTTGATATTTGATCTATCTATCTATGTATACCTCAAAATAAAGACGTTACTTTCAGCTATGTTGATAAGCTTGGCTAGGTCAAAATCCAGACTAATTTCTTTGCTTAAGTCACAGGCAGCTTGTGTTTAGGCGTTATCATAAAGTTCATTTATTTCCAAAGCTTCATTTCACCTGTTTGGAGAAGTGTTTGAGCTGTGTACAGAAAAGCAGAAGAACAGTGCGCTCCGACCAGTCAATATTTGAGAAGGTGTTATGAAAAAGGTCCTTTTATGATAGATGGGGAAGGTGCCACATGGGAGCTGGACAATAAAAGAGGATCTAGAAAATAATGGCAAGGTGTTACTGTTTGAACATATTGTTGGTAGTAATGAAAACTAGTAGATAAGTAAATTTGTTTAAAAAATAATTCAAAAAGGTTGTTCTTTAAAGTGTAAACTGTATAGTCCTGTGCCTGGTAACCTCGGCGCCTGTGCTACTTTGAATAAAGAGGCCTGACAATCAGTCTCCTGAGGGGCTGGGGTTATGTTGTTCTGACGAGAATCACAATGCAAAAACGCAAAGGTAAACAAGGAGTGGCTGTTGCTTAGAAACTGGCCGAGGGAGAGGGCTTGTAAAGTAGGCTGTGCACGTTACACAGCGACCAGCTCTGAGCAGGTGGGCCCCATTCGTCTGTGTGTTAAAGGCCCACAGTGTTTGCAAGGACACGTGTGTTAGGACTGGACCTGATTGAAAGCGCTTTTTATACTGCCTCTGCTATGGTGATTGCTACTTGTTCTAGCTGTACTCAAGAAAACCGGAAGAAGTAAGGCCAGTTTTACAAAAAAGAAACCTCTTTTTTGAGTCCAATCCAATACAAAGAGGTCTAAATTTCAACAAGTTTACATGCAGCAAGGCACACTTTAATCTTCAAAAGCACACCTGTTAGTTGTAACAGCATGCAGCATCAAGGTGAAGTTTTTGCATGTTCATTTTGCATCACTGCAAGATGTTAAAATAATACATATAGCAGTGCAATGGCATCCCCTGTTAGACAGGTGTCTGTTGAATGTAACCAATGTTTTAAAGGAAAAATATTATGCATTTTTATTAGCCTTTAAACATGCTCTTGAGTACCTTAATTTGCCTTCTCATGTTTTGAAAAAAAAAAAAGAAGCTTTTTATGAAATAATTATTATTATTACTATTATAGTTAAGCTAAATTATCTCGAAGCGAATGTGCTATGCAAAAAAATCAAGCTAGCAGCAGCAGTTAAGGACTAAAAGCAGTGGAAGATTCTCGGGTAAGTGACGTACACGATCTGAAAATACGTCTCAGAACAAGGAGGTTTAGCAGGAAGTGTTTTTGACACTAGGAGGGGGACTTAATTTTCTACTCTTCTCAAAACAGCGTGAATCCAGCTGAATGCAACTCCAGGTATGTTTTTGATGATGGAACATTGTTAGAACATGGTTAAAATTTCAGCACTCTGTGAATGTGACCATCCAGAGGAACATACAATGTTAACAACAAAATGCACAGAAAATACCTAAAGGACGACAAACATAAACAAATGCAGAAAAAGGACTGTGGCCTCCTATTCAAGGCCGTGTTTATTACAGTCATGGCCAGTTTCCCTAGCCTCTGAAACCATGCGGGAAATCCATTTCCCTCTGTGCTTGGGTCAGAATAGTCTCTTTGTACCAAGAGATGCTGCAATAAAGCCAACATGATGAGCCAATTAGCATAAGGCCACGAAGGGCCAGAGAAATGTGCCCTCCGAAGATGACTGTTTATGTCCACACACATACATCTCACAGCGGGACTCTTTTTTTTGGGCCATGTTACCTCATGCAGGGTGGGACACATATAATTGGAAAAGCAAATAGCACACTGCAAATAGGTCACTCCATTGTGTATTTAAATTCACAGCTGACATCGTTGTTTGGTAATTAATCATAAATTATACTTTCTTACAAATAACGTAAGAAACTAAGAAAGTTTGTTGTTGACTTTTGAAACCAATAATTTCCAAATCCACCATGCTTATCTTATTACAATTAAAATATATGAAACACAGATGATTTTTAATGAAATACATTGTGCACTAAGTCCAACAGCCAAAAGTATAATAAATTAATGCCATTAATACAACCTGATTAATTAATACAACTTCATTATTCTAGTTACATATTCAAATGTTATATTGGTGAACCATTCATGCACAAATACCACATCCAGTATCTGTGCTATTTTCCTAGGTCAAATTGTGTACCCTGACTGCCAAGTAAACTACAACTATTATCAGAAGATGTGACCTGATATTCCACACAGTATCATCTCTCCGTCTCTTCTCTTTCACTTTGGGTCATATAGAAAACACAGGCACCCTCACCTACCGGTATATGCACATGTTGAGTCACTTGCACCTGTGCCTAAACAGAGACACTACAGTTAAACAAGAAGGATGGCAGTTGAAGAAGGAGAGTGAACATGGTTAAATGCGTGTGGGTGGTCAACTTACTATTTATTGGAAACCTCCCAAGGTCCTAAACAGCTAATGTTTTGGAACATCTAATCATGGAGATGGCCAGCATTGCTTCATAACATTTTGAATTTGAAGTTGTTCTGATATGAGTTGAGATAAATCAACCCTTTTAAGTTTGTTGCATGGTGAAATACTCTTGGTCTGTGGTTACTGTTCCGTCTGTGCTGAAGTCTGCATGCTACAATGTTGTTGCAACACTAAACTTTATAACAAACAGATACACAGAAACACAGTTTATGCCTTGCTCAATGGTGTAGGCATTATAAGGAGCCAGTTAAACATTAACTCTTCCCACCCTGATAGTTCAGACTTCTCGTCACAACTCTGGTTCTATAACATGGAGATTTTTGGGTGGGAGTTGAGTTTGGAAATCAAAGCCAATCTACCCACAACAAATTCATACTTATAAGTCCTCATGTCGTCATTAAAGAGCATTAACCCCGACCCACATCACACGAATGATAAAAAGCAACCTATAATTTCAGTTTATGTGTCATTTGTGTTGGCTGTAACTGAAAGAAGAAGTAACTGGCGATCACATGACAGCGCAAACAATATGAAAGTCACGCCTACTTATTATAGAGTAAATAGTTTTCACAAACCAGATGGTGTAGTGTAAAGTTGAATGTACCCAAGACAAAGTATAATACTTTTTAAAAAGCTTATTTTTAAGCCTTTGTCATTGTCCTACCACAAAAACCACTATCTGGCAAGTTACACCACTCAAATCAAAAATACAACTGAATCAATCGAAACTATATTTCTGTGGAAGGAAGTGAGTAGATGTATTTACTGGGAAATACAAAGGAATCTACGTATGCTCTGTAACTACCAAATTCCTAAAGGTATATTTTCTGAACGTACGCCTGTCAAAATATTAACTGAGGCTTTGATTGAATTACAATTGACTGCATGACTTTCATGTCCCCATAGGGTACAGTAACAAAGTTACAAGAGTAGAATGCAGATAGTTGAACCCTTCACCGCTTGAAATATATTTCTTTCCTTAACATATAAAATGGCAGATCGATTTACCGACTGTAGACACCACCAAGAATGCCAAGGTTTGAAATGGGCTACTTCATTTATTGGATGTTAACGTGCTGACTTTTTATAGGCTCATCTCATCATGCTCGCTCTTCTTTGGCAATGTAAACCCCACCCACAATGTCCTCCTGCAGCATGCCTTCCAGATCTTGCCCAATGTAATGATCTAATTACAGGTTAAGACTTGTTGACTTTGTATTGAAAGATGAGCCCGGGCTGACACTATTGTCCACCACCCACTCCTGTTTCTCCACCAGCCCAACCAGAGGCAGCACCCAACAGAATCTACTGCATGGCCTGAGAGCACAGACAACCCCGAGTCCTCATTTACAATCCAAATAACTGAGGGCGAGGTGTATGATTAAAAAGTTAGGTCAAATGCAAACTCTGGCCTGCTCAGCACAACAGGCTATTCATCGTGGAATATAGAGGTAGCTCCAAAATGCTTTCAATCAAATAATAATAATAATAATCAAATTTAGTGATTAGACTGTTTCTGTACAGTATGTTTTAAGATTCAAAGTTATAACAGACATTACATTCAATGACAACATTTATACAAACTTTGACCATAACTGGATGAAAGCTCAAAGACTTCCCATTCTAAGCACATGGGCACATGTTTTGTGCAGCTGCAGCTAAAGACAGCCAATAAAAAGTGGGTGTGGATGCTAGATGTCTCTTCAGAATGATGCCACGTTAATTCACATGAAGGCACTGTGGGACTGTGGCCTGCAAGGTGCAAGTTTTAGAGAACAGGAAGCATTTTTTCATTGAGCACATGTCGACACAATGTATAGGATGACTTACTCGGTAAAGGGGTGAAAACTATTTTGGGGAAGGTTAGCTGAAGCAAATGAAGAAGTTACTGTAAGAGTATGGGCTCAGAGTTCCCTGTGAAATGTAAGAGCGCTCAACATTGTGCATTACAAGATGAGCAACATTCTGTTCAGATCATTTTCAGATTATACACAGCATGCGTGACTACACTGAAAAAGCAAAACAACATCAGGGTTCAGTGCAGTTTGGTACATGGTTATAACAAAGTCTGCAAATTGATCCTAAATCTAATTTGACATTATTATTATTATTTTTTTAATTATGGATTACTACACTGGGTACAATACATGTGGGCTTGGTTAAGGGGCTTGCAAAACAGCGTTCACGCCCTCGCTCCAGACAGCCATATAAGGCAATAATTCATAAAAGTAAAACAACAACCACATTTATCGGCATAATAACCTTATATCAGCTTAATAGAGTAATTTCAACTAAGCTGTTAGAAAGAAATCCACATAGATGAAATGCATGCAAAATTTGATATGAAAATTTAGATAGAAGAATGCAATATTCTACAAAAAATAGAGAAATAGCATCTGTAGAGAACATGTCAAAGATATATTTGACATGCTTTCCAAATAATGTCTTTCATAGTTTAGTGATAGTTCATATAAAAAGGATGTGGCATACAGAGTCAAGTCAGAATTATAATTAACCAACCTTACGGAGAGGCGATTTTGGCGACCGCATCCACAAGTGCCGATGGCAATACCCAAAGATAAGACAAAGTAAAGCAGCAATATTCCACAGCGCATTTCAAAAGAGGCCCACGCAGCCTTAAGGTGTGGGTCTGCGCTCAAAAACTTTTTTCTCAGGGCGGCAAATAAACATAGAAAAACACACAATGCAATGGCTGCGCTTCGAAACAGAAAAAGGAGAAGTGTAGTGAAGCAACTTGTCCTCTCCCTTTGAGTCACACAGCCCTGTCGCCATTGGTTGGGGGGAGCCCTGAGGCAGCTAACCTTACCTGACCAATCAGCGAGTGGCAACGGCCCTCCATGCAAATCCTTTCAGGTGAGTTCACAGGTACGGCAATGATTGGCTGGAACGGCGGTGGGGGAGGGTAGAGTCAAAGGGTCCTACCACCGAACCACACCTAGAATGAAAGACGATAGACTGGTTTCTCCTGAGAAAGAGGAGGAGTGGAGCTGAGCAAACAGTAGGTCAGGTATGTTGCTTAGACTTTGACCAGTGTAATATAGAGAAGTACTCGATGATAAATACATGGAGTACATCATTTGACAATCAACTGAAAATAATATTGTCAAATTTCATCTGACACAATGAGAAACAGAAAAACAAGCGCAATCTTGAAATGCAGAAATGAAACTTACAAGGTCAAATTTATACTGTGGCTAGTGCTCCACCCGTCACAGCTCTAAAAGAACTCCCCATGTAATGATGAGATACTGTAGTTAGTTTAAACATATCAGATGCAACTTTCACCTCAGTTACCCTAGTATCACGTGGCATTCTTCTACTGAATAAAAGTAGAGGATGATAATGCAGTGTGTTTTGTTCAGTAAAGTTCAAAGACTACCATCGGGTCTATTGATAGACGCATAAAAACATACACAGGATTGCAAAATATTGTCAGTAAAAATACATTTGAAAAAACTAACTATTAGACTAGTGTGCAGGACTCAAATCTTGATCAGAAATGTCACTAACAGGAAGGTGGTGGTCGGTGGTTAGCTGTCAACATGTTCTAAATTGGATGTGTTTTTCACTCCTCCCACTCTTTGCACCAAACATTTTATTGCAACTTAAAATGCTTTTCAAAGATAATTAAAAACACACTATGTTGGAAATACTGGAGTTTGATATTTGAAAGATAAATCAAATAAATGTTGGCTACTTTTGCAGTTGTTTTCTTTGAATGTGTTTGTATAGTTATATGTAATTAATACCTACACTTAAACAACCAATGTATCACCAACTGTTGTCTAAGACACATATTTAAAATAAAGGAACTTGTGTCTAAAACAACATGGCCATTCAACAGAAGGAAATGCAACTCTAATGCATTGCAGTTTACAATTATCCATAGCATCAGTTATTCTAAATTCTAGGTCATTTTTTGGGGCACACAAAAGGTTGAACATTAAATGTATATTGTTCAAAGTTCTGTCAGTAAAACTTCCCCCTGAAAAGCCAATCTATGACACCTTTATTGGGAACAATATTATAAGGTGAGTCTATTTTTGGGATCGAACCATGGCATGAATGAATAGGCAGTTTTCTTATGTCATAATCCAACCATTCACATGACCAAAGAGGCTCATACCTTAGATACAAGGTCACTGCTTTGTCTCAACATCACAGGGACTTGCTATTTATGGAAGCTTTCAAAATTACATTGTACAACCAAATTAGATAAAATATAATATTTTGGCATTGTTTATCAGGCTGAACTTGTTGGACATGCTATAAATAAATAGTATCCACATACAAAAAGTCTACATTTTAGACAACACACAAACTGCAGAAAGCCACATTAGCCACAAAAGTCACATTTTCTGTTTGAGTACATTAAAAGACTCATGTTTGCATCATAAGAATGAATAAAGATTCAATTTATTATTATGTTTTCAAATACTTACTAAGCAAACTGCGACTCTCGCGACCAACCCCGTCTGTACAAGTATTTTCTTTAGAAGAGGTGTGAAAAGTGGAACACATTGCCTTGATCTGTGTACAATAAAGTACAGGGCAGCAAAGCAACCATTTAGTGTAATAGGCCTTAATTACAAAGCAGGCCAAAAGAACTAACCAACAAGCTGAGGTGTAAATGATTTCATCCTTTAGTAAAGACTTTGAGCCAATTGTGCCATTACCACATCCAACTGTGAAATAATAATGTTCAATGCAACAATAGTGACTGACAACCAAAGCCCAATGGGTTATTTTTGTGTAATCTAAAAACTCTAAGAACCGTGTCATTAATAAGCAACATATTCCTCTTTTAGGAATGCAACTAATGTTTATTTTATTAGTCAGCAATTATATTTTCGATTAGTCGACTAGTCAAACATTTTTTCTCTTGTACATCAAGACTTTTTAAATACATTTTCAACCACAGTTTAGTTTAAACTAGGGTGACTGAAGGTTTCTTGACAGAGAAGATTTACGAATAAATCAGAAATGTTTTGACATTTTGATTTGACTTAGCTACTGTCTTTGTTATAGAGATGTCATTTCCTATGTGCATTGAGGCTGTATAACGATTATCAACATACGACTACGGTTATTGTTCATATAGTAAATTAGTCACAATTAGTCGATTAAGTGTTGCAGCGCTATGCAGTATGAAATAAAATGCAGTGTCCATGGAAGAATGTGGAATTTGCAAACAGAATTAAGTAAAATGTGTTCAGGTTGACAAATTAACTTTATGGTTAGTATTACATGACCATTAGTTTGCTGTTTATAACGCAATTTAACTAGTATTATACTACAATGTCACTGGCTAAAGTTCTCAATCATTTACATACTTGATTCATTGTCATTGGCCAAAACGAAGACTACAAAAATATAGAAAAAAAAAGGTGGACAAGGTTTTTGCCTTGTACCAGACACTCCTTCACTTTGGAGCTGCTTAGGAATGCTGAGGATTTATAACCTGACAAACAACCCTGGGTAGGTAGACTTGGAGCATTTGGAGCAGAGACACAGCTGTTTGTGTAGCCTCTAGAGGTCATCTCCTGTAGCCGTTCAACTGCAAAGATGCTTTCAACTGCGACTGTCACACACTAGCAAACACAAGGCACAAGTACATACCATAAATAGGAGAGAAATGTAAATTAGTAATATTATAAATAAAGAAATTGCATACTTTTTGCAACATTAAAGGAAGTGCAACAGCATTTTCTGGACAGTGACCACTTGAGGAAAGTAGATGACTCAGAAAAACTAGCAGTAACAAGGTTCAGCGTAATCCAGACAAAGCCTTCTGTGTGCGGTGAGTTACTCATTAATTTGTACACATTTTGCCAAACGGATAACCGTGTTAAGCATCGAAGGGGTCAACTTCTGACTCATTTGTTGTAATAATAACACAGCATTCCAGATTAACGAAATACTGCAAAGTTTGATATCTTAACAGCAAAAAGCCACATTGCTCATGTTGCTTAAAACACAAATTACTCTGATCAATGTCATCTGGTGTAGCGATAATACATTATTTAGTTAGCACACAAACACATGCAAAAATGACCTCTTCATCTTTCTGGCCACTAGCACAGCTTTAGAAGATCTTTTTCATATGGCTCTGGCCCAAACTGTCATAGCAACGCCCAAGTTTGTTACAAGTTTGTGTTGATAAAATGTATCACAATTCGATGTGGACAGCATGCAATGGTCTGATTTTTGTCACAAAGTGCAGCTTTTACAATGCACTTTATGTGGGGAAGCACAAACTACCTATTTACAAGAAAAGAAAAAAGTTAGGTAATGTAACGTTGAAGATTGTGTAATGTAGAAATTGTAAATATTGTAAGGACAGTAAGCGGATGTTCCCTTGCTCCATTATATGTATTACAAATCTTCTAAGTAGCCGAATTGTGTTAAGCTAGGTAAAATGAAAAGTTGTAGATGCCAGGATTGAAGACTATCAAATCCACTTCATATTGATTTTGATCACATTTGCAAATCCATAGCAAATCCAACCCAACAGTGCATTGCAACACAGGGGACATGATAAATATCAGAATTAAAGTTGCAGACAAAGTGCAAGTTTCTATTTATGTGAAGAAGCATGTGGTCAACTTTGTGATAAAGCCACTCCCTGATGTTATAACACAGCCAGTTACGAGGCCCATGTAAAGGCAATAAAGTAAATATACAGGCCAGGGTAATTCAGAATGTATAAAGTCCCACTGATGATCTCATGATGGCCACATCCGGCACAGAGTCACACCGCACTATTTTAATAAGCTAAATCTAATATATTTACTTAAATACAATGCCACGTGTTTCATGCAGAAGCCTTCTATCTTCTGAATTGTAACTATGAGGGTTGATTTTCTTGTAATTCTGCAAATATGACATAAATGTTATTTAAGATTTTAAGAATTTGTTTTAAAGAAAGGTGCTATATCATTAAAATACTAAGCATGCTCGGAGAGGTTTGGACTTGATTATATTTCCACAAAATAAAGTGGAATGACATATGCGTTCTCTATCTATCAGGTGCTGTTATTTTCTTTTTTTATTAGTCGAAAACAAGGATTTCACTTTTTTTTTAGATTATTATGAGGAGAAAAAAACATGATGATTTGACCAGTTTTTGTTTGTTTTTGATTTTCAGTTTTTGTATAAAATTAAGTATATTGTATAAATATAGTATATTGTATGAAAGTATATTGTACAAAAAAAAAACATCAATACAAAAAATAGAAAAAATGTCACTTTCATTGACACCTTCTGATGATTACCATTGCTCAAATATAGCCCTATGTGAAAAGCTTTCTCAAATCGAACTTTCAGATGAAAAAGTAATGTTAATTAAAAAAGCATCAAAGTAGAAGAAAACATTTAAATCATAACATTTAAATGTCTCTTTTGACTTGATTAGGGTCACTACATCCCTAAAAACACAATTATTCTACTTCTAAATTTGCAATACAGATTCCCTGCTTTGTCCCAAAAATAGTCTTTCCAGTAACAATCAATTACATCACAGGAATGCACCGATTCATGGAGAAAGCTATAGCAGTCAGTGACTCCTCACAGTCACATGCTACTCCTCAACGGCTGTAGAATGAGGTTACAGGTGGAATTTCCCTACATGACTCCTCTCTCGCTGACGTCACGTGCACTGGCTTCACTCTTCAACAGCCTAAAACATGTCTGACAAGGTGAAGAGCAGGTGTCATTCAACTAAAGGCAGGAGAAACAGCGACACAAAACAGGAACTTTATAATTAACAGTTCCCCTGAAACGCCTATCTGTTCTTTTTTTAATCAAAACAGGAAGTTACGCTAGTTTTATTTCTCATTTTGGCCTACAGGTTCCTGCATTTTTGCAAGCCATTAGAAGCAACTCATCTACATTGCCATCTCGTGGTTATTTGTGAGGTAACAAATTACACTAATATACACAGGAATACTTCATAAACATCACCTGCCTTATGACACTTCAATACCACCGCACTACATGTGTGACAACAATTTATGTGTGACTGTTTACAAAAACTGTACACCACTGTCTTTTAAAATGTATCGTCATGCATACAATTCTCCTAGATTATACAAATATAAAATACACTTAAATAGACACTGGTTTGCAAGATTCCTTTTGTCTATGGAAGGCCACTCCGAACACTTGTGCGAAACTGAAGTGCAGTGCTCTCTAAATGGAATAAAAGCTCTGTTCTTTTTTGTGCGTAGTCAAATCAATATCTAGGAGGCCATTACGCTGGGTTGGGCTGAACTTGAACAGCACCAAGGAGAAGTGGCTGATGTCTGAGGAGCTCTTATCGTTGATGTGAGTAAAACAGCCCTCTATTGTCCTTGGGTCACCATCACACTCATCTGCTTTGCCTGCTCGGGTCTGACGTCACAGGCACAGGCTAAGCAAAGCTGCCGGGAAGAGCAGTGTGTTAAATCAGCCCTCTGTGCAAACACTGAATGGAAGGGGTCTCAAACACTGGTACAAGGATTTTGGAGTTTTTGGGGAGATTTTGGAGTATGGGGAGTGTTTTGTTTTTTCATTTGAAGTGAATGTTTAGTTAAATCGACTAATTTCTGTTTACCTCAGAGTGGAATAATTCAATGTGGGGTTATAATGTAAAAATATTGTATTAAATGTTTTAATATTATAATTACTCAGCATCTGTTTTAGCATAGTTTAGTCTTTGTTTAGGCATGTTTTAGATTCCATTCCAATCCATTATAAGGTTTAGTCTTGATTTGATACTGTAAAAAACATTGCGTACCCTGGTATAATTTTTACACTATTTGGATTAAAACTTTAAAATTTGTCCTGCATATGCTTTGTTCTTAACAGGCCCTGTTTAGTAATTTTACGATTTAGTCATTCTATACTATGTCTAAAAAGTTGTGAGAAAGAGCTTCTGGACTAGAAATACAAGGCATAATATGCAAGAGGATTAGAAAACTATCAGCAAGTTAACAGACAAGCCTTCCACGCTTGAGGAAGGTTTCTGGATTTGTAAAGTCTAGACGATTGCTTCAGTGGATTTCAGTTTTCCAAGTCTTTCCAGGCATGATTAACACTAAGTTGGGGAGGAAATAATAGGTGAATGGTTTGGGGGATACAGTGGCATGCCTCCTTCTCAACAGAAAAAAACTGCAATCAATAAGACAGCTGTTTGTCTGTCCCATTTCCAAGCATCCTAGCCCAAAAATGTAAACATCTGGCAAACATTTCAACTCACCACAGGCAAGGATTCATTGTTGGGCATTTAACACACAAAGGCACATTTATGAGCTCACTCAGTTTAGTTTATAAATATAGAAATGACCAAAATTAATGTTCTGTTGTGTGTTAAAAAATATTACCCATGACATCCTAAGTAGTAGAGAAAAGGCCGAATGACATGGAGCCCTGTGGCTACTCACATGACTTAATGTTTTTTTAGTTTAACTAATAGTCTGCTAAACCAACCCCAAAAGTGTAGGCCTAAGCATAAAAATTATTACTTTTCGTTCAGCCTACCATATTCGACAGTTCGAGGCTCACTAAGGATAGTTAACAGCTGTGAATACAAGTCATCGTGAAGTCTTTACCTTGGCATAAGTTGCGCAGAGTGGGGGTAAGCGATGGGCTCTTGGCTTTCCTTATAAGCATGACCCAAAAGGCTCCGGTGCCGGTTCTGGGAAAACGCAGGGCACAATCTCCATCCTGCCAGCCCGTGAAGCGTCCTACTACTTCTCCCGTAGTCCTCCAGTCCTGGTCCTGACACAAGGCTGCAGTTCTCCCAGGCAGGGAGGACTGACGCGTGGGGAATTCCTACTAGTCACATTTTCCTGGGAAATGATTGGCTCAGCACCAAACTTTGACAGAGCAGCAAGCTGGCCTTCGTAAGTAAGCATAAGCACAGCGTTCTTTGGTTTAATTCAAGTAAAAACACACTTAGCGTATTAAAGTGGATCTCCTAAATATAAAATCAACACATGTCCAACCCTGTAGTTTACAGCATTTTATAGTGTCATTATGCGAAGCATAGCCCACATCAGTGGAAAGAGCGCAGCCTACAGGTGCGCGCCGAGTCCGTAGTTTATCCCGTGTGTTATGGTGAGGCGTTGGATCATGAACGGCGAGAGGCATCTTCCCGGAACAAGTCCGAGATGTAAAATGGGAGCATACACGGTGTATGGATGATGAGTGCAATCGGGCGGGGTCGCTTAGACTCTATCCCATGGGTGGTCTAAAACTCAATTAGTTATTTTCGAATTTCTACTTCAACCCTGTTTGTACCATACGCCCCAAAGACTAAAATATTTTCATAGAAGGAGAACTCTGGCCGCCTGGATGAAAACCAGGAATCTCAACCACTAGATCGTATGGGAAAGTTATGATTTAACACAATAAAGAGAAAAGTACAAACTACAATAATTTCCATATACAATAGACACACAGTTATGAAGCGCTTAAAGTACTTAGCTCACCTGCAATTTCGCAAACCGCGGTTATCGCCCTGATGTGATGAGCGTCAAGTGCCCTCTAGTGTTCTATCAGTGAAACTGCAAAGACTGGACATGAGAAACGATGTGTTCGCTCGGTATAATATACTGTAGTGTCTTTGACTTCTCCAATAACACATCAAGTGCTGTACAAAATGAACCAAAATCATAAGAAGTTGGGAGAACCAGTGTAAACCCTCGAGTCAAGATGTTCTAAACAAATGACGTAATTTTCTCTGGGCTGATACAAGCGGGACGATGAGGGGGGGGAGACTCGGCCACAGAGACACCACGTACATTTGCAGCAAGTCTAGTATCGCTTGGCCCGTTTTACCGTCAAGGTCCTGCTATATTTACAAATTTAAACAAGTTCTTTTGTGTTAGTGTTGGATTCACAACTCACTGACGCCTGTTATAAACATTACGGCCCCTCGCTGTAGTCATTAGTGGTAGTGTCCTCGAGCAGCGACAGCCAAATATTTGACAAACTAGCCATCGTTGGCTAGCGAGCTAGCTTTAAATTGTACCTTGACTAGTTATAGTTCATTAGTCTTCAGCCGCTACAGTATATGCTGAGATTTTAAGTAGTCCTACACACAAGATGTCAACGCCAGCTCGAAGACGTTTGATGAGAGATTTTAAACGGTGAGTCAAAACCAAAACAGGGCTAGAGCCTAACCCACAGCTAATATTAGCCAAGCCGAACCAGCTTTACTCGACAGACTATACAGCTCACATAAAGAAGTGAATACAGCTAGACATCAGCTACGCAGGAACTGTGGAGTATTGAAGGCACAAGAGTAGTTAAATGGTTACTAATGTGTATGTGTTAAGTAACGAGGCAGTGCTAATGTCGCTGCTAGTAACGTTAATGCTAACGCCATCCGAGCTCTTGCAGTACCAATGCGTTTATGTGGATTTTATAATCGGGACTGTCTCAGTTAGAGTCCAATCAAACTTTACCTGAACTGGTCTTGATGTATGTTATTTTAGGTCACACATTTTACAGCGATGGATTTGTTTTACAGGCTGCAAGAGGATCCTCCAGCTGGTGTCAGTGGTGCCCCATCTGAAAACAACATTATGGTTTGGAATGCAGTAATTTTTGGGTAATACAAAATCATATTTACATTTGTAACATTGCCTTATATTCAATGGTACATATATATATATATATATTTTTTTTTTTTTCTTTCAGTCCAGAGGGAACACCTTTTGAAGATGGTGAGTCTTTCAAGCCCTGAATATCTGACCATGAGCTGCAGGAAGCTTAACTAAAAACATAACAACTTGATCAACATTAAAGCAACTGGAATTAAAAGGGTACTTGCTGTGTACTAAATTCTTTTACCTTACAGGTACCTTCAAACTAACCATTGAATTTACAGAAGAATATCCAAATAAACCTCCAACTGTGCGATTTGTCTCCAAAATGTTTCATCCAAACGGTATGTATAGTACAGCCACAACAATGTGCAGGGATATAGTACTCATTATTCTTTCTTCACAGTGTATGCAGATGGCAGCATATGCTTAGATATACTTCAGAATCGTTGGAGTCCAACATACGATGTCTCTTCAATCTTAACTTCAATACAGGTAATATTCCATGTACATGTAGTGCTATTTTAGTTTGCAGCTCATAATTTCTTCTAGAATTCTCACCTTATGCTTTGTTGTATTTGAAGTCTTTACTGGATGAACCAAACCCCAACAGTCCAGCTAACAGTCAAGCGGCCCAGCTGTACCAGGAAAACAAGCGGGAGTATGAAAAGAGGGTTTCTGCTATTGTTGAACAGAGTTGGCGTGACTGTTGACCCCTGTTATCATTCACTTTTGACCACCAGTGTCTAGTCCACAACCAAGAAACCACTAACCAAGAAAATCCATTACATAAATATAAATTTACATATTGTAATATCCCTCTAAGTACAGTATACTTCTCCCATAAATGTTTAAAGTTTGTAAGCTGTCTTGTGGCATTTGATCCTGACAGATGCTGTTGTCTGGCAATAGCGTGTTTGTTAAAAGTTAATGTACCTTGTTATGTCTGGGTTACTTGCCATATACCCCACTCGTTTTGTTGTACACAAAGTTTCAGATACAGTGACAGTTTGAGATATTTTCTGTGTGGTTTGCGTTCAACAAAGTTAGAATTCTTGGGGGTTTTATCGTTTGTAGTGTGCTCAGTGATTTTTCTTGCATTTTAACAGCCTTAAAAAAAAGCAATCTTTAAATATATATAAGTTTGATTATTTATTCCCTTTACTGCTTCACAAATGCCTTTGGTGTGTTTTCATCATGCCTTCTTTTTAATCGCTTTCAGATACTGATGAATATGACTGTTCCATATTTTCACACAATTTAGACCCTTTCTAAATTAGTTTATGCACATTCAAAATTCTTAAGTGTAGGTTGTGTAAGAATATTTCTACTTTGTTTTACATTCAGTCTATTAGCCACCCTCAATATACAGTTTGAAATATAGTGTCTTGTCAAAACATGCCACAACTTAGCACTGGTAACCCATGTAACAAACTACATTTTCTTGTAAATAAAAAATATATATAAATCAGTCACTTGTATGACATACGGTATATCGGGTCCCTCCTATTTAGTTGTGGTTTTGATTGGCCAGGCAAGTTATCAAACATACAGTGCTGGTAAGAAAACTTTTAAAATGTATTTAGTTAAAAAAAAATAAATGTATTTTGTAACATTCTGTTACACGGTCCAATCAGTATTGTATTCTGAATACTTACACATTAGTCGCATTGATATGACATGGGGTTAAACAACTGTATGTTCATTTTACTATTTATGCTTCTATTTGTCACTACAGAAGGTAAAATTGCAGACCACGATAGCAGTGTTTACTATTTTTCACAGATATTGAGCAGTTTGAAACCTAAATTGCACTATGAAATATTTCGACATAGTCCTTTGAGTTTAGAAAAGTAAATGTGGTATGAATACCACCAAATGAAAGTTACTGTACTGGAATACAGTTACACAAAATGAGTATTCTGAGTGCATATTTTTGTATGTATTTAGTTATTTACATAATTAAACTGCCAACACAACACATTCACTAAAGAGAGGTACTCGTTTAAACTTGTCAAATACAATGCATTTCAAGTAAATTCAGTAGAACCTGTTTAATGTGACTTTAAAAAAATCAAAGACAGGCATTAATCAGAACAAAATATGTCAAAAACAATATGAACAAATACTCTAGGTGATGTGGAACCTAAACTACAATGTTTTTTTTTGTGTAATGTGCAAAATTAATTTACAGAAATATCTAATGAAATAAAAATGCATACTCAATTACCAGGTAGACTTGAATGTATACTTTGTGCATTAAGATAAGGCCTGAGGTTTTATGAGCGCATATCGTCCCACTTGTCCATCCTGTAATAGCTGGCCAATCAGCTGCTCTTTGTATACTTTACGACTAACTATAAGAAATCTCTGTTTTCCTTGCCCATAAGACTTGCTTCGAAGACCATATTTTTGAGATATTTGGTGGATCTGCTTGCGTTCATCATTGGTCAGTTCAGAAGAAAAGCGGAGATCATCCTGCCTGTCTGAGGCGGCATAGTTACGAATGACGTCTTCAAGGTCACGCTTTTTGAGCTGAATATCTGAATCCAGGCCAAGACCTTCTCTAGAAAACTGCTCTTTTACTTTGATGGGTTCTGCAATACCTTCTCCATCACGGCCCAGGCCTCCACCCTTCCATCCCATTTTGCGCAGAAGCTGGTTCCCAATATTATCCTCTTTGATTTCCTGCTTCATGTCCTCTTCACCCGAGCGCCCCATTATCTGTGATCGTGATATGGTTTCAGCAGTGCAATCTTTTCGGAAGTTTGATTTCACTACAGAATGAGTCTGCTTTAGTGTTTTTAGTGCTTCATTTGCTGCAATGTGCTTAACTGTTTTTTTAGGCCCCACTCCTGCTGCAACAAACTGTCCAGCCAAATAAACCTCACACTTCCAGGACTGATTGGGCAGAACTAAGAACTTGTAATCAGCTGTCACTTTATTAAACTGAGCAGTATCGTTAATGATACAAATTGCATTATCAGAATTTTCTAGAATGACTAAATCACTTTGATGCTGCTTGTGAGGCTGTGGTCCAAAAACATCTTGTTGATTATTTTGCCTGTCAAAGAGGGACTGTTGTTCCATATGCTGCTGGCGTTGACGCATTTCCTGATTGCTACGGAGCTTTGTTAGGGCTTCTTCAGCTGCTGTATGTTTTGAAGACCTTTTATTGCCTTTCCCTGTTCCCAGGAGCTCATCTTGCACAAAAACTCTGCAAACCCAAGAATTGTTTGGGAGCAAGTCAAATTTATAGTCTATTTTCATGCGGTTATAGGCTGCTGAATTGTTGAGAATGCATATTGCATCGTGAGCATTTTCAATAACCACAAACTCCCTCCAATGTTTTTGACTGTTAGGCTCAACCTGTGCCTTAGAACTTGGCGCAGACTTTTCCTCTGGGTTACATAGAGCAGGTACAAAGGCTGGGGTCGGACTGTGTGCTTGGCACACAACCATGTCTTTAAGAACTGAGTGTTTGTATTTGCGTTCCACAACACGAACCTCCACTGGTCTCAAGAAAAGTCTAACAGCCTGCTCTGAGGCACGGTCCCTTGCTCCATTCTTACTTCCCGAGTACCCAGTGGCAAGATAAACCTGCTGACATCGAAGTTCACAGGCATAGCCATCAGATGGCATTTTCTTGTTTTTTGGTAAATCAGCTGGGGGAATGTCCTTCAGATTGACATAAGTATATTCAGGATTTGTTTTGCAAGCTTGGATGCTACGACTTAAAATAAAATTATAGTTTGGTTCATTATTTGTATTTTTACAAGCTGGGTCCTCTGAGGCAACTTTAATAGCAGATGCTACATTAGCAATTAATCTCTGTTTCTCATCTAGTGTGGTCTGAGCTACTGATGGAGGCTGAAATAGAACTTCAGGGAAACTGTTGCTGTTGAAAAACCTGCTAGTTGATGATCGATTCCTATGGCTGTACCCCAAACCAGACCTGTTCCCACCACCAAACCTCTGGGGTTGTGAAAACAAAGAGTCAATATCTCTGGAAGAATGGGCTTCAAATTTGGCTGTGTACTCCTGTTGTGTTCTGGCCATAAAGTTAGATGTGAAGCCAGTGTCTCTAAATCCTAAGCCTGATGTTGTTTCAGAAAACTCGTTGTCCCAGTCTCTATGGAAACTCCTGGAGTCAGAGCTGTAGGATGGTCCTCTGTCAAAGGCAGGTCCTTGCACTTCATCACTGTAGGATGAGTGCTCATACTCCCATTGTCGAAAACTGTGCATTTCGCTTCTCCTACGTTGGGTATTTTCCTTCTCGTGAGCTCTCCCAGATATGCCTCCACCACTGACAAAGGGCACCAGCTCAAATCCTGGTCTGGAACCAAATCGTAACGCTGGGACTTTCCTTGATGGCTCGTCTCCTGCATGGATACAAGTTATTCATTAATGATCTGTTATAGCATGCTTACAAAATATGAGTGGAAATCAGCTACAATCATCTTTCAAAAACATGAATGGTGATTTTTTTTATACATAAACATTCAGTTCTCTGGTGTTACAAAAGAAAATGGTAATTCATGGTCAACTTTAACTTACTGTCATCAGAGCAATAGAACCTCTTCCCAACACCCGTAGCTTGATTTGGGTAAAAAGGCCTCATATTGCCGCGATAAAACCCTGCCATCTTTAGGTCAAGCCACGTTCAGTTTATCCCTGATGGTGGCAAAGAAAGTCTTTAGAGAGAATACAAATTAGGATGCTAAAAATAGATAGCATTTTCCATAAAACAAATTACATTGTTTGTGCTTTTGACACAAAAATATACACCGCGTTACGAGTTTAACGAAGTGTTACAACAAAGTGTAGAAAACAAAGTGTTGCTTACAGGCGTCCTTACCTCAAGTTTTTCTAACTTAAATCAATATGATGTTTAATAAGACAACAAGCTAGTGTATTTCAAACACATGCTGATGTCTCAAATATGTCTGAGTGCTAGTTTTAGCTTTAGCTTACAGAACCTCATTCGACACTTGACTCGCTTAAACATGCCGATATAGCAATATTTTCCACTGCTTTATTTAGTTGGTATAATGCGCAAGAATATGGCAGTTATGCGTTAAAGAGTGAGGATAAAAGTAAGAGATGAAGCATCTATTTTAGCAAAAACAGGCAACGATAACCGGAAGTACCCACAATCCTTAGCAGCTGGTATCGAAGTGTATCAGCTGACCATGAGGCTTTTTCTGAATTGGTTATTTTCTAATCTCTACTTCTACCTTGTCTGTACCGTACACCCAAAGACTGAGAAACAATATTTCCATACCGGGAGTCGAATCCGGGCCGCCTGGATGAAAACCAGTAATCACAACCTCTAGAACATATGGGAAAGTTTTGATTTAAAACGTGAATTTAAGGATTTAACACAATAAATGGGAAACTAAAAATCACAGTAAATACCATATTTATGAAAATGGACACACAGTAATGAAGCACAACACACACAAAGTACTGTCACCTGCAGATTCGCAAATTTATAATCCACCCTGATGTGATGAGCGTTAAGTGCCCTCTAGTGTTCTCTCCGTGCTGGACATAAACGCTACATTCATTCATTTTCTACCGCTTATTCCCGTTAGGGGTCGCGGGTGACTGGAGCCTATCCCAGTGACTTTGGGCCTTAGGCGGGGTACACCCTGGACAGTGGCCAACTCGTCGCAGGGCTGACACAGAGGACAAGGACATTTGACAGACAACCATTCACTCTCACATTCACTCACTAGGGACAATTTAGAGTTGTCAATACAGTCATGTCTTTGGACGGTGGGAGGAAGCCGGAGAACCCGGAGAGAACCCACGGTAACACGGGGAGGACATGCAGACTCCACCCAGAGAGATCGTGTGATGTTAGGGTGGTTCAGAATTCAATACAATGGTGCGGGATTCGAACCCACGATCTCCTTATTGAGAGGCAGAAGCTCTAACCGCTCTGCCACCGTGCACCCCATAAACGCTACATAGTGTGTTTAACTCCCCCATTGACACATCAGTACAGTACAAAGTGAACAAAAATCACCAAAAGTTAATATTACAGATCCAATTGCCTCTTCCATAAGTACAGAGTCCTTCATAGGCTTAAAACAGCGGCGAAAGTGAGCTCACCCCCATTTGGTTAAAAGTGGCAGATCGTGACGTAACGTGAACAAGGTCTAACATCATTTTTAAAAATGATTATTAATAAAACGAGTTTAAACAGAATGCAAAAACAAACAAGTAATTTTATTCTTTTTAAATAATTATTTTATTGAAAATGTACAATAATTGAATCGAACTTGAGTAACACACTGAGTAAATGGAAAAGTGGGAGGCTTGAATATTAAAGACGATGACTGATACTTGAAGAAATGTAAATTTTTTGACACCTAATGTTACTTCACACTCTGAATAACATCTAAAAAGCATCGGTAATAAACAACAAATATTCACTTCAATACACAAAATATATCCTTATAAATTATACAAATGCATAAGTATACCTCAATACTGAAATCTGGGATTTAATTCACTTAATTTTTTAAAAACTAATATTTGGCAGAAAAAGTTTTCAGGTCAATTAATATCAATATACAGCAAAATTCACCATTTGAACAAAATTATACTTAACTCTGCATATTGTCAAGAGATGAAAACAAGCGTGTTCAAAGCAAGTTGTGTTAAATAATGCACATGCAAAAAAAACAAAGATATATACAAAAAAGTCCAAAGGCATTAAAGCACAAAGTTTAAAAAGGCCTTTTTCATGTGACGCTCATGGTATCAACAGTAACTAAACTCTGACACCGTGGAGAAATAAGAAATATATTGCTTTGGCTTGGACAATCTTTAATTTTTATTAAATTTTTTTTTTTGTATATTGCAATTATATGTGTAATACAAATTCTAAATGTAATACAAAACAATACAAATGATAATAATACTGTATAATAAACATAAACATTGGGTATTTAAGTGCTTTTCTCTTTACTTCTATGTTGTGGTGGTGCATTACCGACTGTGCTGAGTAAGGTGACTAGCTCTCCCATGTGTATCTTTAGTTCAGATGAGTACGTAATAATCAGAGCAGCAGATCAAAGTTTTTACAATGTATTATGTAATGACCACCCAGCCCAATGTGAAAATAGAGGTGCCAAGTTTGCAATGTTAGCTTTATAAAGGTATCTAGAAATACCATGCGAACCACACAAGGCCATGATTAACAAGGGTGACGCAATGGGGAAATGAACAGGTTGATACAGTGAGAAAAGCAGGAAGGAGTTAAGGATGTTTGATTCCTGTTGAAGATGCAATCCCGTCTCCAAGTGGTCAAGACAGTTTAAAAGAAGCTAGAGAGAGAGAGAGACAAAAAGACAGTAGAGGTTAGAGAAGCAAAGACAGAAAGCCAAAAAGACAGAGATATAATATATTAAGTGCATGGTAAAAGAGATCTTGGATTGCACAAGAAGTTATAGAAGCAGCAGACAGCACAATATAAGACACATTTAAGGTAAAGCAGGGTGGAGATTAGCGACCCTGAATGGATATGTCCACAGTGCGTCTGGTCAGGACCGAGGACCTACTCTGTGCAGAGCCATGGATTACTGCAAATGAGAGTGAATACACAAACCAGTGAGCTGACCAGGGCTGCAAATTTATCTCAATTGTGACTTCAGTTGGGTCTACAAAAAATGCAGTTACAACACAACACATGAAAATCAAATCCCAAAGCAAACATTTTTCAACCAGCTACAAAAAATGAGTATGGTCAGAGCTTTAAATTTGGGTAGAACTGGATCTTTATTTTTCTTATCTTTAAATATTTGCTCAACACTGATACAGACAATACTGGTTCCAGCAATGTTTATGATATATGACTTTATGTGCCTTGATTCAAAGAAATGTATTTAAAAGAGAAAGATACAATTGCACTGACACAACATTTAAAAACGTCCTATTGGTGTAATAAGAAAAGTGCAAATGTGAAAGCTAATACAAGTAAAACTCACATCAATATGAGCTTTGGAATAAGTGGCTCAAAGATTAGATTGTATCCATGCACCAGGCTAAAACGAAATGGCATTAGAACAGGGACATGATGATGATGATTTATATTATATATATATATATACTATAACTAATTTAGCTCAGGCTAATTTAATAATTAATTAATTAATTAATGGCAGTACATTGCACCACCTAGTCCCCGTATAAAATGCTTCACTTTAGCCCACACATTTTTGTTTATCACAAAAGAAGTCATGTATGTTAATATTCAAAAGCATACTCCACACTACCATGCAATGACAAAAATAAATCCATAATTTTCAGCTTAATATAAAAAAAGGAAAAAAAGGAAAAATACAATTGCTTTTAAACACTACAAAAAGGACAACTCGGGGTAAAGTTCAGCAGTGAGAAGCTTTTCCCAGCAGCTTCTAAAAACAGACATGTGGAGGGTTACACATGGGGGTTCAGGTGAGGGTGAAGCTGGGGAAAGGGAAGGTAGGATGGGGTAGAAACTCATTCACAGCGATATGGCCACAAGCACCTCTACAGGAATCCTTCACTGAAAATAAAACAGAAGGTCTGTTAATGCTTTCTTTGTTAATTAGACACACGTGATGTGAGTGAATGTTTTAGTCAACTGAGCAATAGCAATGACGTAAGCAATTACAATTTGTAAATGGTAAGAATAAATCAACTGTGCTTACAAAATCCAACTTAACAGCTGCTATTGGCCCTCGCCAGTGCTTCAAAGTGAACATCTTTCTCTAAACATATGGCTGATGTATTAACTCAAGTATTGAAAATAGTAGGGGTCGTCATATGGCTATCACACCAAACACAACATGTCATCTCAATAAACAGAAAGGCCTAGAGGCAGTTTTTTGCTGAGGTCTGACCTGTTAGTCAAAGCTCAGTCTTGAATAGCTCTTTGTACAAGCCCAGAGCAGGGCAAGGAGAGGAAAGCTACATAAAAGGATCATTGTGGATATAGGGAGGCGGAGGGCACGTGTATGCAGTATGAAAGTCTATCAAACGGGTTTATTTAGACGTTGGCCCAGTTATGACAAACCCAGTAGGCCCCACTGTCTTAACACACAAAGAGTGTATTTCCAAAACCATTTTTGTCATGACACCTTACCAGAAAAGGTGCCTCATGCAGCATGCAGCAAGCTTGGAAGAAGTTAACTGGAAAACATTATTGATGCAATACAGGTTTACACGTGCACTCACAAGACATATAAACTTTTAGACAGTCAGTTATCAAACCCACAATTTATTTGAAAGCAGCTTTTAACTGAAATAAGAGGACTTTAAAATTGTTCTCAGAAAACCGTGGGCAGAAAGTGTTTAGAAAGCAGTGTTCAGACAGAGGTGGCTGTTGAGAAAAACATTCAATGTAAAGTAATAAAGACAGAAACCTTCTCAGTGCAAGTGTCTTCTTCCTTTTTTAACAGGCACCGAGTCACATCAGCTTCAACACAAGACCGGGGACAGGATTAAAAGAGAAAGTACCTATGGTGCAAGCACCATATATTGCAATTACGGATTCATCGTTTTGTTACTGATAGCTGGCCAGGGATATCTCAGCTACGCTCATACACCTGTAGTGGGAAAGACGGGAGAAGAGGCATACTTACTTTTTCCTCTCTTTGTCCCTTTTAAGTGTGGTAGATGCCCCTGCCTGCTGAGCCTGGTTCAGCAGTAGCTCTGCCGCAGTCTTTTTCTGTTTGAACATGTTGAGCTCATCATCCAAGGACTTCTTTTTTTCCTCCAGCTTCTTCTTCTCATCTTGATGGAGTTTCTTCAAGCGGTCAAACTTTTCATGCAGCTAGATGAGAAGAGTCAATAATACATGCAGTAAATTAGATTTAGAAACACTGAATTATCACTAAAGTGCAATGACTCTACCTCCTTCTCAGCCTCTTTCAGCTCCGCCTCTTTTTCCTTCACTCTCTGGACAAACATTTGCCTCATTTCTTCCTCCTTTTTCTGCAGCTCACCCATAAACTCATTTCGTTTTGCCTCATAGGTTTCCTGGAGACTGTAGATGAGAATATACATTTACCAAATGTAAAATGAATAAAAACAAATAAGGCAATGACCAAAAAAAAAAAAAAAGAAAAAAAAAAAAAGGTAGGATATTATTTAGGCCTAAATTACAGGAAGACAATTGCCAAACACATGTCTAGTGTCTTTTTTTTTTCCAACCTACGAGTCCCGCAATTTCGGCGTTTGATTCTATTAAAAAGGGTGCTTTTTGAAACGCAATGTATTTTATACCATGGGATGGTGGGGGATAGCGCAGACATATTTAACCTGTCATACGCACTTTAAGATACACTGTAGCATGAACAAGCTAGAGGGCGGTTGGCCCAACCCACCCCGCAATGAAATGATCATTTCTTGGCTCGCCCCAGTCCGACCTACGGGTAAAAACGCAACCTGCGATATATCGGGGCCGATATAGTATGCAAAATTTTGACGGTTATCGGCCGTAATTTTGACATCAATACCAATTTTTGATCAGGCACAACTTGAGCAGCTATCAGGCAGAGCCGAGAAAGACCCCTTCATGAAGGAATGAATGTTGCAATATTTAAATGTTACAGCATTGAAAATAATTTATTATTTAAGTAATGTTTTTTAATAGGATTTTTTCACTTTGAAAGTTATGTTTTTAATTTGAGTACTGTTGTACTAATGTGAAGCTGATTTGAAGCAGCTAATTGTTTGTTCGATCTGCACTAAACTACATATCTTTTAAAATGTTCCACTGTTAAAATATATGTTCAAAGGACACATATTCTGCTGCAGTAACTTTTTTGAGCTTTTAACCATGTTCTAACAAAGTTCCATCATCAAAAAAATACCTGAAGTTACATTCAGTTGCATTCACGCGGTTTTGAAGAATGTTCATTAGAAAAATCTTTAAATCATCGCCATACTTGTTCTGAGCATTTCTGCAGTCTAAACATAACTGCTCCTGCTAACCCGCACCATAGCGTCTCTTCACTAGATTGTGTAAGTGCTAAAGGTGCCATCTACTGGTTAGATGTCATTTCACAGAGGATTATTTAATCAATAATAAAAACATTTTGTTTCATAACATGAGAAAGCAAATTTAAGGTACTCAAGAGCATGTTTAAAGGCTAATAACAATATGAAAAATGCATAATATTTTTCCTTTAAGTAATGTTCTAAATCCGTGTATCATTCATTAAGTAGGCCTAATATTTTAATTGAACTTTGAGTTTTTCATAATTCATTCAATACTCTTATTACCGCTATTTTTAAATTTATCAAATAAGAAAATCAGCCTTCGAAAATCGGCCTTGAAAATTGGCTCTTGCCATCAGCTGACCAAAAGTTGTTTTTTTAAATCAGCAACGGCCAAAGAAAAAAACCTATTGGTCGATCTCTAATCACTAGTAGGGAACATTGCCAAAAATGAACATCTCAGTATTGTTTTTACTACCCCCGACTCCCTCAATTTTGGTGTATAACAATATTTTCACAAGTTATTGGTTGAGGTTCAAGTAAACACAAAAGTTATCACCCATGTTTGGATGATAACGCTGCAAGTTTGTTCTTTTTGTCTTTAGATCTTTACGCATGACTTTCTTATACAAGAACAATTTTTATGTTATAGTCAATTCATAACACACTCTACACAGCTACAAGGTAGGTCTATTGTGCTGCTTATATTGTGCTCAAATGACCCTCTATGTACTACCTTCTCTGATAAAAGGACCTAACCATCACTGCTTTAAACAGTACATAATCTTGAACAGATCCAACATCAGCATGTGTTGTCCTATGTCTATATATACATAGTATGTGAAAACAAATTTCTCCTTGGGAACCTTGGGAAATGTTTATTATCTTACTATCCATTTATCTGTAGCGTAAATGAGTGCCCATTGAACACTCTGTGTTACCTAAAGGGTTTGCTGTCCGGGTCTGTATCTTTGAAACCCATCTCCTCCAGTTTGCAGCGTCGGTAAAGCTCATAGTGACGCGCATGTGTCTGCTCCCGCAAGTCCTCCATGTTTACTCTGATCAGCATTTCTCGTAGTTTAACAAAGTCACAGTGATTCTCATTTTCCACTGCAAACACACACAAAAATAGCACCCGAAACATGTTTATAAAAAGTGCATAGTGCTTAGCATGTGAACCTGAACAGATGTGCAGATTGAACTTTTCAGTAGCCCCTGTGCATTTGCAAAATTATATTCAGCATTGTCACTTAAATATGAATGATTTTTAGCTTTTGGCTTGGGTAACAGAACCCTCTCCACACACAATCAATACAGTGAGGCACTTACATAGATACACAACAGAGACTAACATATCACTGATGGACTGACACTGTTCCACAGGCAGCACTGAAATCAATTATTGGGTCATATTTAGTACAATACAATGACTAAAAGCTGCAAATAGCTTGCTTTCTGAAGTGGCCACTAACTGGTTATGTAACAAATTATTAATTTGTTGTCCAAGGAAGAATTCTAGAGGGGCAAATCGGACAACAAAGTGTGCAACCATCTCTGTTCATTTCAGGACTTACCCTGCACTGTCCCCCAGGGGTACTGCCGGGCCTTCACCATCTTGTTCCCAATCTTCACCTCCTCTGTGCTCCCCACCACAGCAAATGGCAAATGGCTCTATAAAATTAGAGAAAAATTTGACACAGCTGCCATACAACTGAATGAATCAAGCTAAACTATTGTACTGCCTGTCAAACTAATATGTGACAATAACTCATGTGAAATTCTGTTATATCCAAATCGTTAATATTCACATAGAAGCTTCTCATCTGCTGCTTATAGTTTTTTAGAATATGTTCTTAAAAATAAATTAATACAGAAAACATGGAGCCTTACATTCATTGTGGAGTTGATCTCAGCCACAGACTCATCATCAGTGGGGAACTGGTAGATTTGCACTCCATTGCTGACCAACTCACTGGTGATTTTGATTTTGAACTTAGCCAGCTCACTCTTAGAGACAGCGTCAGACTTGGCAATAATGGGAATAATGTTAACCTAAAAGAGATATGCACAAATCAATACGCAAACAACACTGACAGTCAAGGGGTTTCAATTTACATTTCATTAAGGATATAGTGCACAACATAATCTTGATGAATGTTTGTGGGGGCTTACCTTACTATCCAGTTTCTTCATAGTGACCAGGTCCAGAGACTTAAGAGAGTGTCCAGTAGGTGCAATGAAGTACAAGCATGCGTGGATGCGGCTATCATGGTAATTGTGTAGCGTTCGCTTAATTTTCAGTTCCTCCTGAAGATATGCTTCAAACTGGGCATCAATAAATTCCACAATGGGCTTGTAGCTGCAAATAATAGGACTTGAAAATCATCGTTGTATGGGCAGAAACAAATGTACACAACTGAAATGAACAAAGCAAGCTTAAACCAAAACCAACAGTTACCTGTCTTCTTTGTTGATTTGGTCCCCAAAGCCCACTGTGTTGACTACAGTGAGTTTAAGACGCACATTGCTCTCCTGCAGTTCATAGGTGTTTGACTTGAGTGTGACTCCTGGCTGGTTATGCTGTGTTGGGTCACCTTCAAACTTTGTGTTGAATAAAGTGTCCATTAAAGTGGATTTTCCCAGACCAGTCTCACCTGGAAAATATGTTTCATGTTTTCAATTACATAGCACAGGTTGTACCAACTGTAAAGTCTACTATAAGTTACATAGATTTATTTAATTGACCGAAAATAGTAAAAATGTCCCAGGTTTGAATCCCAGACTTTTGCATGTTCTTCCAGACAGGATGCCCCAGCAGCAATCAAGGATGGGTAAATTCAGAAGATAAATTATCCTCAGGGTGTGTTATGGTACGTATGAATAATGAAACATATTCATGGATCTCAGGCATGAGATTTAAGTATTTGGCAAGGCAACAGCCCTACATTGTTATAGCAATAGCACAATTCAAATCAAAATATGATATCTTTTGAAAGGGTAATGGTCCTCATAAAATCAGGAAGAAATCATTTGCCTGAAACCTATGCATACAAATCTAAGTAAACAGCATATAATACAATTTAAATAAAATGTCTTAAGTGATGCTGCACAACTCTAGTTTCAGTTATAAAAGGACCTAAATCTGTCATACTGACAGTAGTCAGATGACTCAATTATAAAGCTTGCGCTTTTTTTCCCTTTTCTATTTTTAATCCTTATGGCCTATGCTGCAAGCCAGCCAATGGCCCATTTTTGAACAATCACTGAATCTTTTTAAATGCCCTTACTTCCTTTTTGAATATCAGACAGTCAGAGTATCCCCTTTAGGTTATAGAGCAAGTGCCGTTAAATTAAAAGTAAAAAGATAATGGTGTCATTTTTTTGTACATTTTCAATTCCAAATTCACATGTTGCCTCGTCCATCGAAATTCACTTTGAGTATGAACAATTACAATTGTAACACTGACAATGACAATCAAATGGACTATGTGTAACTACAGTACAGTGAAACACTAAAAATAGGCTGAGGTGAAATAAAAGTCATGCTTCCTCAGCCCAAACACTGACTGCATCTTATGACTTTCACTGAACCAGATTATCTTATGACCAGAGGAACAAGACACATTTCATGCATGATGTGCTCACCAACACAGAGGATGTTGAAGCAGAACCCGTGGTTTACAGATTTGTTGACCAGCTGGTCAGGCATGCTGTCAAAGCCAACATGGCCTGACAGGGGAACAGCACGAGCACCTTCACCCTGCAGATATGAATATCAACAAGTTATTGATGGTTTATTTTGTTCAGATGTCATGGACCAGATCAAAGATTTTCAAAATGATTCAACTGTGAGAATCACTTCCAGCTGAAGTAACTGACTTCCTGTTTCATAAAAGGCTGTTTACACACCACATGTCTGTTCATATAAGGAATAAATGTTTTTGTTATGATTTACAAATATTCAAGTTTCTAATTAGATTTCCTTGATCTATTTTTTCAGGATGTAAAATTTCTCTTTGCGTAGAGAGGTTGCATTTGCAACTGTTATGTGTGAGTGGGCGTGCGGTTGGCTGTGAGCCTCTTCATCTCTCTCAATTCACTCTCTTCAGACCCAAGTGTGTCACACAATGTGATGTAGAGTACATGTATTTAGAGTAGACTACATTCAAAAAGCAGGAGACCTCAGCCAGGCTGCCATTATGTGGTTTAGGCTACATAACTATGTAACTTTCCAATTTTTTCCAAAGGAAAGAAATACTTCTTTTAAAAGCCAGTTTAAAATAACCAGCGTTATGACAGCCTTACATTGGTCGGGACTTAAGAGTGAGAACTGAGTATAGACCGGTGATAATGTAAAGAGTAGCGCAGTAGAGGAAGGGCTTCATTCACTTATCAAGAATATAAATATAATAGGCTGGTTATTAAATAAACAAACATAAGATCTTAAGGTCTAACAAAATAGGCATTTACATTTACCAACAAAACGTCAGACAACGCCCGAAATGTAACTTAACGGGACAGGAGGCATAGCGGAAACGAGGACCTCCGTTTAATCTGGGGCGTTCAAAGAAAATACATTCGAAAGCACAGCTCACACATGATTAAACTGGTATACATGAAATTAGTCATAAAATACATACGGCTCATTTCAGACACTGCACGGCCCAGAAATCAGCTTTCCTCGTATCATACACATCATGTTGGTTTGCACGATGACATTCACAGATATGTGACATTTCCACACTCCGCTTGAAACAAACTGTACATTCTTATAACAGGTATGGCTTCATCAGGCGCGATAAATGCTGATTATCGTCGAGTTATTTTTTATTCATTAGCCTCAAAGGTAACACACTGATGCTAGCTTCTACAAAACTGCCCACAAAACGCACATGTGGTGGCTGTTAAAAACATGCATTTTGTCTCGATTATCACTTGAAACAACACATATTTTTTTACGGGAAATCTAACGGTCCCTGTATACAATAATTTACTCACCGCTTGCCTCGCTATCTCAGTAGACGCCATGGTTGCTGGAGGTTCAGATCTCGGCCGCTGTGCCGCTGTGAGCAGGCGACGCTCATCGGAAGGAAGCTACCATTACAACAGAACTTCAGTATAGTTGGATAATTATTGGAAAATAGCATTTTATTTAGCTAATCGCTGTTAAAATTACCATTTTAGATGTATTCGCTTCCTTTAAATCCTTTAAATTATATTTCCACCCCAATATTTTTTTTCTATGTTGACTCCTGCAGCTGCGCTTTTGGACCCATCCATTTAGGCAGATGAAAAAAGGTCATATGTTTTGTATATATATGGTTTATATTTATATATGGTTATGGTGTCTATATATATATATATACAACTATAATGCAAATATGTAAATGATTACATGTATTTACATCTAATACATCTATTTTATTTAATCTAGACTAATATCAAACAATTATTATCCTTTACTTCTGTCTCCGCCCTTTGAGCTCATTTCCGTCAAAGTGACCAATGGGAAGAGAGAGGTTAGTTTAAAAAAGCGGCTTCACTGTCTGTTGACGATTTGTACCAAAACAGCATCGTTAGCAACGTAGGTGAAAACTCAGGTAGGGATTGAGTCATGGTCATATTTGATTTAATTAAGCCTGAAGCTTAATTAAGTTAACCTTTTACAATGTTACGATAAGTAATTGATAACCCACGAGGACGAATACGTGGCTGATCTCCTTATTTTTCAGTTATTATGTCGAGCATCCTGTTTGACCAAGAAAATGCCTGCCCTCATCCCACAGGTTTGAGGCAGCGGCTCCAGTCAGCTCCAGGTGACGATACCGCCTTTAGTGTGAGGAAGAATATGAGGACGTTCATGTTTTTAGCTAATGTTGTCATTCCAGGTAAACTACTGAAATCTTCTGCTGGTGATAAAAACTTCTTTGGTCCCCTTCAGCCTGGACGGAAAGCTTTGGGGACAGTCAACAAAGTACTCAATAGTACCCCATCCATACACGTGCATAAAACGTTGAAGCCTCAGGTAGACCGATTAAATGCTTTTACGCCAGGTGATATTTTAATCTAAACTTTTTTTTTCTTCCAGGAGATACCAGTGAAGGTTACTCAAAACAAATCTGACAAGTATCCAGACATTGAGAAATTGATCCCATATGACCCTTTGGGTACTAAACTTTTCTTGTTAAAGGTGCAACGTGTTCTAGTTGAGGGTCTGTCACCTGATTTTTCTCATTGCTTTTCTTGGAAATATCAACAGTATGATTTTTAACTCTTATTTTTTATCAGGCAAAGTTTTTATTGCCCAAAAAGTACTTTATTTGTTGCTTTGTTTTATCTGCATGGAGAGTAGATACTCATATCCGCCACCAGCAAACTACATAGTGCCCCTTTTCTTTAAATGACCTATATTTCAGTAGGTTCAAAAGACCAACCTTTTTTCTTCTCTCCTCCAGAATTTGAAAAGTACTCAATTCCCGAGGATTTGCTCCCACTGAGTGTACTTGCACTTCCTGGACTGGCTCAATTACCACAAGCAGCTCTACCTGAGGAATCCCAAGTGTTTATTCCTTTTGACTTGTCTCCAGTTAAAATGCCAAGTCAGATTGGTAAGCATAATGTGAAATGAACATTTAGAAGTTTTGGTTTTACAAAATAAAATGATACAAAATAATTTACTGTTTTCCTGTACTTTCAGTTAATTGCTCAGAGTTGGATGACTTTCTTCACACACTGGATACATTGACTGTAGAGCTTCCACCAGACTCTGAACTTGACTAAATTAAGATTGTGTGCCTTTACTTGTTTTTACTGAATAAATCGTTTTGACTTAACTGTTTTATGTAATATTAATTTTTAGTCCAACTTCCTGGTTCAAAGCCCATCAGTACAGTGGTCACATGACTGATTCTTGGCTTTGGTTTTGCTGATTACAGTGAACTTTGTCTCAGTTCCTCTTGAGAAACAAAGGTACGCAAACGTTAGGTTCTCGGCTCTGTCGACTAATTCGAAATACACTTGTCTTTATACTTGGAATTGCGCAAAGAAGTGTCCCTGACCGGACTATACATGACGTGAGTACTTGTGCTGAAATACCTACTACATATAATGAACTGACTGGGTATTGGACAAAGCGGATCCAAACTTAAATTTGGAGCAGGAAGTATGTACGAGGACAAAGACAGTACTGACCGTAACATCATCACTGCAGAGACCCACGGCAGTCAGAGCCCTGGACAACGCAGCGTTGTGCAGCGACTGTCGAAATATGGGATGCAGGTCATGCCCAGTGCTTTCCAGCGTGGGACGAGGCAACAGAGACGGACAGAGAGCACGGACAGCTCTGCGACTGTACGGAGTGTCCCAGTGAGGACATCTATTACAACGTCTATGCGTAAAAAGTCTTTGAAAGATCTTTTTATCAGTAAGTCACACAGTGGATTTAGCAGTGTTTTGTCCTCTCAAACTGAGAAGGGGTCTTCACAGGACGCAGGCTGGGCTTCGTATCAAATGGAGCACGCCTGGATGCTGTCTGCCGTGGAGGGAAACTGTGACACACTCCTGGAATTTGTATCAGAAGACCCCTACCTGTTAACCAGAAAAGATTTCATCAGTGGATACACGGTCCTGCATTGGCTGGCCAAAAATGGACAGGACGAGACCTTGCTTAAACTGCTGAGTTATGCACAGACTTCAGACTTTGACGTCAATGTGAACGTGCGCGGAAGCGGAGGGCTCACGCCGCTGCATGTGGCCAGCATACACGGACAATTTATGGTCATTAAACTCTTGGTTGGGGCATTTGGAGCCAATGTAGACGCTATGGATTACAACGGGAAAAGAGCATGGCAATATCTAAAGGGAGACGCCCCACTGGAGATGAAAGAGCTACTCGGGACATGGGATGAAGACCACAGTTGCAATTGTACCAACAATAACAATAACTGTACTGAAATATTTGAGCCAACTATTCGAGACCAACTTGATTGTGATGCTCAGCAGGGAAGCCACTTTGAAAGGACACAGACCAGACAGAGTTGGAGATTGGGTTCTTTCAGGAAATTGCTTCAGTCATTTACACTTCTTGGAAGAAATGCAGAATATTGAGGGAAATTGTATCATATCCTTCTGAACATGTATGCTTTGAAAAATTACTCATGCAAGGTACATTTTACAAAGGACAAATTCTACACTAAAAACTTAACATAAAAATACTTAAAGTGTGTGTATTTTCATGGTTCTTTTATTGAACATGAGCATAACCGGCGTATCTGTACAAAAACATTGCTGCTCCAGGTTATATGGTCACTCCCAGCAGTTAGAGGTTCTGGCAGCTCTTCAGAGATGAATGCTGGGATCAAGGAACCCTCATGTTTACAGGCCGAGCTTGGTCCTTCTCCAGTGTCTCCTCTTGGAGTTGTACCTGAAATTAAAGGGGGGGAGCAATAAATGTTTTTGGTCAGACATGGCAATATTACAAATCATAAACTTGTCATTTATTTGGGATGTTTAATAAAACAAGGCTCAAGTGCGACTTATTTTGTTATATCCGTTTCATACATCAGGCTCACTCATGGAAATTTGGACAGAAAATGGCTGCTCGATTTGGGAGGAAAAAAAGGCATTTTTTTGCACTAGTATTGAGATTAGATATACAATATATGTTTAATATGTTCAAAGTTCTTCATGAACTGAAAAACTAATACAAGAATGAAATTTGTTTCAGAACATGTTTGTACATCTAAACTACAGTGAGCCATTTTTAATGCAGAGTAGAACAGCATATTTGTAGTAGTCAGTCATAACTGTGGAGGAAATTCTGGTACTTCAAACATTGCAGCCTTTGCACTTAGCTTACTGTGTCCATTACAATTGGAATCGACTCACTCTTGATAAATCGTGTCGCCCCAACAGAAGAACATTACCTGGTCTGGAACAGGTTTAAAGGCAGGCTTAGTCTGAACTATGTAAAAAATGCAATTTTACATCAACACTGGGAAAAAATATTTTAAAATGCTTATCTATATACACGCATATTTTAGTTTCAATACTGACATCATTTCATTACATAAAGTCTGAACTCTGATTACGAGATATTATTTAATCATCTTCCAATTTATAAACAACCAAACATGAGCAGTACAGTGAAAGTGGGTCTTAACAGCCCTCAGGACTTAAACAAGGTCAGTACAATTTGAAGAAAAAAAAAAAAAAGGATGCTTAATACTCTTTTTGGACACTCTACTTGAGGCCAATATATCTGCCTTGGAGTGTCCACATCACCAAGAGTGACCTGGAAAAATACTCCAATGGAGAAAGATGCTCTCTGCAGGATTAATGACAGCACTCCACTGTTGAAGTGCTGCAATTGCAGACCTGCATTAGATGATAGTTGTAACGCAAATACAGCTATACATGTACATATTTTTATGTGACAATTATATGATAATTAAGTTTTTTCACCTTCACTTGTTATACATCCACTGTCATTCAGCAAGTTATTTCAAAAGACAGGTTAGTGAGGCTACAAGGATGTGCATTTATGCAAATCATTGACTTCACACTAACAGGCTAACTATAAACGTTTCACAGAGGGCCTCATTAAAACATTTGACGCAATCAATACAGTAAATCATTCAGAGAAGAACATTTGATACTTTGACAAAGCCCCATTACCTTTAATAAAAGAATCATTTTTTATCTGTATTACAAAGTAATGTTCATTACCGGTTCATGCCAACCTCACATATCTGCTGTGGCTGCTGCACTCCCTCTACTCTCATGCAACAAACTTTACAGAATTGACCTTATCTGAGCGGCATGAGTGGAGGAAAGCAACGTGTGGCTTTGTGAAACACGTGGAAAAGTGGAAGACTTTTAGTGGACGCAACAGCTGTGATAAAAGTGGCGCTAATATGGAGGTAACAACAAGAAACACTTCAGTGATGACAGAGCTGAGGAAAACGTCCAAACAAGAGCCAAACCTGGACATATCAGGATCTGCAGGTAACACAGTCAGGTCTCACTGCAGCGCAGAGCAGTGCAAATATAAAGCATTAACATGACAAAGTGAAGCTGCTGTGAGCTCTGTGTCCTCTCTAATGACCGAAGAGCTGGACACAATCACAGTGCACTAATTTGATTCACTTATGATTTATCACTAAGCTTTAGCTGCTTAAACTATGAACCAAATATATAAGTTCATATGGAGTTTGATGCAGCAACTGTCAACAGATCTTTGATATGACAGTCTTGCCCATGTCATTTTACTGCACAAGCTGCAGGGTTGAGTAACTGTGTCCACAAATAACTATGAGCAAGCTGTTGCTGTTATATGATTGAAATTGTTAGTTTATGTTTTATGTATCCATTAGGGCCACAATACACTAAAACATATTTTGCTCCCCTTAACCAGCCAAAAAACAAGGCACAGGGACTATTCAATAATGTGTGATATGTCATGTTCGCAGTATTTTAAGTGAAATAATGCAACATTTCAAATAAAATAAAATAATACGGAGCAAAAAGAGCCACAAAAGGGATCAGTTTCGATAAGAGTACTTGGAGGACGTTATTTGACCACCCTCTAAAGTGAATTTCATCTAATTACACAGACGCTTACCTGATTTTGTTGCCGGTTTTCATCCTGATCCACTGAGGAATGGGCCTGTTCTGTTTCTGCTTCTTTGCGAGGAAGCGTTTGATCCTGAATGTCTTATGAGACGACTGTAAAAACACATTTCGCGGTGTTTAAAGTGACTGCTGAAATAGACTGCCACAATTGAAAGTTCATTCAGTACAAATAAAATGTTAACTACGTGAAATCACAGTTATAAATACGACATCACGTCGAGAGAAGTTTCACATGTTATAGTTTCCTTATTATCATTAAGAAGCGCATTTACACTTTTGAGGGTTCAGATACGTTTTCACTTTGCATTTGTCGTATGTGGACAAGTTACACGGATTATATGATTAGGATGTTTATAGATTTTGTATTTACCATTGTGTCCACAGCCTCTCCTCCGCTATGGCGACAGTCAAAGAGAGAGAAGGAAGTGACGTCTGCGGCTTTAACCAATCAGCCGCCTCGGTTGTGCGCGTAGTCGCCAGGCAGCGGCCTCTGGTGGAGATTACGTAAAGAAACGCTTACTTTGGTAAGTTGCATGTACTCATTATACTACATGATATTGTGATGTGATTCCCCTAGACCAGTGGTTCTCAAACCTTTCTGCCCTGAGGCATCCATACACGCACCTTTCCTAAGCCGAGTCACCCCAATGTTTTATGTTACAATTCATTTTAAATAAACCTCCCCTTTTGAGGTTTACCGTAATAAAATGCATAGCAGTTATTTTGAGTTTTGTTTTTAAAGCATTACATTTTGGCACGCCATGCTGCGTGATAATTAAGTGAACTGCCCCCTGAAATGCACCATCACAGACTTTGTCCTTTTTAAATCAAGGCTTAAACCATATTTATTCGGACTGGCTTTAACACTTAGTATTGTCGTGACATTTTATTCTGTACACTGTACACAGTTTTATTGATTACACTGTTTAATGTATTGTATTATGGTTTTATGTTTTTAAATGTATATTGGAAAGCACTTGAGTGTTGTGAAGGGCTACATAAATAAAGGATGATTGAGTTGAAATTAATTTAAATCTTGTATAAGTTGTAAATCCCATGGACAGAACTGAATTGAGAAAAGTGCTATTTTTTCTCATTATTATTTTTTAAAATTTGGCTATGATTTGAAAATACAATGGCAATACCAAACCCTATTGAAGCCTAACCTAAAAACATTACCTGTGCCCCTAAATGCTGATAAAATTGTAAAGCAGAGTCTGATCTGCTCCTGTGTCTGTCCTGTTCTCTCACTCTTTCAGTGGCCTACAATCAGTCGTGAGAAGCAGGCTATTATGTGCCTTTTTCTGTTCATGTTTCAGGACAAATATCACAGACGCGTGTTTAAAGCCGCGTGCGTTGCCGCTGATCGATCGCTTACAGGCAAATTCCACATCGTGCGTCTCCGCTCCGCTCCGCTGCGCCACGCACTGCGCAGAACGCAGCCATCTGAATGAATGAAGCCCGTTCCACATCCCGCGTAAGCGCTGCGCAGGTCTGCGCCTCAGCTCCGCCACTCCGCCGCTCTCCGACAGAATTGCGGATCAAGTCTATTTTCTTCTGCGCCAGAGTCCGACCGGATCAAGCCACGCAGTTTAGATCGCACCAAACAGGAAAGAGAACACGAACTACATCTGGGTTTCCAAAACAAAAACTTTTAACTCAGACCTAATGACGTGCATTAAACTTTTTGTTACCCAGAAGGCAAATGTTTACAATCAATACCACCCGAAACATGTAAATGGTTGTAAATGTCTTAAATACAGTTTTAGGCTGTCACTTTTATTAATGCTCTATTCATGCGCCGTGTTGACTCGGTGAAAAAGTGATTGCAGTTGCACAAACGACAGACTTTCAGTTAATCTGCATTTGTTTTCTTTCCGATACTTTTGGAGCGCTTTCTGATCGCGAGTTCGCGGGTCTCTGCGGGTCCCGCGAGTCCCGCGCTCGGGACTTCGCAGCCCCTGCGCTGCGCGGACTGGCGGAGACAAATTGCATCCAGTAGGCGAGGGTCTGCGCTCTAAATCGGAGGCGGTCTGCGGCGCAGCGGAGCGGAGCGGAGACGCATGATGTGGAATTCAGGCGCAGCGTGCGCGTGTTAATTAAGACTCGCTCTCGGATTAAAACTACAGCGGGACGTTTCCCTGTGATTCTTGGGCTGTTTTACATGAGATAAAAAAGTGTCATAAACGTTTCAATCTCCTCTGATTTGCGCTCTTGCTCCCCCTTTGCCCTCGTACATCGCCAGCGCTCTGGAGGAAGAGAAAAAGAGAGTGGCCCCACAGCTGTCCACTGTGCGTAACGTCACGCCCCCTCTTTTAAACAAATTGTTGCATGAATTACGATTGTTTTCTGTCAAAAACAACATAAATAGTGTTCTACCGAAACGATTTGCAACGTTTATTTCCTGAATCAATAGTTTCCTATATTAATTTGTCTTCATTCAAAAAATCCATCGAACTTCACAATTTTTCGCGCGGCCTCCACTTCGAGAAAGCCTGCCCCAGATCCATAAAAAAACGTGTTCCTGAACAATTCAACACAAATACAATATTAAGCATACGGTCTATGATTAAGTTACATTTACTAAATGTAATGTTATTATGTGGAAACACATCCAAAGAGTATATCCCTGTAGATTGGAAAGACTACTTACAGTATAAGGTGTTATTGCTAATTAAAGCTGGCCTCGTATACAAAATATTATAACATTGTGTGTCCTAAATAAAGATTTAGTTTTATTGTAATAAAACAAGTAAACATCTAGAAATTATTGGTTTATTTAAAAAATGTTAACATATGTTCTGTATAGTGCGTTACAGAAAAGGAGCCGCTTTAGGGAATAACAATAGAAAAGGCCAGTGTTGGATGAGTCTAAAAACCTTCTCTGTACAATGACCAGCGAAAACCAGCGACAAGTGGCATAGATGCATAGTCTTGGAACTTGGAGCCTGAAGATATCAAGATTATATCTCATTAGGAGAGTTAGTTATAATGAAACACAATTTAACTATATGTGATATCTGAATCATTAACAAAAGATGCCATGTGTTTCACGTGATATCATACTGAAATTAGGTCACTTTATGGTCATTTCTATTCATGATCCTTGTAAATTTAAATCATGCCAACATATTTCTGCAGAGAAGCTCTTTGCTATGGCCCTCAGTCATTTCCTTTCTCTGGCACCGTTGTGCTTTCATTATTGGACTTCTTATCTGTAGAATCAGCTTCTGTCACACGATTGCGGCTTCGAGCTCCAGGCTGGTATAGCTGAATAGCTGGACGATCCTAAAATACAAAAAGAGATGCGCGATAAGACATCAGGTCTGTATTAAATTAAAGTATACTAAAATACTACTACCTTATTCCGTAGACGCTCCCTTTTAACACTTTCCTCCTTCTTGTTTTCTTTAATGGATTTTTCATTTTGAGGAGAGTCTGTCATGGTTACTAACTTTTTCTTTTCTATGCCATGTTCTTTTTCCCTTTTGAACTCATCTTCTCGCTTTTTGTATACATTTTCCCCATCTTGGCGCTCCCTCCGCCTTCTGCGCTCGTCATCCTGACGCCTAAGGCGCTCCTTCTCTTTAAGTCGCCGTTCTTTCTCCCTGTCTCTCATTTCTCTTTCTCGATCCCTATCTCTGTCACGATCTGTGTGATCTTTGTATTCTTTTCTCCCATCTTCATCTCTGTGTAAAACAAAAACTTGTATTATTTATTCATTTTTAAAATATACATTCAGGGTTCCCACGCATCCTGGAAAACCTGGAAAATAATTGGCCTGTTTACAGGACATGGAAAACACAAAAGAAAGCCCAGATGTCCTATAAAATACATATTTTGTCCTTAAAAATGTGTCTCCCTAAATGATTGATAATTAGTTTTAAATATCAAATTCATAGAGACTGCTACGGTCATCATCACAGTAGAGTAGAGTAGTACAGCAGTTGGGTTATTTAGAGGAAGAACCCATCAAAATACAGGAAATGGGGGAGGACTTCCAAATTGTATAATAAAGATGGTAATGTGTTTGTGGACATGATAACAAAACCAAAAATATCCTGAAAAAGTCCTGGAAAATTATGTCAAGCAAAGTGTGGGAACCCTGATTAGAAATTAATCTTACTTTCTCCCTCGATCTTCCTTATGGTCGTGGGTCTGGCGTCTCCTGTGGTCAGCAATTCCTACAGGTCTATCTTCCTTATTTGGTTTCTCTGGTTTCTTGAACTTTTCTTTTGATTTTTCAGAATCCCCATCATCAGAACGCTCTGGCTTTTTGAGTAACTACAATGTGACAAGACATTGTTCAGATGACAAAATATTATTTTTTATTTAATAAAAACACCTGCCTTGATTTTTGGTTCATCTTTGACTTGGTCCTTGTCTTTCTCTGGAGTCTTTTCAAGTCGTTTCAATTTCTCTGACTCTTTACGTTTTTTCCTTTCCTCCTCCCTCCACTTCCTCCGCTCTTCATCACGAAGACGCTTGCGTTCTAGTTCTCTTCTTCTTCTTTCCTCTTTCTTTTCCTCCCGCAGTCTCTGTTTAATTGATTTATTATGTTTGAATCATAATACACAGACCGATAATGTTTATATTACCTGTTTATTCTTTAAGAAGTCGAGCAAAGGAGTAGATTTTTTTCCTAGAAAACACAATAACTTGAATTACATAGTCCAAAAGCAATAACACAAAAATACAAAAAACACTCACCAAGTTCTTTGGATTTTGCTTCAATCTCCTCCAGCAATGTTTCAGGTGTGGACGTCATTTTTTCGTCATTTCCATTGTAATACTCAAGAAACTTTTTGTAGTCAGGGTCTTCAATCAAAATATGAACAGCCATTTCAACACAACATTTGACAATTATAATTCCTGATTTACTCATAATTGCTTACCTTCTATTATTGTTCCACATTTGGCATCCTTTTTCTTTGTTCGTTTTTTGGCAGTTTTTTGAAAAGGAGCAAACTCCACAATAGCAGGATATTCCTGCCCTGTGTAAGAGAAATAATACATAATAAACATAGCCTGTCGGGTAAGATTAAATTAAATGATAGCCAAGTTTAACATACCTTTGCCATCAATAAATACATATCCATCAAACCGGTCTCTGAACAATACAATGTCTTCCTGATTCTTAAAATTAATATAAGCTCTTGCAAAGAGATGAGGATAAAGGCTGGGAAATGTTACAGTTTCGTAAAGTTACTATCAACAGATATGGTGATTGCAAATAAGCAAGTAAGCAATGCATGATGTAAATAATTATTATACCTGGTGTCGTTTGAGAAAAATTCCATATAGTCCATCTCAGGAAGTGGCTGCAACTGTTCCTCAAGCTCTTCCTTGGTGATAGTTGGTGGTAATCGTCTAATGATGATCTAATAAAAGTTATTTTGGTTAAAGTAAAATAATTTTGAATTAGATAAAATATGTTACAGTAGCTAATAATTCATGTTATCTAAGCGCAGAATAATACATTTGAACAGTTAAGATACTGAAATGGATTAACATGAACTGCTAGCAACTTTAACCTTTGTCATGGTCTCTTTCTTTTCCTTTGACTTCTCTGACTTTTCGCCATCTTCACACTTGATATCGACCCTTATGTCTTTCGGTCGAGTATTTTCTTTATCTTCCTTCATAGCTGCAACAGTGAAATATTTTAAAGCTTATTTCATCTCTTCATGCCTCACTCTTGTTTACTTTCTAGCTAGTTAGCCGCTAGCAGCACTTGCGATACGATTACAAACTTCCTCTGCGACGGTTAGCTGCAGCGCTACACCACCGCCAGAAGGGGGCGTCATACACATCTATTTCCAACGAGGTCAAGCTAAATAGTTTGTCTACCTCCGCCATCCATATATATTTACCTTTGGCCATAGATCAGTGAAATCTGCATAAATAAATAAAAATAAATACAAGCTGTTTTTAAAAATATTGAATATAAATGACTGATGCAAGATTTCCACTTACTTTAAATATGCATTGAATGCCTTTTTCCTGTGTTCATGTCATATTATTATTTATATTATTTTATTTGAAGAACAGATCTGCATCAGGTGTATTTAGCACCAGCAAGCGCCTCTTTATCTAATCATTTTAACTCTAAACCACTCGGTTCTTTTACTTTGAAAATCACAAGTCTCACACTTCCCATGGTGAGGTCGTGGGGACGTTCGACATTTTGCTAGCTTATAGCAATAACAGAAAGCTTTTCGGCTTGTCTCAAGAAAACGTAAAAGTTCTTGAGTAAATTTCTACCCAAAAATCATCATGTGGTATGAAATATTGCCCGGCTTTGCCATCATGACTGTGTGTTTAATGATTCCTGGCATCGCTACAGCAAACATTCACAAGTTCACCAATGGAGGAAAGGTAAGCAGAAGGGCCCATGTCCTGCTCATTTGAGCACACACATTGGCCCATCTTGTTCTTCAAAATTTGTCTCATATTAAGAGCAACATTTATCTCGTAGGAAAAGAGGATTGTTCGAGTTCCCTGGCACTGGTACCTTATGGAGAGAGACAGACGTGTGTCTGGAACTGGACGTTATTACGACTCTAAGGTTAGAGCTGCCTTTACCTATCCATGTCCACTCTTATCAGAAACAATAATTTGTAAATGTAGTTATATACTACCTATATACTATTACCAAAAGCTACTGAAGATGTTTAAAGATCATAGTTTCATTTTTACCTCAACAGGGGCTTGAGAACATCCACTGACTTCCAGACCTTCAAGTAAAGATTTTTTTTGTTGTAAAAATGTTGTAAAGGTTCCCTTCTTTCCTTACTAATTTCTCTAGAATAAATTGTATCAAGCTGAACTTTTAAATAAATGATGTAACAATGTAAACAAATTGATTTGTGATGACTATCGGACTTATGGGTCTTTGTCTTATGTTTTGTCTTTTGGCAAAGGAAGACACAGACTTTTTTATTTTACCTTTAACAACCTTTAAAAAATACATCTGTGTTACCAGGGATATTTACAGAAGGGGATTTATTTGAATCCATCTTTGATACATTCATATATACAACCATTTTATAGATTTTCACTCATTGTAATATTACAAAAACTACTACAAAAAAGGGAAACGAAAAACACTACATGAGTTACTTCTCATCTTTGCCTTTAGTTTTTCTGTACACCATTTCTCTGAAGCTTGACAGGATCTTGCTCTCTCTCTTCCTCCTTTCTTCCTGGTTAAATGACGCCAGAGCTCGCTTTTCATCCGCACTGTAAATCTGGTTTTCCTTTCTTAGACGGACAGCTTCCATACGACGATGTCTGTAGAGATACAGTTAGACATCACAACAAGGCAAGAAACTTGATAGCTACAATATAAAATGTTCTCTGTCCCTTGTAAAGTAAACCCAAAGCTTGTTGTAAAAGTAATGGATTATTTTTGGGGGTCAAAATATTTCCAGTTGAAAAACAACTCCTATAAAGGGATCAATTTCTACAGTTTCAGGTTCAGTTTAAAGTACTTTTATAAGACACATGTGAAAAACAAAGTATTCGTCACACACCTGCTGCCGCTCATCACATAGCCAGATTTTTCAAAGTTTGCAATCTCATCACTAGTGAGTCCGATTTCTCCTCTTCTTGGAATACGTTTGCCAGCTTTTACATATTCTGCCATCGCGGCACCTTCACCTGGCAGCAGTGCATGTCCAAAACTGAAGGACACGAGTCATGTATTAGTCAAAAATAACACAAAAGGGACATTATAGGACAAGTGGACTCACTCCAGTGGTTTGTCATCTTGGGACAGATGTGTAAGGGGAGCTTCGGGGCCAACCACATGCTCGTCCATACAGGTTTTTTCCACCCACATCACAGTTCCAGCATCATCTTCCTCTTCATCCCCAGACTCTTCACTGCTTGGCGCACTGGACTCCCTACGATTCTTTTTAGTCTTCTTTTTCTTGGACTTCTTGGACCTTAAGAGAAGAGCAGCAAGTTTTGAGCATCAAAATTGATACTAGAGAATAAATTTATCTTGAACAAACTTTTTGCTCTTCTTTTTCTTCTTCTTTTTCTTCAGTGTTTCTTCTGTATAAATAGGAGAATATTATTAACTAATGCCATTAGATTAAGATTGTAATTGAAGATCCATGAAGATCCATGAAAATAAATCCTTCTGTACCATCAGAATCAGATTCCAGGTCGCTGTCCTCAGAGTGCTTTTTGTTCTTTTTCTTTTTTGATTTCTTCTTCTTCTTTTTCTTTTTCTTTTCCTCTGTAAAACAACCACAAATATTATCATCACTAACTTGGACTGTTTTGGAGGCAAATTTCCAAGTACCTTCAGAACTTGATTCAGAGCTGCTGTTTTTCTCATCATCTTCAACAGGGGTAAATTCATCAGAACTATTCAGAAAATAATAAGTTCTCCACCAAAACATACAAAACTAATATTGTGCTATGAAAAAAATGAATTAACAATACATAACTTACTCTGGTTCTTTTACTCTAGGCGAATATCCCCAAACTTCAGGACAACCCATTTCGCCAATTCTTTCTCTTTCTTGTAGACGCCTATGGACACAATATAACGTTACCCAAAATGCAACTTGACCTAAAATGTGAAAGGATAAAGTCTGTGAGTGACAACACAGTACTCGATCTTACCTGGCAATGAAAGCTTCTTGTCTCTGCCTCTGTGCATCGTCCCTTTGCTCTTCATAATAATATTCATCCCTGACCCCACCACTGTGCTTCCCAAAACCCTCCCGCTGCTCGGACCAGTGGTGGTTATTTGTGGTGGCATGTCGCTCCCTAGACCTCGACCTAGATCTGGACCGACTTCTGTAGGGGCTTCCTATTCTGATTCGTTTGAGGGTTTTCGCCTCTCGGAACCGCCGTTCGCGGTCCTCTCGCTCCCGTTCTCTGTTCCGTGGTTTTGGAGGTTTGGGGCCAAAGGTATCCGGAGACAAACTGTGTGATCGACAACGACTTCGACTGCGGGAGCGAGTCCGCGGTCTCCGTGTCCGAGGGCTCCGTGTGCCACCGGAGCTGGAACGGTCCGAGGACGGCATTTTGTACGTATACTGAAACTTGTGTTCAACTTAACATAAAACCTGGTAAAACGACTTAACGATTGGAGTTTACAGACGACAAACAACAAGAAGGACGTGACGCATGTTGGTCCCACTTTTAAGAAACGTTCGTTCAAAACCAGTAGATACAATGGTTCCGCTTCAGGATAAATAAAAACATAACCTGATTTTAATGTGTTTTATTTAAATCTATAAACACTGGGTTACAGTTTTCATACTACCGACAAAATGTAAACTCAAAAAATACAATAGGATGCTTTTAAGCGGGACTCCTTGTAGTGGACATCTTCTGTGCTGTGTGGCGTATGCGTAGCGTTCACGTAGCCGCTACACTGCGCCTCTTCCACTGCGCAGAGGCTTTTGTCTGGAGTCTGCTAAGTTACGGTTCCCTTAAGATCTCGCTTTATTTTGTGTGGGGACACACAATTTGCAGGTAACTTTGAATGATCATTGATGTCTTATCTATATACATGTAGTTGTGCTATGTGCATGTTGTATTTTATACTTAGGCGATGAAGGCCTGCCTCTTTGTGTGGTGGTAAGAAAGGAGGAAGCGAATGGAGCTAGCAGCAGCAGCATTGACAGCGTTTGCTTCTCACTAACCCTAAAAAAAAAAGAAAGAAAGAAAATGACGATAGCCTACAAATAAAACACATTTTAGCGCTGAAAATAAACAAACTTTGAACGCAGCACTCAAAACATAGAATGTATATCATGTAATAAAAATAGAGATAACGTAGCTAGCTAGGTTAATGTTAGCTCAAGTTCACATACCCTCTGTTCTTTTTTGTGAGACAATATTAATTGTTTAAGGATTTGTTTCTTAGGAGTTCTCTTCAGATTTTGTAGTGATTGCAACCAACCATTATTTTTATTGTTGATGAGTCGACTATTCAAACGATTATTTCTATACTAAGTACAATTTTAATGAGATTGAGTATCTGATTACTATTTTAAACATTCTTTAATATTATTCTTATGATTCATGCTATGGTAAAGCAATGCAGATGCCAGTGTTTACCACCAGTGTCAAATGTATAGCTTTGTCTTTAAATACATGAATATTTGTAATTAATTCTATTCTATGCTTCTATTCTTTTGTTTTTATAATAGATATGCCAAGCCTTAAGTTGATATCTGCCACGGACACAGAGTACTCCACGGCTGTGCTAAAGTCTTTGAATGAGCAGCGTAATAATGGACTATTTTGTGACATCACAATTATTATTCGAGACAAAAAGTTCAGAGCCCACAAAACCATCTTATCAGCCTCTAGTACATACTTTCATCAACTCTTTACTGTGGCTGGACAAGTAATCGAACTAAACTTCATCAGAGCAGAAATCTTTGAAGAAATTCTTAATTACATTTACACCTCTAAGATTGTTAGAGTTCGATCTGACAAGCTTGAGGAGCTTATACAGGCGGGAAAAATACTAGGAGTTAAGTTCATTGCTAACCTGGCTTCACCCTTATCACAAGTAAAAGGGCTTCCAGGCTTATCCAAAGAACCGGAAAACAAAACAGATATTTCTTCAGAGGTGATGCCAATAATCACAGAATCCTTCTCAATATCTTCTGAGGAATTCAATCAAACCTCAAAACCTGACGGTGACGAAGAGGACTCAGACAGTGATGTGATGTTTGTCTCACAAACAACAAAAGCAAATCAAAAAGTTAACACTGAGATTATTGATTTGGAGTCCTCAGAAAACATGAATAATGTAGATGTACAACAGGAAGATTCTGGACCACAGAAAACCTATTCAGTAAAACCCCCTCACACTAAAGACAACAGCAGTCCTAATGACAACTCCAAAGATTTGTCTTCACCTGAGACTACAACCATCGCACCAACTACATCCACAGTCCTTAGCTGTGACACTTCAGGTCTTTCAGTGTCTTCCTTAAACAAAGATCTTTTGGGAGTTCACAGAAAGCAAGTAACAACTCCTGTCTCTCAGCAAGGCGATCTTAAAATACGACTGGTTGATGTGCCTAATGCTTCTAAGGTATGTAGCAGTCAAGGTCAAAGCGACACACCCATTAAGGTGGGAGCAAAACAGACCGTAACTCTAAAAACGGCTGCAGACATCGATTCCATTGGTTCGGTATCTCCAGATTGTCGAGTATACGCCAATATTGGAGAAAATACATATGACATAGTCTCAGTAAAAGATGACCCAGAAGAAGGAGGATCTAAAGCGCATAATGGCAAAAGAGCATATATGGCCACCCCCAACAGAGCCACTGACGAAGCACCAGTTTCACCCACAATTGGACCCATAAAGAAAAGCAAAGTGGATGATAGTCAATATTATGAGCTAGTCATGGATGGAAAGACTTTCTATGTTTGCGTTGTCTGTAAACGTCCCTATGTGTGTATGACAAGTCTTCGACGTCACTACAATACTCATTCATGGGAAAAGAAGTATCCATGTCGACACTGTAACAAGGTTTTTGCCTTGGCCGAATACAGAACTAAACATGAAATTATCCACACAGGAGAGAGGAGATACCAGTGCTTGTTGTGCAAAGAAATGTTTATAAACTACCAGTTTTTAACAAGTCACTGCAAGTCAGTTCACAACCAGGATCCTAGTGGGAGAAAGGCAAAAGACGAGGCAGAAAATAACCTTTATCGGCTACTTCCATCCAAAACTGTGAAAATGAAACCGTACTCTTGGGTTTCAGATGACAAACCTTCTGACATAAGAACTGTCATGACTGAGGACGGCAGTGTGCATATCACAACTACACATCAACAGGACTCCACCCAGAAGAGAATGTTAAATTGGGACGACATATTTTTAGAGCCAGATGCAAATTCTCAACCTGGGGGCTCAGTGAACCATAAGCAAGAGCCGGAATTCGACTTCATCCTACCAGAGACTTACTAAACAACCGACATACACTTTGTGCCTCAGAGTTTCATTGCCTTCTCCTTTACAACAAATGTTGCATGTTAATTTAACAAAAAATTTAGCTAATTACATTCGGTTTTGCAAGATTACCGAGAATAAATCTGCAGAAGAAAAGAAAAATGTTGCATTTGTTTTTATATTGAAGCAGCAAAGAAAAAACAACTATTATTTATTCTAATAATTATTTTATTATACCGTTGAGGGGGAAAAAAACTCTTGGCTTGGTCGATATTTACAAATAACAATGGTTTTACGTTAACACAAAAGGCTTTTGAAGCAATCAAACAAGATGGCCTATGGATATTCTACAGGAACGTTTTTTTTTTTTTTTTTTGGTTACATCACATTGGGACTGTGTTAAGGATGTTCGTTAAATATTTAATAGTCAATTATTAACTTTTTAACAGATTTACTGATTCACATGTATTTTTATACTACTTTTTTTTTTTAATCATTTTTGCCAGTGCCAAACATATTTAATATTTTAGTTTAATAACGACACAATCTATATGCAGATACAACTATACAGATAGCACTTAGTGTTTACTGAAACAGCCTTTTCATAGCCAGCCTAAAGGATATATGTCAGCCTGTAAATGGAATGTCAATGCTGTATGATAATATGACAGAGAGCTCAATTGTTTGTAAACAAACACATATTAAATAATGGTTTGTTTGTAATAAACACATTATCAGTGGGACTGTCTTATTGTATATTTTAGAGAAATCATGCTGTTTGATAATGCAATTTTATGTTTTGTTTTTTAATGAAATAAAATGTTTTAACACTCATCATGCTCGTTTTTATTTTCTTTTTGTTTTATTATTTTGTTTTTACTGTTGTCACTGACATGATGTTTGGTGTTGAGTTTTACCTGGCCACTTTGACCTTTACATTTTCTGAAGGGTGTCTGTTGGTTCTTTGATGGTAGAAAATGTGTAGCTCCTGAGTTGAGCAGTTGAAAAATATCTCCCATGACAGAAAAAGATGAATTTTTCAAACCTAGTCAGCACGTTTCATGAAAAGAAAATAATTAATACAGTATTCAAAGTGGATTTCTCAGACTTCAAATATAACTGTTCTCAACAGAAAGAAAAAAAAAAATCAAGGTTAATAGAAAGCTTTGTTTCTCTCTAATTTCTGTTGCCCACAACTCGTAAAAGAACCAAAACAAGGAGGAATACGGTTTAGTTTACATTTTTATTCAAGATACATTAACTTCTGTTTGCAAAAAATTGCTTTTTAAGAAACAAAACAAATTACTTACATTACCAGACCACTTTGTTCTGATTTTTTTAAATCTGTATAAATAAGAATTTTCAGACCACATTACATATGAAATAAAAATTGCTTAAAGTGAGTAAACATTAAGTAACATAACTAACAATAATTAACAAGCAGGCCTACAATCACACTATGTACAATCTTCTCTGACCTAAGTGAGTGACAAGTTGCATTTACACAGTTCCTGGTAGTGCTAAAGCATTTACAGACTGCTTCAGGCCTCTACAGAGAATGACAGTGCAGTGACATACATTAAGGCATAGACCTGATTTCTGTAAACAGTCTTGGCTTACAAGTTCAATAGTCTGTTCATTGATATGCTGTTTATGTTCTGGCCACACATGACCAGTGTCTCAGTATTCAAACTCGTAATCCCTTGTGTTGGCTGGACAGTTCATTTTATTTTACGAGATCAGCGCTCTCTCTTTACAGAAAAATTAAGAGGAATTTCCCCGCCTGTATGGGGCCTTTCTTCCAGTGTCCATGCTGCTGTTTTATGTGTCTGACAGTCTTTAGATTTTTTAGGGGCTGTATGGTGGAGGTTTCTCATCTGGGTGGTTATGAGGTGGTGAGTAGCGAGGAGGGACCATAGTCGGCCATAGATGACTGGCTCCAGACTGAGAATCATCAGACAGGCCCGAAGAGTCAGGGAACATGTAGGACCCCTGTAAAAAACAACATTTAAGACATAGGATTTATTAAGGTTAGAGGGGTAGATAAAATTGTTAAAGGGACTGTACCTGCATGTCATAAGTTGTGTATGGTGGTAGGCAGGGGGCAGTGTTGCGATAAGAATTTAGTGAGTTGGAAGGGGCAGGAGGCTGTGTTGGGACAGGCGCAGTGATGGCTTCTGGTTCAGAAGTACTCTCTGAAGAAGCGGAGGGTGTCTATAACAGAAATTTTGTTCTATTAGGAAAGAACGGTTATTTAGGCAAGTAATTGGCGTAAAAAATTTACCCAGGTTAATCTAGTTTTAGTTTACCTAAGACCAGTTACTTTTAATTTACCTCCTCTAATAAATATTGCCTTGAAGGAAATAAGGGATCTGGATTATCGCTGCGTGTTTTGGGAAACATATCAGATTGCGATTGTTCTTATATTTGCGGTTTATATTTTAATAATAGAATTCTGGTCAAAGTTCACATTTTAATTGTGTCACTGGGAAAATTGATAAAAGACTGAAAATAGAACTTTAAACTTCAAATGGACCAAACAAGGGTAGAATCCAGGCGTCTGCTAGTTCAGAATGGGACTATTTATTAGGAATTTAGGACTATTTAAGTCAAAGTAAATCCAAATTTGAGCCAATATTTCATTCAGTCACTGGCAGATCATAGAGCCAATCCTATCAGCTTATTGTTAATACTGTATAAAAAAGAAGGGTTCAAATCTAAAGCAAAGCATACTGAACATTTGTCCAAGTTTACTTAATACTTAAAATGCCCTACCATGTCTTTGAAACCTCCCAGCACTGCCGCAGTAATGATGCCCAGGAAAAGAGCCACAATGTTCAGGATAGTGGCCGACCAAAGCAAGTGGTACAGATGGACCACGTCTTGGCAGCTCTTCACATCTGTGTATTCGTGGTAGCCTCCATGAACCTCTACACGGCTGGACCAGCGGACAGGACAGAGAGGACAACAGTCAAGGCCCAAGCTGCTGAAAGGTTTGTGTCACATGATTCTAAGCATAACTGTGTTTATTAAATGGACTATATACAGACACTGATTTATGGATTGAACTACATTGCTTGTTTACATATGAAAAAAGAAGGCAAGCAGCTTAAGCTTGAACATATAATGAACACATTAATGCTTGGTAAAACAAAAAAACTGCCCATGCATTTGAGGTACATGATAATTACACAAAATGTATGTCTTATATGAAAATTAGTAATGTGACCGTTCATACAGGTCTAGAAAAAGAGACGTACTTCCAAATCATGGAGGATTTCCTAAATTTTTTCAAAACATCTTTATTCTGAAGTCCCATAAGAGGGTGCTCTCTGAAAAAGTCAAAAGGAAAAAAAAGTTCTAATACAAAACAGAGTAAAAAAAATGTACCCACAAAAACTTCACAGTATATAAGAAGTGTAATCAGCGTATCACAGCAAAGTCAGCAGCACCTCACTGTCTTTTTAGCGTGTAGCCTATACCTACTTGCCACAGTGGTACAGGTCACAGCAGTAGCAAGTGTTGCTCTTGACTCTGAGGTTACAGGGTGAACGTGACGTTGATGTCTGACAGGGGACCTGGGATCAGCACATTTGTTAGATATGTATTCTATAGATACCTTGATAATAAATGATAGGATTTGTATTATAAAAATTGTGTTGCTTACATCTCTGTCAGATGCAGTCTCACTGGAGTGATAATCACAACGGCCAGCATATAGAGGCCTGAGGTCCTAGGTACAGTAAGGGTTTCAATTCATTAATTTGATGAAAACATTATGGAATGACCCACAAAGACATTGGTCCTAATTATGCAAATGAATTTGACTTAATACTTATAAAATGACAGTCCTGCCAGAAGGTTGTTGGTTTTTTTTTCTTCCTTTTTTTGTTATGTTTTTTATTATTGAACACAATATTGTTACATTGTAATACACAATGAGGCGAAATTCATGATACAACATAGATAATGATGGTGATCTCCATTATTTTACGCTAATTGTTTTCAGAGTGCATTAGAGCTTTCCTGTTTTATGTGCTTTGTATCAGAGGGATCTGCAGATTAAAAAATAAATAAAAATCCCATTGTTGAGGGTGGGGCTCCTTTCCCACCATGCTTTGTGTTCTGTCCTTTCAGAAGGGCATGCATTTAACTATATAATTCTGGGACTTCATGAGATTTGATGGAAAGAGCACTGAATAATTTGCCCCAAACAAGTGAAACACATATTCATGATTTATCAGTTTATTAAGTGACAAAATGTAAGTTGTTTATATTCTAATTGCTACTTACAATGTGTCTTGCCGCAAAAACACCGTCTACTATAGCACAGCAGAAGGCAGCAACAACACCAAAACTAATGAAGACGATAGATGCCACAAGCTGTAAAACAAAAGAAATGATAAACTTTATAATCTGTTGTTGTTGGGATTGGGGCTACTTTCAACTGACAATAAATGCGACAGAAAAGACATGAATACAACCTGGTCATGTTTCAAAGTCATTATCAAATATAATAAATAACAGGACTTGAGCAGCACGATTTTTTAAAATCAGTTTTGCAACTAGATTAGCAATTTTTGTTTTAATAGTAGGATTCTGTTCAAAGTTCACATTCTTAAAACAACTAGGAGAATTGACAAAAAAGACTGAAATATGAACTGATAAACAAATAAAAGAATCACATCAACGTTTTTGTTGCTTTTTGTCACGTTTTGTCACGTTTTTGTCTCTTTCTGTGTCATTTTGTGACTTTTAGTATGTTTTTTGTCACTTAGAGTATTGTTTTTGTCACTTAAAAGTTGCGTGTTTGTCATGTTTAATATAGTTTTTGTCATTGTAGTCGCGTTTTTGTCAGTTATAGTCGCATTTCTGTTGCTCTCAGTCACGGTTTTGTCGCTTGTTTCAGAATGTCTTTTCACAAATCTAAACTACAAGATTAGCAGTTTTTATGCAGCACAAAAGATGTTAAATTGCTGTCTTTGTAATTTGCCAACTGCGTCCAGTCAAATTTTGATCAATTTCGATTAATTGTGCAGCCCTATGGCTTACTATGTGGTCTTTTTGCACGACCTGAACTGAATTAGGGGCTCTAGGTTGAATAAAGGACAACAGGGAACTCGAGTTGTCACCTTGCTCCTGTGGTGTCCAAGTCTGGCACATTGCCCAGTTCCTTGTGGGCACTGCAACGCTTATTCTTCCCATTTGCTTCTATCTCCTCCCCTCACTCTTCAATGAGAAATGGTGTGTATTCAATTACACATCACCCCACCCTGTGCAGCCAACTTGGTAGCATGTACATCCGACATAACAGATCCAGAGCCAGTTGTACACTACAGCCTTACATGCATAAGTTACTGATGAATGGATATGTTGCATTTGGAAATACACATTAACATTTATAAAGGCTATATAAGATAATGTTTGTTTGAGGTGACAGCTGCATTAAACAGAGAAATTGTGAATCACGCTATGATAACAATATCACCAAAAATAATAGATCGTCACAGGGATAAGATCACAATTTGATTTTTATCACCATATCGCCCAGCCTCGGGGTCAACACACAGAGATTAAAAACTATTATTACATTCCTGACTTGTGTATACAGAGGTATTAGAACTGTCATCTTTATGTCTGTTATTAGGTTTCATTTTTAGTTAAACAAAGATGATATCATTCACTTCTATTTCTATATTATGGAAGATGATAGCTAAATGATCACAGATACATTTGATATAATCATGAGACTTTGTGGTAATAAAGAGCTTACAGAAGGTTGAATGTGCAGTGACAAACCGGATTCCATTGAGACGAGTACGTTTAGACTGCAGTATAATGGAAAAAGATGTCATAGTGCAAACTCATTCTTTACTTTGACCATGACAGCACATCCCACCCTTCTCATCTGTAGTTTCCTTCCCCACATTCCCTCATGGACATGGTCTGTCCTCCTCTCCTTACACTGGTCTATTTCTAGCTGCATCTCCAAGCTCCTGGGGTACTTTCACTGATTCACAACACAAACCTCGAGAGGTTTTGCACTGGCCACTGTATAGCTAAATTTAATTGTAGAATGTACACTGCTGCAAATCAATCCAAGATTAAGGCAAGGGTTACTCTCATAACTCACTCTCACTTATCTGAAAATTCATGAAAATACAAGCAGTACAATGAACAAGTGAAATGCTTCTTACCATTTGCCTCTTGTTTTCTATCAAATGAGCACCAATAATCCCCAGAAATGAGCCAAAACCAAGCTGAAAAGACAGGGGAAACATCTGTTATTGCTTAGATTTATATCTGGTGCTTTGTGAAAACAATTTTGGGCGTTGAGTTTAAGTTAGGCTTTTATCAAAAATAAAACTTGGACTTCATGAAGCTTCAAAACTGTTTTCTTCAAAGTTATCTCTTCTCTTTCTCAAGTATAATGCTAAAAGCTGAGTGCGGTGAAGTAAACTAATTTATGGAGCAATACTAGACTTCACTTAGCCACTAATGATGACGACCCTGAATAATGAATGAAGGGGTGAAAGTCACCCCTTAGAGACACTGGGTTATTAGTTTGGGAGGAGCGCTCTTCCACATTGTCAGAGCTGTGCACTCACTATGACTCCAGGGTAGTAGCCGCCCACAGTGATGTTCTGTGTCCGGGTGGTGGCAGCCAATCCAAACACAAGTATGAGCACAGACACAATAAGCAGCATCACTGTGACTATAATGGATTTCCTCTTCCTCCTTTTGAATGAACCTGAAAAACAAGCAAATAACATTGTTATGTGGAAATTAATATATGTATATATATATATATATATATATATATATATATATACATATATATATTTTGTG